>CM065053.1:11062500-11517500 GCA_032883995.1 Coronaproctus castanopsis
GTGTCATATTCAGAGAATTCTCACATTTACGCATTTAGTGCGTCTAAATTGTTGTAGTAAAAATATTACCTTGTATAAGCGTTATAAATGGATGTGTGTACACATTCGATAACTGTGAGTGAAACCGGCGTACCGTACAGCCAGCAAAAAATGTGAGTGTACAAGTGGTTGTTATTATATATTATAAAATATTGTAAAAGGGAATACTGATTAAGTCTAAACTGGAACATAGTATAAAACATTAATTCGAATAATAAAGTATTAATTAAACAAAAAATCACATCCCCTTATTTGCACCCAAAAGTCCATATTGAACGTATAATGATTTTACATGTCGGGACCTTGTTCGTCAGTTTCAATTTGGAATGATACTCAATCAGTCGGTAAATTCGACGAGTTGTGTTTTTTCTGGTATTTGAACGAAGTGATTAAATAATCAAATCAAATCAAACTTTATTTGGAAAATGTGTTGAATACAAAGTAATTAAAAAGATAATACATGTAATCGAAATATGCACTACTTCTCAAACCCGGCTCTGCACAAAACTGCGTGAGCATCGGGTTCACCATATATAAGTGTATTTCTAAATGTGCATCGTGAATTCGTTTAATTACATTTATCCCTACGAAACATTTTTAATGTTTCCTATCATGATAAATGTAACTTGTTGTCCTAAAGATGTCGTAGTATAATGCGTGTATTTTGCATCTTCATTTATAATTAAGTAAATCTATTCTTGTTAAGCGCTGTTCCTGCAATAAATTGATTTGTTAAACGAGTTTCGTTGAGACATGACACAAATGCAACGACCTCGTCAGCCATTCTAGTTCTACCATGTCCATGAATAATTTCAAATGTATCCCTATATTTAATAACGAATTTCAATAACTGCAATTCATGTAATTATTGCACTAAGCAACTCGTTTCTAAGAGCGAATTCATTTCTGAATAAGTTTTTCAACAATGATCTTTGTATAAACAGGATTGGTTCGTATAACATTTTTCAGCTCCTTCTCAGTGTATAATCGCATGGAACTGTTGGTACACCGCTATGTACAATCTACATAATTTCTGCGCAGATAAGTATTGCTGCAAATAGTGAAAGAGAGAATTCAATTTTATTAATTTTCCCATTATGTATAAAAGGTGTTTACTGCAATTCAAACGATGATCCTATTAATATTCCAAGACCTTTACAGATCGACGCTATCACTAAATGATACAATTATATCTTTCCAGATATACGTTGGCTTTGAAAAGAGTTAAAAACTTTGCCTTCTTTTCATTAACAACCAGGCGATTTTTGTTTAAACAACAACATATAACTTAACATCTTTTAGGAGGACCAACCTTTGCTATGCGGAATTAACAACTAACGCAATATCGTCTGCATAGCAGAAAATTGTACCTGATACTTTTCAATTGGAAAGATCGTTGATATGTATTAAAAACAAAAAAAAAGATAAAATAATGATAATAAATAAAGTTAAAAATACGATCAAAAACTTACTTTTCGATAATGCTTGTAGTCCGCGCTTTCGATCGATCTAATTTTAAAGAACGTAACAACGTAACACGCGATCAACAAGAGCGATAGCAGAGCCGAACAGATTCTGGATATCGGGAACATCGACTGAACGCTTAACAGTAAACCGAACAGAATCAATACCGAGTTGAAATTCGAAATTAAAAACAAACCGATCGAAAACGTTAAGATAGACGCGATCGACACTAGCGCCGCTAAATGATCCGAAGTTAAAAACGAAGGTAATTGACCGACGCATAATAACGTCAATAAGGCTAATGTTAAACTTCCCAATTCGACTATTTCGGTAGCGCATCGACTGAGATCCTGTTGGTGAAAAATAGAAAAAGTACACGATAAAAATTAAAATGTCGCGAATAAAAAACTAATTTAAATTTATTCAAAATAAGTAAATCAACGTGGTCGTATTGTTCATTGCTGAACGTTGTGACTAGCCATTGTACGTGAATTTTTGCTAATAAAATAGACTTCGAGCACTCTAGCAACTACGCCACCGCGAATTCAATAATGTAAAAGCGGGCGGATATTTTTTGAAAAACTTGTCAGATTATTCAGTTTAACTGAAAATTGTTTTTTCCTTTTCGTCTACTATTTATCTATACATATTTTATTATTGTATTATTAGAATTATTTATATATTTATTTTCCAATGATAATTTTTGCGTCGCCGATCATACTCGAGCTCGGTGACTTCCATATAGAAGTCTGTGTTCTAGCCACCTGGAAGACTTTTTTGTTTGTTCGAATAAAAAAAAAAAAACTATTACGAAGCAGATTAAAAATTACGCAATTTCGTCTTTAAATTTAAAAATTATTTTGCCCGACGATTATGCGGACTAATTTAAAAACGCTGTCAGAAAGTATTTCTCCAGTGCTTCCTTGGGAATATATATTTTTCATTTAAATATATTGCGATACGGTATAAAAGTATTTTTAGTTTATTTAATATTTAAAATATTATTGGTAGTACGTTTTGTTTTTTAATTCCGGTTGAATTTCACGCCAAATGTTTACACACACTTCATTAAAAACACACAAACGGCGCTTAGATGTATCCCCTATTATATTAGGGAACGCTTGAGACGACTAACTATTTTAATCCGTTTATAATCGATTTTTAATTATTTTACTAGTCTCTGCCTGCCTAAGAAGGTTGCACGCGATGTCCTCTCTCCTACAAGGATTTATCTGGTGCAAAACTTTATGGAATTTACCGCATCGAAGACTTCGGTAATTTCTTTAATAACAATTGCATTTCAATCTCTTATGCCGATTATCCTTATTTAGTATTCGGTGTGCATCTGAATTATCATTATTTAAATTATTTCAATCTATATATATATATATTGTTGGTGACTTTTATTCTAAGTTTTCTATTCCGAAAATACAATTTTTTTCCGTGTTTGGTTTAACCTCAGCTTCTAACACAATGACTCTATAATATGTACTGTCTTCTCAAAATATAAGAATTGGGTTAGAGTTAAAAATCTTACGCAATAATTTCCATTGGCGCGTTGTATATGGCTAGTTAACCCGTAAAATGAACGAGCGAGCCGAGAGCTCATAAACATTGGCACATAGACAAAATACAATGTAGCCGGGCTCCTCCACGCTTTCGCGCATGCTGTACTCATATACGTGCGTATTCAGTTTACATACATATGTACGAACATGTAAAGAAATTATGAAATAATATTTTTTGGTGTTCATATTCTCTCGTGCGCATGCGCGCACGGCTATCCGTTATTTCTTTCAAATCTTCGCTGTACAAAGGACGTATGCGATTAGAGAACGAAAACATTTCAGTCAACGCCACGTAAAATTATGTATAGCGGACAGTGCGTTCCTTTTATTTGTGAAATTTGTACAAGAACGTAAGTTTATTAAATAAGTGTCTTTTAAGGAAAACGTCTTTAAGTTTGACTTCTTCCGCCCCAAATCACAGAACACTTTTTTTCCCAGACTTATCATTATATAATTATATAGTTAATTAGTTCTAAGTACACTAGTTTTCTACACTTGCGCATATATCTTCAAATAAATATATATTGTCCCGATTTTTAATCTCGGAATTAGCTTTAAAAAAAAACAGTTGAACGCTTTTTATTAAAAACAAATTTAACCAGTCATTCCTCTTACATACCAGATTCTATAATACTCAAATCCGTGCAAATATTTTTTATAGTTTATTTATTGGTGCGTGCGCTTTGGTAAAAAACGACACCCTTATAAGACGCTAAATTCTTTTATGCTTCTATTGGCGAGATAATAATTCTATTGCCGATGTCGATCGTGTTTCGTTTAGACGTTTCTTCTTTTTCATTTTTTTCGCACATCATATCATTTCGAAAATTATCCCGTTTACACGGTTTTATCATGACAACTTCTTCTTCTTCTTCTTCAGTGCCATGATCGATCTCGATCTTAGGCTCATCCATTGGCATACTCCATTAATTCCTTATACGCGTTCCGATCTCGAACTGTGTGAAGCAATTCTTCAACGGTGCAGTTTGTCCATGTTCGTAAGTCTTGTAACCAAGGCATTTTTCTTCGTTCAACTCTCCTTTTTTCTTCTACCTTCCACATTATTATATTCTGTAAAAGTGTGTAGATTCACGCATTACGTGACCGAATTTTTCTTCTTTTAACAATATCAAACAATTCTCTTTCATTTCTCATTATTAGTAGTACTCCAACATTTGTCACCTTTTTAAGTTCATAGGATCTTAAGTAAACGGCGATAGCACTAAAATTCGAACGCTTGTAGTCTGTTAAGTGTTCTAGATGTCAGTGTCCACGTTTCCACACCATATAGCAATGCTGACCAGACATATCATTTCATAGTTTTGAATCTTAAGTCAGGATGTTGATCGTGAGCTGTAAGCATCTTCTTCATTTTCACGAAGCCAGTGCGCGCCTGCTCAATTCGTCATCTAATTTCTCCGTTCGGATATTTCCATCCTTATTAAGCCAAGCACCGAGACATTTGAATTTATCAACTTGTTCTGGTTGGCGATTGTTTATCATTATATTTACAGGGTGCGGATAATTTGAGATGACCATTACTTTAGTTTTCTTCGCGTTAATCAATAATCCATATTTATCGCATACATTCTACACCGCTTGTGCTAATATAGCCAGGTCTTCTGCACCTTCCGCTATCAGAACTGTGCCGTCTGCATATGTAATGTTATCGATATTTTCACAGCCAATTTAACACTTTCTTTTCCGTCGTCTAGAGATTCTTTAAAGACCTGTTCCACGTATATATTATACAACATAGCAGACAGTACACAACCCTGCCTTACTCCCTGTTTAATACTAATTTGGTCTGACACTTTATTATTCTCTAACGAAATTACCGCGCTCTGGTGTAAATAAAGATTTTTAATTATACGTTTATCCGCTTCATCTAGACCAGTAGTGTCGAGTATTTGAAATAGTTTATCACGAATAACTCGGTCGAAGGACTTTTCAAAATCTGGGAAACAGTGGTATAATGGACGTTGAAATTCTTTCATTTTCCGAATTAAAATGTTCATATGTAGTAGCGCGTCTCGGGTTCCTTGGCAACTGCGGAAGCCGAACTGTTCTTTTCCTATGTTTTCTTCACATTTGGTTTGAATCATAATATATATATTTTTAGGAATATTTTTATATTATGAAAGCTGAACAATCTATACTCCGAGCATGATTTTGGATGCGGATTTTTTGGTATCATTATAAACCTTCATGTTCATCATTCATTTGGTAAATAACCAGTAGCATAAATAATATTAAACAACTTCGTGAGAATACGAGTTCCATAATCGCCGAATACCTTTATTAAGTCTGCGGCAACATCATCTAGTCCAGATACTTTATAACTTTTCGACTGAACTGTTTCTTTCCTTATTTCATCTTCCATGATTTCCACATAGAAGTTAACAACAATTTCCTTATCGATTTCTTTATTCCTATTGTTCATTTTAAATAAATTAGAAACGTACGTTTCCCATATTTTACGGAGCTTCTCTTCTTCCATAATTATTGGTTTTATCGATTTATATAAACCGGGTATTTCTTTTAATTCTTTTTATATTCTGGAATTTCTGTAACTTTTCTATTCGTTAACATTTATCCATCATATATGTTCTTGCTTCCCTAATCCTTCTTCTAAGTAATCGCTAAATCTAATATTCTTTATTATTATTATGAACGACTGCTTGTCTTCGGTTTTCCAATAATTCGAGTATTTTGTCGGTTATCCATTACTTTTTTTTTGTCCTAAAATTTTTTCAGCATTTTTAAGTGTTACTGGCTTTAGTATCGACCAGGTTTCATTAATCGATCTGTCTTTACCAATTTTCTCTAATTTTTCCTGCAAAAACATTTCCGTGGCTAATTGCAAACGATTCCGAATCTCTGACTTCTTCATAGCAGTTAGGTTAAGTCTTTTATTTTCAGGAGAAAAGAAAAAATACAAAACAAAATAAATTCTTTTCGAAGCGCATGAAAGATAAAACGTACAAGAGGTATAAATAAGTATTAAAATAACTTAACTATATAATTGTGAATAATAACAATTGAACATATTACAGATATACTAATAGCGTGCAGCTCATGCCGGAACTCTACTATGTAAATATTTGTGTGTACACGTTGTAATTTGATAAAATACATGTTTCTTTCTTTCTTTCTTTTATTTTCAGTTTTCATGATTTCCTTGAATTCTAATTTCAACTCTGCCATCAACATAATCTGGTCTGAGTCTGTCTGTGACTAGGATATGTTTTAACTGATTTTAAGTCATTCCGATGTTTACGACCAATCGGTATGTAATCAATTTGATCGCGAATTATATTATCTCCTGAATCGCATGAGGCTATCCATATGTATATAAACGTCGTTTTGGGAGTTCGTAATATTTTCAAATTATGAGAGCCTTTGTTTTGACAGAATTGCATTAGCGTGTCCAAGGCAATATCCTCCTGTAACTCCTCCCGATAGTTTTCCTAGTTATTAAAATCGCCCGTAACAACGACTTCAAAACTTTTCGTTATCCTAAGCACATTTTCCAGTTCTACAAAATTTATCCAGAGTTTGATTATAGTGTTCTTTCTGGATAATCACTGGACTATGATCGATACCAGGTTAAATCGATGTGAACGTAAACCAGTAACGAGTTAGGCATCTAGGGAGAGCGTACTACTGAATTTAAGTCAGACCATTTGCGGTAAGAGAAACTGTAAGGTTTTTGTGTATTTGTGTTTAGTAGCGGAAGTTCTGGGGAAGTTAGTACTTTTTCTAGGGTTTTTACCGTTTTTGCTGCACCGTGAACTATTCCACGAAGGATTCTGAGCATTAAAGTCGCCCATTTTAATGTTGACGGTATATTTTTTTCCGACGTCGACAAGATGATCTTCAGTTACATCCAAATAGGCTGTGCGGATAGTTAATCGGTATTTTAAGAAACTCATAAATTTGCGGATAGGTTTACGCTTTCCGAAATGAATGTGTCTGATCCGCATAGAGTTCCGTAGTTTTCTGCTTTTATTTGTTTTCATCTCGTGAAGCGCCATTCTTGACTGAAATAAGCATATCTCTATCATCGAGGTTATACGACGAACAGTTTCGTGAATTTTCATATTTAGTAATTTAATCGATGAAAACTAAGAAGAATCGTTAAAAGAGAAGATGGCGGTTACTACGAGTAGTGGAAGATTTATACGCGACTATTTTTATACATTATTATACAGTTTTCTTAGAGCGGATAAGGAAAATTTTTAAAATTATTTCTACAAATTCTTTCGACGAGCCGCTGAACTTTATAATAATTCGCATAACGAAAAAGGAAATACTAATTTCAGAAAAAGCAATCCCGGTAGAAGAAACGTTCGATATTACTTCGAACTAAGTGAAATGCGGGCGCTTAGAAGAATATGGCGGATAACGTGGACGGCAAAAGTAACGAATTCAGAGACATTACAACGTAAGAGTGGTATGGAAAAAATGAACGTCGTCAAAGTAATCGAGAGAAGAAAGAGAAGAATATCTTGCGCATAAAATATGAGATAGCATTGGGGGAAAAATACTGGGGAAAAAAAATGAGAGGAAGAAAAAGGCTCGAACTGATTACCAACAGCTTTAAGAACAAGAAAATTGACGAAATAATAGAATCAGCCAGAGGACGACAAATATAAAACGTGCTGATGTATATCTTCTTCTAACAAGAAGGGGAAACTACTAAATGGATACGGATGGAAACAATTTAATCACGAATATCCACAGCGCACATATACACATACACACACATACATAGATATAAAGGTTATCAGTTAAAAGAAAAAATAGCCGCTGAAAGTAGACTAGATTGTTCCGTTGTTAATATACGAAACTGGGAAAAAATATACAGAAAGAAAAACAAAATTACGAATATCCGAAGAGTATAAAGCTCGTATAACAACGTTTAACGCGCCTAAATAAAGCGGAAGGATCATTGTAGACGTTAGATCAGAATACGTACAGCGCGCGTTAGATTATTGTACGTGCGTTGTATCCATAGTTTAAAGTTAGATTTAACGAACATTTAAAAAAACGAATGGTAAACATTTTTCAAAAAATTAATCGCGAAATTAATATTATCAACCGAAATTAAAATATATTAGATATCTACAAAAAAAAAATAAAAAATAAAAAATAAATAACAGATAATGATCGGAAAAGTTAGAAATAATAAAATTAAAAAATACAAATAATAACGTAAACACATTAATAACATTTGACGACAAATTAGTTTTGAAGATGACATTATCGAATATACTTTAGTCCGTAGTATTTAGTGATTTGTAGATAGTACAGGTTCTCAGTCTTGAAGTGGATGCGATAAAAGTTAATTTTTTAGTAAAGTATATATTTTTCAATTATAAACAAAACGAAATCATTTGAAACACAAAGTTTTCTATTACAAAGCTTTTCGACAGTTAAGTCATTATCGAGCATACACAATAAATCTTACATATCAGTTACCTGAAATATTCGTATAGCGACAACTTATAATTTGATTATAAACCAAACAAAATATAACACAGTTTAATAGCTTTGCAATGAAAAACTTTTAGTGATTAAACTTTGTTATGTACCACTAAAAGCTTTAGAGAACTTTTACAGTGATTCAACTGTGTTATGATTTCGTTTTGTTTAAAATTCATAAAATCACTACTCTCCGATATATCAACATATATTTTTCATATATCATTTTCCTCGTTATTATTACATATAATTTATTGATTATCTTTTATTATTATTTTAACTTGAAAATGGGGGAAACAGCGAAAAATTCTATCATTAATAATCAATAACTAATAACTGTATTTATATATATATATATATATATATATATATATAATTACGTTTTCTCTATCGTGAGGAGCCAAATTATAATGATTTAGACCGTCTTGGGTTAACAATTATTACGGCATGACCCGTAATGGGACGACAATTATAATGGTTTATTGGGGGGCCTAACTCTTCACGGTTCCCAATTTACTATGATTAGGCGCCAGGTATAAGTTTAATTAAGTTTAATCTTATACCAAATATAATAAATTTGATTCGATCATAATATAAATGCTCTATTTATTTAACTATACTTTGTTCTATTTTATACCAGATTTATAATTTTATATTCTAAATATGTTATTTTGTACTTATTTCTTTTTATTTAAATTTAAATCCTAGTTAAAAAAAAATAAACCGAAATAATTAATTCTTTTATAGTACGTATGCGGGAGTCATAAAGTTGTTAAAAGAATAGCGGTGACCGAGTGCAAGACTCCCAACTCCGAAGCCAGATTACGTTGATATGATCGATTGATAATCTTTTATATTTGTAACAAAATAATATATATATAAAAAAAAGAATATGCTCACTTACTACGGATAAATCACAAGAAAAACAAATTACATCGAATTAAATATAACGTACAAAAAAAACAAATAATTGTACACGTAATATAGTAATAATAATAAAGATCGTGCGACCTGTGATGATGGTGATGATGCCGGAGGATGAAGATTGATCGGGTTGGTGACGTCCAGAACAAATGTGTTATTTTACTTATTTATCAAAATACGTATATAGCATCTTGATTTATCCGGTGTTGCAATCTTTATCATTAAATGATTGCGAGCGACTAGTATTTTCGGTAGTAAATTTAAATAGTTTTTATTTTACTATGTGTTTTTTATCGGGATTATTATTATTATTATTAATTTAAGTAATATATTGTTTGACTAGAATCGATAAGTTTCGATTCGTAGTAACTATTTAATAATTTTAACGTTTGTGCGCGATTGTAAATTAATTTACTTTAACTTTTTCCGACTGGTCGATTCACTGATCGACTACTATGCGACTACATACTAACTACGACTCGATCTCTTATCTATCCACGAAGTTTAAACCTTGCACTCGTCGATCCCTAATTAATATCAGTTGTTCTGTGTGTTTTACGTTATTATAATTATTATTGCTGTAGGTATTACTATCATTTTTATAATTATTACGATATTGGGAAGCTTTACGATACGAATTTGTCTATTTCGACGATCTAAATCATCTTCCAGTGGAAATACCTTTATTTAACCTATCGATTTCTCTACATAAATATTTTCTACGTATATATTATTTAAAAAATTAATTATTATTAATTTTAATTTTATATTTATTTTATTTATTATTTTCTTCGGCATCCCCATTCTATTAAATCGTCATTATATATATATAATATTTGTCGCTGTGGCATACTTGCTAAAGTGCTCGACTGTCACAGATCGACAAATTTACGAAGTTCTTGATTATTATATAACTGATAATTATCACGGTGATGGGAGTGGTACCCCCTTCGTATAACATCATATGCACGCCCATCTGCGATGCGTATAAATAGTAGCTTGAATGCTAGTCCATTTTGTACGTAAAAAATAAACGTACAATTAGTCGGCAACCAACAATATGACTAAGATGATAACGAATATATATATATATATATATATATATACATATATTACGACGATCGTCGTATGTTCACGTTATAATAAATCTAAATTTATTATGGAAAACTAATATTTAATTTAATTAATATAATAAAACAAAATATATATATAATTATTTATTTAATTAAAGTAAAATATATTAAAATTATTATAATATAACCAAACCGGATTTGTAGTAGAATAAACTATTATTATTAAAATAGTTAAAATTAATTTTAGTTAGTCAATGGAAAAAAAAAACAGTAAATTAGTTTGACCAAATAATTTTAGCCAGTAAATAATGAAGAAAATCCAGTAATTTTTGTTTAACAAGGCTTAAAAAAATGTATAAAAAGGGATGGTTGTTCATTTTTGAAAGAGTTCGAGTTTTTCAGTTACAAAGTTCAGTCGTTAGTTTCTTAATGAAGACGGTTAGAATAAAATGAGAATGGATGGTTGAAGAACAATTACAAATCCGGTCAGGTTAGTCTTTAACTAAATTATTATTTTTTTTTTCATTAATAAATATATATTAGGTTTTTTTTAAAATATAAAATAAAATTTTTTCTATATAAATACTTTATTTATTTTTTTATTAAATAATAAAGAGTATATACGAGGTATCTTGTAATATATATACATATATATACACGAATTACGGGTGGGTTACAAAAAATAAGTAAAATATATTTCGTTTTTTAGTTTAATTTTTAATATTTACCTTCGAAAACAGCAATACGGACAACAGAATCGTCGTACATCCCATTACGGTAATCGTTAAACAAGCGGTAAATAACGAATGTTTCAATCTGACGCAATATCTTTTATACAGATCTTCTAGCTCCATTTCTTCTTCCTGAAAAATTACGAAACAGAGAAATGGTCGAAATTATTCAACGAACCATAAAACAGAACCTGTTCGAATTGCATTTACATTTATCGAGAAATTTTTTGACAACCCGTTAAAAAGTTAATCAGCCTTTGAAAGTAATTCCTCACCAATGATAATTGTCCTGGTTTTATTTTTTTAATCGAACTTTTTAATTTTAAAATAAAACCGGCGTCTATTTTTCAAGCGGTATATTTACGACATTTTTCGCATAAGACAACGTCCATCGTTCCCTAGTGATTTAATAAAAGTATATACACTAACGGTTTTACGAATTAGTCGTTGGCAATGGATTTTTTTTTGAAAACCTTTTAAGATGCACGCAATTTGTTTCGCTGAACAATAGGCAACACTGTTCTGTAGTATAAAATTTATAGCGGGATGGTTCCCAGCGGTTGCTAATCCTTAATTAATAGTTGTATTGTATGAAAAACTATTTAATCGTGTTTTTCCAATCGTTGTACCCCAAATCTGTATATCGTATGGACAAATTGGTTTTAAAGTTGCTTTATAAAGTAATACTTTATTTTCGCGCGACGGTATCGAGTATTTACCAATCGGCCAGCCACATGTTGCGATATGTAACGTTCATCTGTTTACGTTTGGCTATAACGTGATTTTTCCAGCGTTTATCAAAATGTAATGCAATATATTTCATGTTATATGATTCGGGAATTGATGTAGCTGATCTTAATACGGGGAAAAAAAAATTATTTCGTTTTAAGTAGATTCCATTTCATTAAACGTTTATCTTTTCAGTTTATCTTTTCAGCACACTGCAACTGTCCGGAATTTCATTTACTGCGCATTTCCAATAGATTCGATTTTTAGGCTAGCGTGTTTGCTATATTATCGATTTTCCAGTTAATAGCGTTGTTTAGGGGCATCTTTCTTACGATCTATAACCCCTTCCATTTTTTCCATCTAAATAGTTTCATCCTGTGATACTGTCCTACTTTTATCTCACCTAAACTGTATTTCTTTCGCGATTGACTATTTTATGCGGTGTGCTGTTTGTGGCATCCGTAACACACGTTTGTACACCTACATCTTCTATTCGTGTTTAGCATCTGTCGGTTTTGTCGTCTAGGATTTTGCGTTATAAATGACAGTTGAAAAGATTAGGTTATCAGTTTTATTTTATTCGTTCTAGTTCTAGTAATCTTATTAATTTTTCGTGATTTACGAACATTTGTCGATTGCATCTATACAGTTAGTCGTCGTTTTATTTCTTCTTTGCAACCGTCTACGTTAGTTATTACCAATTAAACAAAATCATAATACAGTTTACTCGCAGTAAAAGTTTTTTATTTGTGAAAAGGTTTTATAAATATGATTTCGTTTTGTTTATAATTCGTCAAATCACTACTCTCCGATATATCAACATTTATTTACCAATTTCTTATTGGTTATTTTTCAGTCTATCGATAATCGTTACCTATGTGTAGTCCATATTTTTGACATTCATTTGTTCCTTGTTAACTCAATTTTACATTTGGTTAAAACCGGGAACGTGACCACCGAATCGTTTTGCAGTATTTTCTCATTATACATTCCGTGTGCCCATTTAAAAAATATAACATGCGCAACCCCGTCTGACACGTCTCAATACCTCGAATCTATTTAAATTTGCGTTATAACACTAATAATAAAACGAACGTCTACGTCAAACGGAATTTTCAGGAATTTATTAGCAATTAACGCGAATCAGTCTCACTTTTTTTTCAGTTTAATCGATATAAACTTCAACTATGTGACTATATGTAATTTTCTCTTTTTATTTTTCGTCGTTGTAAATCAGTTCAGAACGTCAAAATCTATCTTCCGATTTTACACGCGAACTCTTTATAGGCATATATCGATTTTCTATTGAAGATTCCCGAATAATGAACTCATTCATCTCTTCGTCTATACTTCTATTACTAGACACATCCGTCTCTTCCTCCTTTTTCACGCCGTTTTTGCTCGTAATAGCCTCTATTTATTTATTTTTTTAGTTCGTTCACCAATCCGGATTTACTCGTACTAGTTTATTGCTTCAAATCTAGGTGTTATTATAAAGGACAGGGTACTAGTGTGCTTAAAGCTAAATTATTATAGAAGTGCATATAAGTAGTGTGTAGCTGAAAAGTAAGTAAAAGCACGTGTGTAATATTCCCCTGATTGTATACTTAATCTAAGGGCAGTAATGGGATGAAAAACATAGTCCCATCGAGACTACCTGTGCGCATGAAGAAAAGAGTCTGCGGAGTGCATAGTAGTAACGAATAATAAAAGTGAATATACAATATAGTTCATAAACAAAGATACCAAAATATATCTTCCCGATAACGAAATACACCATTTCAAAAATAAAAATCTTAGAAGAATATAAAAAAATAAAACGGAAGTTACCAATTCTCAGTGTAACTAGATTACTTCATTAAGCAGTATTTCTGCAAGTGTTCCGATTTAACATTAGGTATAGGAAGTCATCAGAGCATGGAAATCTAGATTTTTTGTCACGATTACCGGCCAGCTCGGAGGAACTATATCAAGATGACAGTACTAGTGTTTTACAAATACAACAAACCAAAGACACCTATTACACCTCGACATTTAGAAGCTGAAACGGTAAACGACGAGGAAATGAGATAATTAAAAATGGGAACAAATATGGGCAATGACCCTTAGTAAACTATCACTTCAAGGCAATTTTCAATGGAATCCGTATATATATATATTCCAAAAACATTGCGTCAACGGATTTTATCTGAACTACATATATGACATTTTGGAGTAGGTAAAATGAAGCCTATAGCACGCCAAACAGTATATTGGCTAAATATAGATAAAGATATAGAAGATATGGTTCGAAGTTGTGTTCCCTTTATAAGTAACAAGAGCCAACCAAGAAAGGTACTTACTCATTTTTGGGAGTATCCGACAAACCCTTGGGAACGAATTCATTTGGATTCCAAGAAAATTATTTTTAATAATTGTTTTGATGCTTATTCCAAGTAGATGGAGGTCGAGTGTGTTAAAAATACTGCTACAAAAAGTGTAATAAGAGTATTACAAGATTTATTTGCGAGATATGGTATTCCAAGAATGGTAGTTTAATGGCACTGCATTTACTATTCAGAACAATTCTTAAATATATATATGGTATCCGACAAAAAACTATTGCACCATACCGTCCTGCATCAAATGGGCAGGCAGAGAGGTAGGTGGATACGTTGAAACAGAGTCTTAGAGCATCGAGAACAGAAGGCGGATCAATCCACGACCGTCTAAACAGTTTTTGTTTGCATACCGCAGAGCTCCACATGCGACTACACATCACCTTCACGTTTGTTTTTACAACGTGAACTTCGTTCATCGCTGGACTTAATGCCTCCAAGTTTACAGGAAGTGGTATCAAGAAATACAGCTGGAAATGAAGTAGTATCATATGATCTGACCTTTCAACCAGGAGAAAAGATAGTAGTTCGAAATTATACAGCACCAAATAAAAGATGGGAGATTGGTGTAGTCATTAACAAGGACGGACAGCTAAACTATACGGTCCAAGTTGGAAACCAGCCGTGGCGAAGGCACACGGAACAACTGAGAAGGATTGGACAGGATACCCCACTGACTCAGCAGATTGATCCAGCGACATCTTCAATGTCTACACAAAAATATGCCGAGGATGCAGCACCAAGGCAGACAAAGGAACCGGATAGTGAAATACAGACTTCATGTTAGGATCCTGTTCCAGTACCAGATGATACAACTGTGGAAAATCCTCAGCCACTGCCAGAACCAGAATTACATCGCTTTCCAGATCGGCTGACTTTATAAAAGAGGGCAGGTACTGTTACATATTAGTGGTAACACTGTTTCGGAGAGCTGATATTTTCTTATGCGATAATAATACTTTGATAACGTTTTGGGTTGTTGCGATTATTATGTACGCAGTTTTAATTTATATTCTTAGTTTTGTGTATAATTAAATAAATAGAAAATGTAATGGTGTCATTAGAGGTATTAAATTCAAATTTTGTATTAGGTCGAGCACTTTTGAGTATTGTTTAGCGTTGTAAAATTTGAAGAAACTCAATAATTCGACGACGAGTGTGTTAAAAGTCTTAACCGTATTTTCACTCACGATGCACGTTGACCCGATATTTTTCCTCATAATTTTTTCAACGTAATCGACCACATCAACACCGAACGGATCATTCGCCGGATTTGTCAAGCTAATCGTAGAATTCGTAATCCTCAATAGGTTTTCATAATCAGCGCAAAGATGGTACAGTTTTACAGCGTAGAAAACATTTCTCGTTTCTATCAACGCATTCGCCATTTTTGCGATTATTTAGTTTCTTATTGTCTTGAAACCGTGAAATTGATCTCACGACAACTATCTTCTTAAAATATGTATACGCAATCGTATTGTTGGGTTTGCTATAATAATTCTACTATAAAATTCGGAGAAATACACAACTATCTTTGATGTGCATATTTCTTGAACAGAAACAATAATGTAAAGCTATTTCAACGTCTTTCTCTTGAAACAATTGAATATACATTTCAATTGAGGTATCCAAATTTAATCGTTTCATCGGTTTCTTATCTATATCATCAATCGCCGATATTAAAGGTCGAGTTATTCGATCTGATAATGCCTGACATGCCAGTTCGGCTAAAACGATCGCAACATGAACAGCGTGCGCATAATATTTATCAGTCTTATATATAACATCAATAGCGGTTTCAAACTGGCCAGTCAAAAATAACGTTTGAAAAGATAAAAATGGATTATCCGCATTTCGATCACCTGATTCTCCATATTCCTACCATTAATCATTTAATGTCATTTTCATCGGCGGAAAATTATCACTTTTATCATTTTTCCTATTTAAACAATTTAACGTATATCTATTAAGAAACATACATTGAAAAATGAGATAAGTTAAATATTCTCCTATAATTTATTTTAGGGCATAATTTTAATTTTAGTCAACAAAATTAGCCGAGTTCATTTAAATCGAATGAATAAATCGTGGTTTCAAATTTACAGAAATAATTTACTTGTTGATTTGAAATTGTACTTTTTACTACTTTACTATACTGTTGGTCGTTTGTTTTGGATGTATGTGTATTGCCGGAATTTTGGACGTAATTGACGTGTGCGCATTGGTTCGTTAGTAGCTTGTTTGGATTATTGATTTAATAATTTTAAGTTATCGCTATATTTTACCATAATACACAAGTATGTATAAAATTTTCTTTAATGTACACTAGCGTACATATGTATTTCTGTTCATGCGTCGACGATAGTACTTTTTATTTATGATTATATATCCAATATATATTGCGAGTGACTGTGTTTATATATACACGTATATGCAGTTGCATAAGTGTTCGTTTATATTACTTTAATAATTTAATATAATTTTTTCTTGTTTTTTTTTTTCAAATTTTGCGTCGTTCAATTCAGTTGTATTCAATTTCAGTGTTAGATATGTGTGGATACTTTTTTATTGTTTACGAGCGTATATTTCAATATGTATTGCGAGCGACTGTGTTTACAGGTTCGATTTGTTACCTTGGTGACGCGATAATTAACAAGATAAAAGCATTTCCAACCGAAATTAAACGAACTGAAAATAATAACGATTTCGTTTTTTAAATAAAGGAAAAATTCAGTTTTTCCGTTCCACAAAAATGAACGAATAAAAGAGAGAAACACAAACGAAATAAGACTAGAGTGAAATTAAATGCGCGCGCAACTCCAGGTTCAATTTTTGATAAGTTGAAGACGCTAGATCTGATAAAACTACTCATGGACGTAAAGTATAAATGAGTATATTACGTGCACGGCAACGAAACACGATTTTAAAAAAATGCCTTCCTTACATTTAAAGCAGAAATAATATCGTCTCGTATATTTGAGAAAATATAATGAAAAAAATAAAAATAAAATCGAAATCAAATATAATTCTTCTAAACGACGAACGGTTAGAAACAGCGGATTTTTACGTAGAAAATGGGCTAGCATTCAGGACACTAAGTTTATGCAACGCAGGTGCATATGTATACGACGTTAGTAGTAAGGGCGTCACTTGAGCACACTTTGACCTTGAGATGTTGGTTGAAGGTCTGTGTATCCCAAAGTGTTCTCAAGATGAATGCCCGTACTACTGTGATTTTTGTCACTACATTTATCTTTTTTTCAGTTTTTCCAGTTTTTGCCTATGGAATTTTCCAAATGATTTTATGTTTTTTTTTTTTTATGGAACGTTACTTTTTGGGCACTTTATATGAGTCGAGTGACGATAAGAATTAATATTTTTGAGGACTGTATGTGAAAAAGTATAAATGTAAGTTTGAAACATGTTAGTAGTTAGTAAATATTTAGATGTGGCGTAGTATACACGTGTATCTCGCGTTCTTCTTCGTTCATAGACAACTTAGAGATACAAATACACAAGAAATTAAGTGTAATTATACGTATAAGTAATAATGTTAACGGTTAATCGGAATGAGAAAGAATGTGTGAGAGAACCTGCGGTTTCATGCGTCGAGGACATAAACCGGGTTTGTAATAAACCTTTTGTTAAAATAAATACATCAAGTGTAAATAAGTTATATACGATAGAAAAGTGGTATTATTATAAAAGTAAAAATGGCGATCGACGATTGTGGTTCGTGTATTAGACGATGTAAGAATCTATATGCCACCGCGAATAGTGAAAGAAGTAAATAAGAAAAAATAAATATGGTTCGAAGACAAACATTATTGTGTACATATGGGTAATGAAGTTAGTTTTAATTGAAGTTACGAATACCCCTTATTTACATTTAGTAGTAAAAATGGTAATGGATGAGTGACTATAAAAATAAAGAAAATTTTTTAAAAAGTATAAATGGAGGTATAGTTTAAAAAAAAGTTTTTAAATCTGTTTAAACTTGTAAAACGTAGAATATGTGATATACTACTCGTAGTACAATATGAACGATATAATAGAGAATTTCGAGTATTTCGATTATAGACCGTCTATAACCGAAAACATAAACGAGTTGGGGACGGAGTTTTCGATAAACATATACAACGAGGAAATTGTAACTCAACCGTGCAAAAGTTTGATCGTTATAACAGGGAAAATAACGCTAGAAGATGAAATTGAAATAACGGGTGTAGACAAAAAAGTGAACGTAATCAATAACGGAATGCTACATTTGTTCGATCGCATAGGTTATTATTTAGGTGATAACAAAGTCGATAGTATAAGAAAACCGAGTATTTCTACCACTATGAAAGGTTTGGTATCGTTTGAAAATGATTTAAAGTATCGTAATACCGGTTGGCGTATTACAAATTTTTAGACGAATATTCTAAATGAAGACATATTTTTCAGTATGTATACCCGTAATGGGTTTTTTCGAAGATTCCAAGAATTTTCTATATCGTATTCCTCAAAAATTGACGTTCTATAGATTGACGATAAACGTAGACATACTAGAGAAGATTTCAATGACCGATAAGGACACAAATATTTCATCACATTAAGAGACATAACATGGAGAATGCCTTAAAGTTATCGATCGAGCAAGAAGCGCGAATTAGAAAAGAAAGTTTAAAAAATACGGCCTACGAACTACTATACAGAAGTTGGCTATATCATGGTACAACGATTTCATCTGGGACTGAATTTACTTGGGATATTCCGATATCGTATTCGAAAACCAAGTACGTACTAATAGGTTTCCAGAATGAAAAAAATATTTTTTTTTTCCTTCACAACTGACCAACTTTGATGGTCATCAGTGATTGATTTAAGCGAATATTTTTATTTCGACTTACTTATTAAATTTAGAAAACGTTAAAATTTTATTGAAATAATAACATTTACTATCCGAGAGAAAGATTGAATTTGAAATATAGCGAAAATAAATACGCTAATCTGTATCAAATGTTTAAAAACTTTAAAGCTTCTTATTACGACAAACACGAATACGAGATGAATCCTATAGTCGACTATAGTACGTATGTATCAACAACAACAACGTATATTTCGGCATAATTTACAGTGAGTATACACGAACCAAAAATTTTAAATAATAATTACGTAACGCCCAAGTATCCTGTTATTGCTATAGATTGCTCGTATCAACCGAACGTTATAAAAGAATCGTTGGCGTGTTAATAATGGACGATAAAACCGCGTACAGTCCCCTGAATAACAGAGTAATTCATTAGGAAAAGTATGTAAATAATAGCACTCGCGTATTGCAAATTGTAGAACAATCGTATGTAAGGAATAGTATATAAGTAGTTATCAAAAACTTTGGTCTCACATAGACCTGTGTACGGTATGTGTTTACGATACGATAGCTAACGATAGATTTAGAAATAGTCCTTCTAAGGACTTTTCGTACGTCATCGATTTCCAAGGTTTTAAAAGTATTAAAAATACATTTATAATTAAGGAACCGGTGATTGTATCTCTTCAAGATGATCGAATTGTTCATTGTATGGTAAAATCACCTCGACCTGGTATAGAAGGATATAAATTTTTTGACCAAAAGATGTCACATAAATTTTTTGACCAAAAGATGTCACAAAATTAATTGAGAAAACGGATACGTAGGATTTCACGAAGCGGTTAAATTATTACGCGAAACTGTCGCAAACGCATACAAGGAACGGAGAGAGTAAACTATATAAGAGAGTCGTTGGAAAATAAAAATCGATATTTTCGACTTGGATCCATTAGGATGTCCAAATGATAAATATTCAGTAGTTTACTCTATAAACCGCTGTAAGCGTTGTTTTTATAAAAATCATCGATATTTATCGGATCAACCCAGAGATACGAGTATAGCTATTACGTATAAAGATTAGGTAAATAATTTTCTTTAAAATGAGTTTTCAAATATCGTTAAATCACGCGACATCTAATATACGTCGCGAATAAAATTAGATCGTCCGTACGAAGTTTCTTAAAAAAGTAATAGCATTCCAAATATTTCGGAAAATTGTAAAAATAACGAGTTAGTAGTAAATTAACCGAAAACTAACGAACATCCTATACTATAACTACGGGTACGTACGAATTGAACGATGTAATAGAATTTATTCAACAAAACGAAGAACTTAGGAACGCGGAAATAGTCATTAGGTTAAATCCGAATATTTTAAAAATAAAATTATATTCGGAATGGACTATACATTTCACAACTGCAAACTCGATAGGACGTGTACTCGGTTTTAGTAAACGTAAACTAAACGCATTATTTGGACGACCGTATAGGTATATATCTTTACTATAAATAACATTATTAATTAGATGTAATTTAATAAAATGTAATATAACTCGCGTAAATTTAAACGATAGCACGTTGTACGAATTTGAACGTTCAAGTTGGTGAAAAAATTATCGAAAGACTAATTATTTATCATTTTACCGCGTAAATACGGATGAAATAAATTACATATCCGTTACGTTAGTTGATCAAAATGAAAAATTAGTCGATTTTAGAGATGAGAGCATAAGTATAATATTACTATTTAAGACCGTATAACCATGTTTTCCAATGAGGGATTTTTAAAACTCGAAAATAAAGTATAATCGAATCTCGAATAAAAATAACAAATAGTAAACATTTATAACGAGTAATAAAAACGACTTTTGATAACTGATATTATCGTGTACGAGCTAATACTGGTATAAATTGACTCCGTATAAAAATAAATTATTAAACTTGAAGGTTACTTAACCGTTGGGGGAAAAAAAGTTAAAAGAGAAATACGAACAACTCCGTACAGCAAGAAACTAATAAAACTCGAGGAGGAGTACAAGTGTTAAAACCTCTAAGAACGATACATACTCAACTAGCCAATACATTACCATCCATAATAACCCGAGGATAAATCTATCGGTCCTTTAGCTGTTGGTTCGTTTGAATAAGGTATAGAACCTCGTTTTGTTAAAAATTAGTTCGTATAAACAAAAAAATGACCCGAATTATCCGCGCTTGAAAAGCAGTATAGGAAATAAATATAACGTCATAATTAAGCCGATTTTAATTAAACATAATATTCTGAAAAACGTCGAAAAAACTGGTGCAGGATTCCAAAAAATCTATATAAATAACCCTGTAGAATACTTTAATTTTTTATATAATGTGGAATGTAGTGATTTTTTATAAAAAATCAATTGAAAATTAGTTAAATCACTAATATTTATTTTCTTAAGGAAAACGCAAAGCTTTTCGGCATTTACGCCATTATCAAGTGAAAAATTTAAAAAATCATAATTTTAAAAATATAAATTAAATATAATTACTTAAAAATATGAGATTTTTAATATTTATTTTCATTTTATTTGTAAAATTGTGTTTTTTTAACAAATTTTGTGGTTGTATATTTTTATATTTTATATTTTATATTTGGACAACATACATCGCAATAGTAAATGAAAAATTTAAAATTCCAACAGTATACAACTTTTACAGAATCAAGAAAATAATATTGAAGAAAAAAATTAATATAAAAAAACTAAATTAATAAACAAATATATTGATATTAAATTTCAACAAATCAAAAAAATAGACCGACAGAAGCAGACATCGTTTTTGGATCATATTTTCACGATTACCATCACATATTTTTAAGTAATTATATTTAATTTATATTTTTAAAATTATGATTTTTTAAATTTTTCACTTGATAATGGCGTAAATGCCGAAAAGCTTTGTGTTTTCCTTAAGAAAATAAATATTAGTGATTTAACTAATTTTCAATTGATTTTTTTCCTGTAGAATACGTATACTGGAACAATATCGACAAATTGTTAGACAGATTCTGTACATTATACTGTGAAGTAAAAGCCGGTAATAATGACCTTTTAATAATTAACGAAATTATTAATATTTTACAATAATTTAAAGAAGAGGATGGATTACAAAAACAAAAAAGACGAGAAAAAATCATGTGCTAATGCGTAAAAAAAGGTAGCGGACTGATTAACGATATAATCGACAAATTACCTTTCTAGGTTCATTTACCGGGCGCGGCTATCAATGGTCCTGGTACTAATCTTGATTTGAAATTATCCAAAAAAAAAAGTCAAACCTAAAAATAAGTTAGACGAAGCGATCATGTACACGATATAGTGTATTCCAAGTCTAAAAGTTTGGACGACAGACATAAAGCGGATTTAAAACCGGAAAATGAAGCGTGGAAACGTGTACTCGCTGAAGATTCCGATTAAGCCGAAAAAGCTGGTGCGTGTCTGGTAACAAACGCTATGAAAGAGCTGTCGGTGCTGGTTACATCAAACATCCGGTTAACATAAGCACGGAACAAGGGAAACTTATTGCGAAAACCAATAAACCCGTGACTTTAAAAATAAATAAAACGAAAAATAAAGATTTCGTAATGAACGAAACGTATTCACCGCTAACCGAATATCAAGTTAAAAGGATTAAAAAAGATTTACCTATAAAATTATCGGTTAAACAACTTAACATATAAAAGTAGGTGGTTTCTTACCGGCTTTGCTAGCTGCAACGTATAAATAATAAGAAAGGCAGCGATAAGTTAATAGAAGAACGAATACGTCATAATAAAGCGAGGTAAGGTGAAGAACTATATGTCAATAAAAAACCTAAAGATGGTACACAACCGTCTAAAGTTACTAAAACAAACGAACGAGAAATTTACGATCGTATGTATAATATAAGTTCATTTAAGTTGGAAAAACCTAAATTTGATATTTTTAGAAATAAATATAAACCAAATTGGACATAGGAAATTTTCGAAATCTCTAATATTAGTTATACAGATTCTATAACGTATTCTATAAAAGATTTACAAGTCGAAGAGATAACCGGAACATTTTACAAACAAGAATTGCTGAAAACAAAATGGAAATCCCCGTAATTAACTTTGACGAACATAGAATTCCACGGCGTTTAGACAAGTTTTTTCCAAATACTATGCGATGCGCTATATTAGGATCTAGGGGTTGCGGAAAAACAAACGTTCTATTAACGATACTATTACATAAGAAAGGATACAGTAGTATTTACTTATGTTCGAAAACGCCGTTTCAAGTACAAATTACTGCACGACTTAATTTCCAACTATAATAAAGATAAGAAAAGAATCGGTTTCCGTATTATTTCTAACGTAAACGAATTACCCAAACCAGAAACTCCCTACGTAAATTCGATAATTGTTTTCGACATGACACGTATATGTCGCAGGATAATTCTCGATAGATGCAAAAATAATAGACTAGGAACTTAGACAATTGGTCGTTATGAAGTAGTACACCAATCACGGTGCGAGAGTAACAAATGCAGAACGAGGAATCGAATCGGCGGTAGCGATAAAAACTACTGAAAAAACTAAACGAATTTTGAAAAACACCGAAGGCAATAAAATTAAAACTGATCAATGAAGTTAATTTCCCCTGGTTGCCACTGGTCTATAATAATGAAAGCTGTTGAAAATCGTGTAATTCGAGATGAGAAAATAACGGAAAATTTTCGGAATACTGCGGAGAGTAATAAACCGATTATCGAGATATAGATTTAAAATAAACAGAAACATGATTAGAAATATTTAGGCAAACAGCAAACGTTCGAAGAGAAGATGTGCCGTGTGGGCTAAACCGATCCTACAACACGGTTAACATGTTGTACTACCGTGTCGGAGGCATTTCGTAGATCGAGAATGGGACAGTTGTAAGATCTCGCCACAGCCCCTGATTAATGCTTTCAGAGATCATGCACTGATTACTTATCAGAGGTTCTCTACAAGGGTAAACTATAAACCCAAAGACTGTAAACCACAAGGCGTTAAAACCACATAACTCGACTCGTTATTCATTGAAAAACCACAAATCCAACAACTGTAAACCCCAAAACGTTAAACTCGCATAACCCAACTCTCAGTTCAAACCTTTATATCGAAAATAAATTTTACGCTCATTTTTGACATCTCTTTTAATATAAAAAAAAAAGTAAAGTACTCGGGATAATTAGTTTATAATATGTCCACACTTAGCGAAAAAGCCGAAATTAAATTTTGTTTTAATCGGACAACCCTTTCGTGAATTGCCTCTATGGGTATTTTTGAGTTAACAGTTTCTTTACCTTTTTTTTTTTGATTTATGGTTCTTTGATTAATGACGAGTTGGCTTATGAGTGTTCAACGATTTTGGGCTATGTAGGTTTAATGTTTTTTGGATTTTGGTGAAATTAGAAAAGTTTCTCAACGAAACGGGGCTCCCATTTGCATCGGGACCGGGTCTGCAGACCCCTATAGTCCTGTTAAACCGGCTCACTATGTCACCACGTCCTTACGTAGGATAATTGACGGAGAAAAACTACAATAAAAGATGGTACGTATTTACGAAATTTTTAAAATATTCCGAGGGTGTGACGATAGAAAATTAAAAAGTTCCAAAGCGAATAAAATTCTGAATCCAAAAAAGATCTGTTCGAAATCTATACGCGATTTTAATCCCGAATGTTTTACTACATCAAGAGGAAAAACTTATCGATTTATTCGAGATAAATAAAATACAATCGCGTCATTAAAACGTTCATATTCGACTGTTTCAGTCACGATGTCTACTAGATTATACGTGAAATTTTAGTGCTAAAAAATGTCGTTTTCATTATTTTGATTTTTCGGTTAACGTGAAGTGCCTCATTTTCGAAAATATTTATATAAATATATCGAAAATTCCGCGTACAAAATTTATAATTTCGCGTACGACTGAAAGGTTTAATAAAAGTGAAAGCTTTTCGGTAATTTCGAAGTAGTCTCGCAATAACGTATTTCATTTTAACAGAATAATGCGTTAACGTTCTTGCGAACATGACTGCTAAACAGCTGTTGCTGCTTAGAGGTCGAACAATCGTACTGGATGTTAAAAAAAAAACAAAAGAAAAATAAATAAAAAACGTTACAAATCTTCAGTGGAGAGGATGCAGTTACTTTTGTTTATTTTTAAGAGTTGCCGTTTCTTTTTCGATTTGCATTTTTTTTTTCATTTAACGAGACACTTTTTCCAGGTATAAAGTGGTCTTTTGTTCTGAATTTATTCTGCTCGAACAATTGTTCGACTTTTCAACAGTCGAGTATGTACTTTAATAGTTAGAGATAAAAAAAAATAATCTGTAGTACGAACGAGTATTAGTAGTGGTTATGTACGGGCGTTTTTTTGTAAGATTTTTATTTATTATTTATTAAACGGAATTTAAAGTTTTTAAAAAAAGAAAAACTCCAAGAACATTTCCGTCTTTACCCTTATCGCTACAGCTTTATACAATATACATTCTTATCCGCCGATATGAAATAGGAGGGTGAACTTTAAATTAATTTTTTTTTTTTGTCAGAAGGTCTTCTTAGTTTTTATTTTTGATTCTTTCCAAGAATTTTATGATAAAATTTATATTATATATATATATATATATATATATATATATATATATATATATTTATTTATTTATTTATTTATTTGTTGCAGGTATAGTTGAATTTTTATACGTGATAAGAACCAGTAGTAACTTCTCGATGAACATTTTTTTTGCCTAATTTTTTTTTGTTTATCTATAATCCCAAATTCATCCCTTTATATTTGAAAAAATTATTAGTGAACCACGAAATAATATATTACTTGTTTATTCAGCGAGCTGAATATGTCCATCCAAGTGAATGTTTTTTTTGCATTCCAAAAGTTATGTATTCTTACTTTGAAAGCTTTCTAAAAAAGTAAACGTAAATATAGCTTACCCATCTCGATAATAAATCTGATCGTCATAGAGGTTGCTTTAAATGTTGAATACAATACTCGTCAGAATTTTAAAAGCAATATATTCGACATTTTACGGGTTCACAATATACCTTGTTCAATCTCTATAATATAATCTCTGTATCTCCAGCAGGAGCGGTCTATATGTTTATTTCCCATCATCATTCGGTGAAAATCATCTAATTTGGAACCCTGGTGTTGCTTATTCTTGCAAACAAAACTATTTTTATACAATAATAGTTTAATCGGCACTATATTAGCACGTTGCAGCTCGATTTGTGAAAAATTCTTTATATAGTACACTCATGAAAACGTTCCAGGTCCCTACATGTTTTTCATACGGAGCCCATAATTCTGAACCACACAATGATATCGGTAAATCGATGGATTTGAAAATTATTAGTTTGTCTGATTTCAGGATGTGTTTGTTTCTTAAAACACTTTCATTCTTTGTACCGAAGTTGCCTATAATCTGCTCTGAATTTGGTCGAGTAGACGTCATTACGGGCGTTCCAGTCGACCTTTCAGATGACAAAATCTTGTATCAACTCGAAAGTAACATCTCATTTACTAGTATAAGAAAAATTGAAAGAAGGAAGCAGATTGATAAATTTTTAGGAAACGCGTTCCATGAATACATGTATCTGAATAAATTGAAATTTTCTGCGGATTCAAGCATATTCACTTCACTGTTTTCGACACGCTGTTCACCAGTGTCGCTCGTAACTTAAATGTGAAATATATCATAAAGATTGTGTAGCCCAGCCATGCATTGTGTCTTCTGGTCTAGGAACATCGTCCGAGTAACACGCATTAATTTCCAAGCAAAATATCCATTCTACAATAACACATAACATTATTTTATATCTTTATGTTCTTGTATTTGGAGAACACGTGAATTCGCTTAGTGATGAGAAAATAGTAAATTGTACCTTCCAATAATATACAGTTTCTAGAATATTATCTAATTAATCTCTATCTGGTTGCTGATATATATATATATAAGTTTAATATCAAATAAATACTTAATTTCTTATTTTTAGATACGAAAAATGCTTTTGATTTACTTCTGTTCCATTGCTTTATGACACTCTCAACTGAATAGGAATTCATTCTTCGTTCGCCTAGGCCGTGTGTAAATTTTTCCAAAATCAAATTCTTAACATTTGTCTATCACCAATCCACTCATCGGGATGATTCATTTCAGTTTACTACAACAATTTTACTTTTAACCCGGTTCTATTTTCAACGTTTAAATTATTTCAAGCCTCTCCTCTAATGTGTTGATAATATACTTTACGGTTCTAATTCCGAAATTCTGATGTGCTTTTCTATCACCAAATAATACTTTAGCATTGATCGGTAATTTTTTAAATAACATGGGTTCAGCCTTCCTTCCCATATGTGTTTCTATAGTATTTCCTTATTTGCTGATAATTTATGCGTTTCACTTTACAAATCTTACAAATCTTTGAGTTTTGTATCAGATCGTAGACTCAAATATTCCGAAACTTTGAAATGAATTGTTTTAAAACTGTTTCCTCGCGCAACTTTTGACGGGGATCATTCAGTTTTACTTCTTTTTTATAAATCCTTTAACCATAGTGCTGTGGATTATGGTAGCTTTCTTCCAAATTTATGTATACTCTTTGCTTTCATTTGTGTCACTATACCATCGTTAGAGGTGGAAGTAAAAAGTTTTCAAACGTATCGGACATATATTTTTAGCTGATAACTTCTTGATGAACTTTTTATCGCCGACATCACATTCATTATCTTCTTAATTCCTTTTTTTTGAGACTGGAGATTTTATATCCCAACTGTCACGCTATCCTAAAGAAAGGAAATAAACAGTCGAAAGAGGCACGGGTGGTCATATGATTCGTTTGCAATTTGAAAAATATTTAAGGTATAAAAAATGAATATGGTCTTAAGAGTTAAAAAAAATTTATCGCTAACGATTTGGAAAAATATTATCAAACGAGATGACAATAGTGCATTTGACGAAGAATTTTAGGCAGGAAGGTCATCAGTTCTACTCCCATATGTGTAAGAATGAGCCGGAAAATATTTAGATATAAACTGGTACAATAGAAATTGAAGTCCGGCAGAAGTTTAAGCCACATGGATTCGATAGTTGGTCATAGCGGAAACAATATGAATAACTAGTATATCTTGGAAGTGTTTTCTTCCGCTTTGTTTTTTAATATATTCTTTATAAATTGGAAATTTTTATATTTTATTTTTTACGTTTACTTGATAATGGTTTAACAGGCAAAATGCTTTATGATCTTTTTATATGTTTAGTTCTTTTTTTTTTTGTTAATCATCATCGTCGTATTGTTCATTGTCCGTGACTAGCCATTGTACGTTTATTTTTACGTACAAAATGGATTAGCCTTCAAGGCACTTATGCAACGCGGATTATGATGTTATACGCAGAGTAGGGTGCTACTAACTTCTACGTGATAATTAAGAATTAGAAAAATTTTCTATATATCGCGCGAGTTGTCGGGTTGACAGTCTGGCACTCTAGCAATTATGCCATTGAGACATTTTTTTTTTTTTGTTTAAGATAAGTAAATTTAGAACACGCGGGATAACGTATTCGCGGGGTGTTACCGTTTAGGATATGTTTCTTAACGTCTATTTTAAATAAGAGGGCATTTATTATATCGCGTTTCTTACGGCAGCAATAATTCAACCGGTTAATGCTTTCCGTAGCGTAGCAAATACTAAAAAAGACGATGTATAGATTACATCGATGACGACTAAATATCGGGAATTATTGTTTTCGGTTCAATTTTACCAAAATCTCGACTACAAAAGATCTTAAGAAATTAAAGTTTTTGAATATATAATACTCTTAATAGTCTCCGTAACTTTCAAAAACCGTGACACACGCGCACACATACATTCTAGTAACAACAAGGAGAAAACTGTAATACCGCTAAGTAACTGAAAATCTTCGAAAATTTAAACGCTCTTTGTGTTTATATTATTCCCTTTTTGAAGAACTCCCCGTTCACGATAAAAGTCTTACTACCTGTTGTTAGGCGAATTTCCTTGTACATACAACGCAACCACATATACCAAAGTACACTTCTTTAAGATCGCTGCTAACGGCGAGAAATTTAATTTTGTTTAAGAGGAGATTAGGTAAGATTATAAGACGTATAATTTAAAGCTCAGAATTTTAGTAGAATGAAGAAACGTTTCGATTTAGTTCACATAGCGAAAAGGTAGAGGACGATGAAGAAGATTCGTTGGTTATTAACGAATTGTGTGCGTTAAAATTGCTCGGAAATTTTTAATCCTAAATTATTTCCTTAAAAAAAAAAAAAAGGAATTAAGGATGGTAGTTTACCATGTCGAAAGAAAAGAACTTTCAGTATTCATTATTTTACGAATACCTTTTCCAGACTATGTATATTAATAAGAGAGTAAATGAATTAAAACCTCGATATTAACTTTTGAAGACGGTAGTAGTTTGTGTTAGTAACATCGACGTACATACATCTACATGTTGTATGTGAACACATTTGCGTTCGAAATGACTTATACATATTATTCAGCAACAACAGTCGAAGATATTGCGTACCATCGCATCTGTTCCGAGGTATGTCTCAAACCTGACGCTTCATTCCGATTTACAAATACCGTATGTCCACGATGTGTACGTACAGCAGTATCAAAAATTTTTCAATAAACTACAGTTCAGCTCAAATCCAAATATCAATCGAATATATACGCTTAGTCTACCGGACAACCCTCCCAAGCGATTCAAGAAACGGAAATGGTGTCGTGATGCCTTGCCGATCACTTTATAAAATAGTTAATTTTTTTGCCAAATAGTACTACTTATGTATCAACTTTATTCAACTTAATTTAAATGCAATAGACTCGTACCTTTTTTTTAAACCTCATCCTCGATCTAACTTATCTCACTAGAGATGTTAGTCGCATATATTTATTCTCTTTCCCTTCCTTGACTCTTCTTTATCTTTCCTACTTCTTCTATTCATCACCGTTGGTTGTGGCATATACTTGTCGGTAACAATGTAAATATATAAAAAAAAAAAAATATTTTATATCAGCGTACCAAGAACAATTAATCGATCAAAACACACGGATCAGACAAACAAGACAAAATTAATACATGTTATATAGTACGAGTAGGACAGTTGAAGTGGAACTGGGCGTGACATATAATTAGGAGATACGGAGTGGACTTCTATAGGAAAGCGGAGATATATTAGTAGGTCCTGTGCTGAACACGGATAGCGTGAAAGAATTGGAAAAAAACGTATATTTAACAGTGGATCGACATAAGCGATTAGAATTAGATTATAAGGATAAATCTATGGATTAGTCAGATAGAAGATAAATAGGCGGATAGATTAGGTAAACAAACAAAAGTAATTTTCCGCATTCATTTCGGTCCTCCGGTTATCGTACGCATTCAGCGAATGACAAGCCTGTCGTTTTTAATATAATGTCTGTCCATCTCGTAGGTGTTAATTGTCCCCATGACCTGTTTTCGTATTATATGTACAAAGAATTTCAATACCCTGTTCACGGCAATCATTGAGAGCCTTTGTGTGACACCAATTTCTCGTTACACCGATTCATTTGTACGTCTTCCTGTCCACGGAATTCTAAGCAGTCTGCGCCAGCACCATATATCGAAACTGTCAATTCTTCTTCTGTCCATTTTCTTTATAACATGATAGAAAATATAAGCGTTTGGACGAGCTGTATCTTCACGTTTTTTTTGTAATAGAGTTATCGTTCCAGACATTGTTCAGTCTTGTCATGGCACTCTTAGCAATTTCAATTCTCCGCCTTATTTCACCGTGGGAGCCGCTTTTATTCTCTATAAGTAATCCTAGATACACAAAGCTTTCAACAGTTTCATAGCCGGTTAATGTCCTTTTATTGTGTGGCATTGTGTTTGCTTAGTCTATTAGCATTATTTTTGTTTTATTTTTATTTATACTTAATCCATATTTCGTACTAATTTCTTCAAGTTTATTCATTTCATCCATATTCGCAGCTATTAATGTTGCGTCATCTGCAAATCTGAGATTTGTTACTTTTCGTCCTCCTATCGTTACTCCACCATTCCACCCTTCTAGGACTAATCTCATTGTATATTCGGCGTATAAATTAAACAATATAGGCGACAAAACACAACCTTGTCTGACACCTTTTCGAATATGAAAGTTTCCAGATTTTTCATTATCAATACGCGCAATATTGTGATTATTATCGTACAGTTTCTTTATAAGATATATAATGTGCTCTTTGGTGCACCTATTTCAATTAACACTACCCAAAGTTTATTCCATCGGGCATTATCAAAGGCTTTTTGATAGTCAATAAAGCACATTACTACAGACATCTTATATTCTCGTGCTTTTTCTACTGATAATCTTAATTTGAGAATCTGCTCCCGTGTGCCTCGTCCTTTCATAAAACCTGAATTTTTTTGGCCATATATGCGCAGATCCGGTTATTTAGTATCCGCACAGAAATCTATATATACATATAAATTGTTTCACTCGTAAATAACTTGTTTCATTAACTTTGGTTAAATTTTGAACAACAACTACGTGCATATATACACAAAAAAAACACACACACATATATATATATTACCAGCGTATATGTACTGTGTCATAGTAACGACCATTTTGTTCGTTTGTTCCTTTACGTCAATCCGCCTATAGAATATTAAAATAGATGTTCGAAAATTGTGTATATTGTAAATTTTTAATGCTTCGTACATTAATGACTGAACGTGTCAGGTACAATTCTACAACCCGTATAAAAACATTGATACGTCTTATATGTAATCTATCGGTATCGTTTCAATGTATTTTTAAAAATGTTTAAATAATTGATTTAACCTCGTCGACCGAAAATACGTCGACTAAATGTAAAAATTAATTCCGCGCTAGTCAGTATTAGAGTGCTGTCCGACACAAACGAATATTTTAAATATTAATTGAAATAGAGGCCGAATGATTGATAGACCACAAATATTATTTATTCACGATAAAGCTCGTCGTCGATAATAACTTTCATTTTATCTTCTCCGTAAAATATGGAAATAATGATTACCTCTTATTCATTTTATATATATATATATATATATATATATATATATATAATATATTATATATGAGCTTGTTTGTATGTTTCAAAACAACTGGAAAATTATTCTAGACGAGGCAATACACGTTTAGGTACTTATTTTGGCCTGTATTACTAAATTGAGACAGGGTTTGAAAAATTAATGAACTGAGTCGACTTGTAAGCGCGGTTGTATTTCGACTTCAACTATTATCGATATTCGGTTTACAGTCCTTTCGAATATATTATTAAAAGATAGCGCAGCACTTTTCGTCACGAACAAAAAAAAAAACTAAAATTTTCATCATCCGACATAATAATAATTTCGAAATTATTTATTTGAAATGTCGACTCCCATTACTATTATTATTATTATTATTATTATTATAGGGTTTAGGTTATGTATTTGACGCTAGTTAAACGTCGCGTTTTCTTTAAAAGCTTTTAAAATTCTAAGCGCGTCGCCTCACGCAATTCTTAACCCTGTTTAAATTTATATTCGTTTCATTAACGGTCATTAATTAACTCGGAGGAAACTAGAATAGAATTTAAACGCGATTAAACAGGCCGAAGTAGGTAAAAACTTTTCCCCGCCACAAAAAGTGTAGCTGTTAACGAAAAACGTAACTTCGTAAACGTTATAAAATATCATTTCAGTTTATAAATAACGAAAAATTTATAATCGTCGTCTTATTGTTCGTTGCCGAACGTCGTGACCAGCTATTGTACGTTTTTATTTTTACGTACAAAATGAGCTAGCATTCAAGGCACTATTTATATGCGACACAGATGCGCGCTCATATGATTTTATACGAAATAGGGTATGCCATCACAATGTATATATGTATAGTTGCGAGAGTGTTCGACACTCGATGGTCGAAGGTTCGAAACCGAGTCATGACGTAGAAAATATTTCACAATTATATAATTCTTAATTATTAGGGAGAAGGCAGTGGCACCCCACTCTGAATAAAATTAGGGCGCGCGCATCTACGTTGCATATAGTAATTACTGCCTCGAATGATAGTCCATTTTGTAGGTAAAAATAAATCTACGATGGCTAGTCACAACGTTCGATAATGAACAACATGATGATGATGATAATGTATATATATATATATATATATATATATATATATATGTAACAAACATTGTGTACCGGGAACACCTTGCCACAATAATACAGTATAAAAATAAAAAAAAGAAAACAAAAAGTTAAATGCTGCAGGAAAAAACAAATGAAAACCTGCCGGCTACAAAATAAACATGTTTTCTAATTACAAATAATACATGTTAATATTAAGTCTAAATTACAAAATTATATTGTTTAGGTTGTGAGTTCTTAAATAAATACTATGTAATTGAAAAAATAATAAAAAATAAATAAATAAAAAGTGGGTGACATGGGTGTCGAAGGAGCTTACTAAGTAAAGGGGTTAATACTAATAAATAAATTATAATTAATTACTACATAATGTTATGTTTAAATCGCCTATATTTGGAATACATGAAACGAAGTTGCTTAGAATCGTAATTAGCAATCGAGGAGACGAGTACATTGTTTTGGTATGAGAATTTAATAAAAAAGTCATCGATAACTTTAGAACAAAATCTCTAATACAGGGCAGATCAGTAGATTCGTGCATGCTGTCGATTCTGGCATAGCGATACATCAAGATAGAACTCTATCACACCACTCTAAAGTATTTCTCTGTATCATCAGATTGTCTGGTAGGTCTCCTACAGGTGAAGAAAATAGCTTCGGTTTTTTTCGGGTTTGTGCTAATTTGTCATTTATTGTAGTACTTAAGTAGCCGCGATATCCCTGCTGAAGTCTATTACGGATTGTGCTAGGTCTATAGGAGCTGCAGAATATCGCAGCGTCGACAGCAAATAGTCCAACTTGCGTGTTGGGTGGGTTTGGAAAATCATAAAGATACAGGGAAACAAAAGTGATCCGATTATACTGCCTTGCGGAACACCCGCAGAGCAAGATTTGTGAGACGAGACAGCGTTACCTACGGATACATGAAGTAGTGAGTAGCTACGACCTCTGCTTTTTCTATGTCAGTGTAAACATAGTTACTTGTGGACGAGTTGTAGAGGGGGAGGAAGAGACTTACTGCGGTGGGTAAGGTTTTTAGTCGACTTCCAAAGACTATTATCCTTGGGGCTCAGCGTTGAGAGGAATTTGTTGTACTTTTCAATTTTGTCGTTTATAAGGCAGTAACGAAGAGTTTTGATCAAAAGAGTCAATAACTGCTTTAAAAAAGAGACGACTGGTGGATGCTTGATACACAATCGTCTGATGTAGTTTTTGAATCTGATGATTGCAAGTATGTAAGACGGTAAATTAGATGTAGTTGAACAAAAAAGAGCAACACCTCCCCCTCTACGACTTACATCAGCTCTAAATAGATTGTAACCAGGAAACTGGATATTGTGTTTGCTATCCAGCTTGGTTTCAGATAGTGCTGCAATATATATATATATATATATATATATATATATATATATATATATATATATATATATACGGTATAAAAGTATTTTTATTTTATTTTATTGTAAAATTAGACGATATAATAATTTATACCCATGTCAGCGAAATGAAGTGTCACAGTAGAAAAGATATCATTAGTCAATTTTGTATGTAAAAATAAACGTACGATGGCTAGTCATCTCGGTAATGAACAATAGGATAGTCATATGTAATAAAGTATTTTTATGTTATTTAATTTTTAAATTAGAAGATGTAATAATTCATACCCATGTCAGCGAAATAAGGTGACACAGGAGAAAAATATCATCAGCAGTAAGATTAACCAACAACGGTTAAGATTGCAAAGGGGTATGATTGTTTACTAACAGAAAACAACAAAAATTTCCATTTAAACGAATATCATCGTTTAAAAATGCTTAGGAACTTTTAAGGTTAACTAGCTGCGTTAAGGAATGCGGAACCAGCTGAAGGAGCTATGATATATTTAATATACAAGTGTATGTGTGCGTGTGTGCGCGCGTATGTATATATATATGAAGATTATCATCACTTTGAAAATTCCATTACGTTCCTACCTGAAATGCAAGAAGGGAACTTTCCATTAACTTTCCATTACACGGGGACCCGCCTTTCGAAATAGCAAACCATTTGAAATAAGCATTGGCGCCTAATACGATACCACCATGGATGGTTTTTTTTTCCGAGGAATATCTAACTTTTCGGAGTAGGTGATCTATGGCGACCACGAAAAGGAAAAAAAAATACTTTCTCCATCGGGAGGTTATCTTGACTGGAAAAATTCTATCGTGCGAGAGGTAATAAAAAAAACGTCTTTTAACGATGGAAGACGGATGTTTAAATTTGCCCGCGATCTCGACTTTCGTACAGATGTATTTATTGAACGCGACGTATTTCCCCGAATATAAAATTTAATAAGTATAAAAAATTTGAAAATGAAAAAAATCCCCCCAAAAAAAAATCGGACGACTTAATGATAATCGTATTCAAAAAGTAAGTAAAAAAAACACGTACGTATTTAGAAAAAGTATAATAACGTTTAATAACCTTTTTAATCGTACATTATGTACACAAATTTACAAATTTTTTGTATAAGAAGTAATTTTATTTTATAAATAAAATACAGTTAACTCCGTTTCCGAGATGCATCGTACGTAACGACTCGACGAGACAAAAATCGATACAAATAGCTACAGTTTGATTTACCCTGGATATACGACGATGTAAAAAATGTACGTTAATCCAGATCGCGGTTTGAATTTAGATTACGTTTTAGTAAAAATCGCCTCCCGGCTGCTCTATTTAAAATGCATCTTATTTTCTGACCCGTAAAAATGGCTGAATTTGCCATTTCTAAATTTTTCGTAACCTCGAATTATTAGGAAATTCCACGTTCGGACAGTAATTAATTTCGAGAACTTATAAAAATGCTTTTACGAAGGAACTTTTATTACAACATTTAACGCTTTCGGTTATAGTAAAGATAAATATCGAAATTACAATTTCAATTCTAAACTTCGTAAGCTTATAGTAAAAGATAAAAAAGCTTTCAATATTTACAGCCGAGTCTCAAGGCCCTTCGCTTTTACGATTCTGCAAATATAAGTCAAAATGTAGTAATTTTCACCGTAGTGTTCTCAAAGCTATTTCAAGTTCCACATTTAATAGTCGCTGTTTTCCATCAAATTTGTCTGGTTTCCCAGCCGGATATTCACTGGAATGATACCGTAGACAATCTTGCTAGAAGCTCCAACGAGAATGGCTCATTCTATTTCAATACACCGGCTAGGGACATTTTATCTGAGATTAAATTTTCGCACAAGGTATTTTGGAACCGTGCTTGGAAATATTGTTATTCAGCTAAATAATTTAGGAATATTCAACCTTCAATTTCAGCAATTCCCTGGTTCTTCAATCTCACTGCGAACATAGAAAACAGAATTTCGTTTATTCATATTATATTCGCCTAAGGCTCAACATCAACAACAATCCTTACATTCTATTTACTCTCAAATTAGTCCCTTCGCCATTACAGCATCCTTGCGATGCAGATCAGATAGCCGATGATGAAAACCACCTATTTTTCAGCTGCAGTTATTACAGAGTATATCAATCGAAATTCCTGTCACGCATTGCAAGCAAAGGAATCCCTCCTCCGACTAGTGTCAGATGTCTGCTCAGCTTACAGCAAAATAGCATATACATGCTTATATTTGATTGCATATTAGCCTGTAATATAAATATTTAGTAAGACATGTCGTAGCCCTGGGTGGAATCACAAAAGCCCATTTTTTTTTAAAAAAAAAGCCCTTTCATAATCTATGAAGCACTGGAAAATGTCGAAAGTTATTCCTGTACCGTAAATCTAGTAAGTACATCTCCGGTCTTAAAAATCTACGGCCCGTATAGTTACTCAGTAACTTGCGGAAAGATTTTAAAAAAATATATATGATAACGATATTCTTATAGAAAAACAATTTGGATTTAAGGACAATTTGTATCCTATCGTGCAATTAGCAAGAATTAGTGAAACTATAACTTATGGATATAATAAAAAAAATCATAAAATAATTACTATTATTACACATGGAAAAATCTTTTGACACCTCCTGCTAAATTTGTTTAATGTACAGAATTATTCGACTTAAATTCCGTAATTACTTACTTCGACTTTTTCAGATTATGCAACAGAAATTTCATAGTTAAAACAATGAAAATTCCTGCATGAAATTGAAGATACCGCTGTATATTGTACATTGTGCCGAACTGATGCTATACAAAGAAGACTAACTCAGAGTTTTATGAAATTAACCCTTAATTCAAATTACATCGTCATCAGCGCGTCCCATCGCGTAAAAGAAATTACTTTGCATGTAACCTATCAGCATTTTTGAATATTCAGTTGTCTGTTTAAATAGTGATTTATTTGTTTCGAAACAATTAAATAAACTTACAGAAGCAATATGTGATGGAAAATGCATAATAAGTGGAACATGATCACTTCCAGCTAGATCAGTGTGATTAAACATACTCAAAACAGTAGCTAAAGAAGGAGATGATAGAATTAAATCTAACGTTGACCCTGTCTTATGAGCAAATCTATAATGAGTTGGCTCAGTATTGTGAAGAATCAGGTTAAGGTAAGAAATTAAATCTTCAACAATGTGACTTTTTTTTGTTGTATACTTTGGTATTCTAGTATAGAGAGTGAGCGTTGAAGTCGTCCATTATGATAAAGAGGGTTCAAGAGTATCAATCGATGAAAATAGTTTAGTAAATTTAAAACTGTCGTTAGATAAATGTTACATATTGTAATTTTGTATGGAATAAATATTTTTGCTGCAATGAATGGTTGACATCATGGTAAGTTTTTAAAAATAAATATCTGACCGGATTGCAAGCAGGATACTACCTCGCGCATGTAGTGTGGTGTGGTCGACCAGCATTGGAGAATATTATAAGAATTAATTAAGTTGCAAATTTTCAGAACTTTTTTAGGTGGGTTTCTTGTAAAGATATGGCTAAGGGGCTAATAATGAAATTTTTCTGTAGTTACGCAATTTTAAATTTAAAATAATAAAAAATAAACTATTTATAGTAATAGTAAGAAAAATAATACGTGAAAAATATGTACTGAACTGATAACAAATAACTATTAGCACATCCAGTTCAATACCGAAATGCCTGTCATCATTTTCACACTAAATACTGTATATAATGAATATACTTTGTACTTAGTGTGGAAAATGGTAGTTCATAATATGTAGTACCGGTTGATAAGCATTTCACTATTGAATTAGATGTGTTAAATGTTAGTTGTTATTAGTGGAGTATATATTTTTGTATTATATCACTTTTCTTATGGTTATTATATATAATTTATTTTACGATTATTTTAATTTAAAAATTGTGCAACTGCTGACAAGATTCATTATTTAATTATTTGTTATTATTTTCTTTTGTCGGAATTGTTTTTAATTTTTCAGCAACTAATTTATTTTTTGTAACTTAGCTGCATCATCATCATTATCATCGTTACATTGTTCATTGCTGAACGTCGTGACTATCCATTGACGTTTATTGTCACATACAAAATGAGCTAGTATTCAAGGCACTAATTATATGTAATGCAGATGTGCGCGCATATGATGTACAAAATGGGGTGTCACTGACTACTCCGTGATAATTAAGAATTACGCAGTGATAAAAAATTTTCTATGTCGCGAGTTAGTTTTGTACCCTCGACCGACGAGTCGAGTATTCTAGAAACTACCGCAACATAACTTAGCCGCACTTAAAATAGAAATTATCGCATAATTCCATTTCTAGCTTTTTCGGAACAACTGATTACCTCGCTTATATGTCGGAATAAATTTCGAAAATTGCATTTTTTAAAACCTTTGTTAAGTGCGAATAAAAGAACACTTTACCCTTTTTTTCTTTCATAGAAAAATGTCTTAACATGAAAAATTTTCTTTTATACTCTCGGACAGATCCGTCGTTGTTTACCCTATTATCAGTATAATCCGCTATGGAAGACCGCGCCAGTTGAGCTTAAAGAATAAACACAACTTTGTTAGCAAACGAGGATAAGTGTAGAGCTAATACTTACCCCACCCTGCAACTAAAAGCTTACCAGTTACGAGGGTTATAAAAATCAAAATAAAAATAAAAAAGAGGATTCCACCCCGTCTTAATTATAAATTATAGCGGTAGTGTTTCTTTTTCTCTCCCTCACTTATAAAAGAAAATGGAACAAAAAGGAGATTTTTTGTCTTGTCTTCTTTTACGGTCTTCTTTAATCTGATTTTTCTTTCTATGCTTTTAGATTTGTCTATTATCTTTCGGCTACTTGTACTAGTTTAGTAATAGCGAACTTTGACAAGTATCGTTAACCGACGAACGACTCACCTTAATAAAGAAAAAATGTTATTTTAGGAATTAAATCTAAAAAAAAAAAACAATTGCCGTCGTCACAACAATAAAGAAAGGAAATAATTTTCTTTCTTTCTTTCGTCCTGATAACTAGTGGTCGATGAGCCACCTTCCAAACGAATTGATACATACAAGTTTTGGAGGGGGTTTTCCCACATTTTAGTTATTTTGTTAAGTCACTTTAGTAGTAATAATAATGCTTAAATTCGAAACACACGCAGATTATACATTCTGACTGCTAGTAGTTATATATATATCTATATATATGTAATTATTTATTAAGTTGTTTATTTATTTATTTATACAGATGGATCAAAGTCGGCTCAGGAATGGGAGCAGCGATGTTCATCTTATTTCTGAACAATTCTAGTCACGAGTCCACTATAAGGAACATAAAATTTTAATGCTAACAAGATTTCTTATTTTCCGGTTGAAGTCAAATGTCTTAATTTTTAAAACATTTATATAATTACATTAGAAATTACCTACAATTAAATTAAGGAGCAACATTGTATCATAAACACCTGTTTAGAATTTGAAATTTTCGGTCAAAATTATATAATGTATGACTGAAAGAGTAAATATTAGTAATGCATTCAAAGTATGTGATGTTTGTTCCGCATTTACCGCTGAGTGAGTATCGGTATTATAAACTTTATCACTCTTAATAACCCTTAATTGATACGAATCTTCCAGGTAGTTATCTCATTATCACCGACTCACAAAACATATTGAAGGCTATGGAAAACAAATTGAAGGTCAGATACATTGATTTCATTCATCATGTTAAAACTAAATCATTAAATATTAGTAATGCATTCAAAGTATGTGATGTTTGTTCCGCATTTACCGCTGAGTGAGTATTGGTATTATAAACCTTATCACTCTTAATACCCCTTAATTGATACGAGTCTTCCAGGTAGTTATCTCATTATCACCGACTCACAAAACATATTGAAGGCTATAGAAAACAAATTGAAGGTCAGATACATTGATTTCATTCATCATGTTAAAACTAAATCATGTGCAAAGCTTGAGTATATTTGTGTCCTTCCTACAGGTACCGGGACCTCGAGAAAACATCGACAATGAAATTGTAGATTCATTACCTAACTCGGAATTCATACTAATTTCTACTTTTTTTTTTTTTATTATTATTTTAATAACATAATTACAACTGCCGAGAGGCCATCTGGCAATTGTTATGAAATGTGAAGTAGCATGAGAGGGGTTAACACCAATTAAAGCTCCCCCAATGAATCCCGGTAGAAATTATGATAAATCAAATGTTCTGGTTCGTTTCAGTCGGCTTATCTGAAGATTGTTATCTACTATATTGATGTATTTGTATGAGACCCCAAATGACTTTTATAGTGCTCAACGGTGAGTTCGACTTCGTCATTTTGTCGATATCTCTTTCATTTTTCAACGTTCGTTTTAGTTTTAAACCGCTATTTACAGTTTCCCGAAACTAATTCTAGTCGGTGTATTTATTACACAGGTAGGGAGAGCTTTCCTTCCTTCACCTGTACTTACCGTAAGAATTATAGAGCTATAGTCTGATATCAGTCCAAACGATGTTTTAGCCTCGATATTGAGGATAGAGATGCCTTTAGTAATGAAAAAATCGAGTGCATCTGGTTTGTTATTTCTATCAGTTGGCCAATATGTTGGCTCATCTGAAGCAGCACATCCTAAAAATTTATCCTGAATTATTTTGTGCAGTAAACTACCTCTTACATTTGTAAACCTTGACCCTCATCTTACACTCTTCGCATTACAGTCACCGCCAGTTATGAACCTACGGCCTAAACTATCAAAGTATTTAATAAATTTTCATTCTGAATATTTTTGATTCGGGGGACAATAAATAGCAGAAATCGCAATTTTGCAGTTTAAGGAGAATACGATTATGCTAGTTGCCTACATTTCTTTACTAGTTAATTTGGTTAATTCGTAATGTTTAATATTATCTTTAATAATGACTGCACTACCACCGTGAGCCTTGCCATCTGGTATATTTGTCGAATATACGTTGTAGCCTATGTCAAAATTAGATTTATCTGTAAAGTGAGTTTCAGAAAGTGATAATATATGGTCGAGTTTTAAAAATGTTTAAATTTTTATTTTATTTTATAGGGCGCCATTTGCGTTCTCAATTGCTATTCTTAAAGATTAAATGATTATTTCATCAGTTTATTTGTTAGAGCAGTTAGCAGATTTAATACAATTGTATTTTGTTGAATTAGCTGATTGGGCAGATTTAAATTCATTTAAAAAGTTTGTTAATGTATTTGCGAAATCTGAGCCATTGTATTGAGGTTTTTCACGAGTATCATTTGTAACCATGTTATTTTCGACGGAAGTATTATCAACCCCTGCATTAGTGAAATGTTTTACACGATTGACATTATTTACCACAGCTGCATAATAATTGGCTTGTTGATATTACCTGAACTGTTTATATCAATGGTTTGTGGTTTATTTTGACATAAGTTATCATTGACAATTTTAATATCAGTTTGTACTTTTTTTTTCATAAATTTTCTGATAGACAGTACAACCTTTATATATAGTTTGGAGGGTGATCCTTTTCGCACGACGCACATTTAGGTAATGTGTTAGGGTCTTTTCTACACTCAGCTGAACTATGATTTGATCTGCATTTCACACGATGGACGATTACAGAGTGGCCGTGTATGTTCCCAACATTAACATCGTATACATCGAGGTATGGAGCTTCAATTTTGGTTTTTGAATACAATAGATAGTTTAGATTGAAAACATCTTTAATATTCTAAAAAATACAAAGACAATGGTTCTTTCGTGATTTTGTGTCTAACGTTTAATACGTTTCGGACAATGAAACCTTTTTCTTTAAACCCATTTTTTATTTCATGCTGCGTGAAAGGATGGTGTAGATGTCTCATAACAATTTGATACGCCCTTTCATGTTTAAGTTATGTAAAAATTTATCTCTTAACTTTTAAATGTAGTGACAAGTTTCCGACAGTCGTCGCTTTTTTGGGTATTTACACTTTGACCGTGTTTAGCTTGAGAATTTTAGCTGTAAACTCGTGCGTTCCTAAAATTGCAGCTATTTTCTTAGCAGAAGGGAAATTTATGACATCGTGAACAAACAACGAAGGGGAGTTGAAAATTAAGTAGGAGAAAGATTACTATTGTCGTTACCTACATTTTCTTCACTGTATAAAGGAAAAAAAACGTTTCCCTTTTTTTGGACCTTGGTACTCAGATAGTTGGGAATAGTGCATTTTTTAGCCTTCTTTCTTTGTATTTGTCGGTCATTGGAATCCATTTCGCTTCAATTTTCAGAATACGGGCTTTCTGTTTCATGCATTTTATGATCGGCAGAAGACTCGGCTTGTTCGAATGCTGAAGTAGAAGCTGTTGTAAAATTATTATTAAGAACTGAGTAGAGATTAATATGATTTATATTATCAGATTAGACAGGTAAATGACAAATTTGTTGTTGCATAGAAGATTATCCAAAGACACGTATGTCGTTGCTTGAGTAGGAATAAACCGCGAGGCTTGTAGTGGTTGTGTCGTATTGCAGTACTATGTTGCATCGTCGATGATGGCTATATTTGTGTGTATATATTAGACGATGTTGGTGCGTCAGTAGACTTAGTCGCTGTCATCGTCATTAACGATCACAACCACTAACGCCCGTGATAGTGATTATATGTGCGTATACGTATTAGTGTGATTATGTGTATGCGAATTGCAATAAGCAGAACAGATATATATTAAATTTTATAATAAGGAATGTAAATATATAAAGTAGACAGTTATTATATAGATAAGATAAATAACAAGGTTTTATCACACCGATCTGCAGTCCTACCGTGGGTAGATAACTTTATCGAATGAAGGATAGTTATTAAGAAACAATAACAACAGAACAAGGATAGATACGACTAGGTACGATCTCCATAATATGATTTTCAGGTAGGTATGTATTTATCAACAGCTTCAGTCTTTCTTGCAGAATTTTAGCACAAATTTTACCTTTAATGCATTACAATGCTGTACCCCGGCGATGATTAGATTCTGTTTTCTCTTCTTAATTTTTGTAGATGAAAATTGAAGGGGCTTTGTAAAAATCTTGTGGCACTCCTTTCTCAAACCATATTTTATTGAATAATATAGCATCTTCAAGGACTGCAGCTTCATCATTTTTTAATTCACTCATCGCTTTGCGCACTTTATCTTGTGTTAACGGTTGATCAAGGTCATTAATTTATAGATTATTAACAGCTGTTGATAGTATTCTGTCTATCTTTTTTTCACATCTTACGGATTATGCAGCAATTTCCCTGATGCATCTCTGAAGGCTGCCTTTCGTTAGTATCGTTTATATATATATATATATAATTATCTGTCACCGATATCCTACTCGACATGAGCATGAATCCTCGTTATTTGTGAGTTCTAAGATGGCTGATAAGTCCAAATTTGTCTCTGCGCAAGTTTTCCTATAGTTGTTGGTTGCTGAGATGCCTTGCAATTTGTTTTATAGAGATAATACCGTTATTGCTTTCATCTATTCACTTCCATTGATTTTATCATACATTTGTCCACTCACTGTTCGACCACCCAATATCAGCTCGATTCTCGGAAATTGTCTAAACGAAAGACAATACAAAAATAACAGAACTTCTTCATACGTAAAACAGACAAATTCCCACTCCTTTTTTACATTTTGTTCGACAATTAAACCAGTATATATGATATATTACATATAATTATTTATTCATTCGCTGTCCGAGTATGGAATAACATCCAACATTCATGCGTCCTGATGCGACTAATAGCCCGATTCTCAAGAATTGTCTAAAAACGAATGACAAAAGTATATAAAATAGACAATTTTCCCGTTCATATTCTTAAATTTTAAATTACATTCCGCGCTTTTTATTTTATTAATTTTTTTTTTAGGAACGATTTAAAAATTTCAATAATTCTACTTTAAATTATTTTACAAACTATCTACTTGCTCTATTTGTTCCAATTTTATCGTTGTTTGTATTGTGTTCGTCATTATTTTTGTTTAATGTAAATTTATTTTCAGTACCATTTTGTTCGAGTGTACGTTTAAATCTATATTATCACGTCTTCTGCACTTCCGCTCACTAGAACTATATCGTCCGCGAATCTGATGTGATTCAAATATTCACCGTCTATTCTAATATTGGTTGTAGTCCAATTCAAGTTTTTAAACATCCGGTATTGAAAGCGCGGAAAAATAATTTCGGTGAGATGATATCTCCGACCTCTTTTTACTGTCATTTTTTTCGTTCATTCATCGTCTATTCTAATATCGGTTGTCAAGTTTTTAAACACCGGTGTCCAAAGCGCGGAAAAATAATTTCGGTATCTCTATGTCTAATAGCTCTTTTTAATGGGATTTTTTCGTTATTAGCCCGAAACGGGTGAATCATTTATTTCGATCGAGGTTAATATTATAACATTCCACAGAATATTATAATATATTACTAAGGAAACCTATATATATCGAACCGTACTGCGTATCAACCATATTCGGGTAAGTTAATCGTTTCGAATATAAAAATTGAAGCGTCCGGGAAAATAAAAGGAATAATAGAATATAAAATATGGGACGTAATATTTACGCGTTTATACGTAACGTGTGCTCGCTAACTGTTACCGGCGATGACGTTGAGAAAACAGCGGAAGTTTTAGAAGCGACGAAATTAACGGAAGAAATTCCGGAGACGAAAGAAAAAGTCGCTCAAACGTCCGCGATAATCGCCGGTGAACTAGAAAATCCGAACGAGTCGCCATCGTATAGTAGTAGTAGTAAAAATAGCGGACACGATAAAGAAGTTCGAAAAGAAATCGCCCAAGTATCGAAGACGGAAATGGATCCTAAGAGCGTCAGTCCGAAGGAGAAAAATATAGAAGATGATTCGAATATGGAATCGGATTTGATAAAGGTGACGGAAGCTGTAGTAACTACTAGTGAGCCGGGAAGTACTGATCAACCGAAAGATATTACAACCGATACTGTCGACAACGACGAAGATTACTACGCTACGACGATGCATCCGTGCGACGTAACGGTTAAGTGCGGCGAAGAACAACCGCTTATGTTTATCGAACAAGAAAAAAGATGGCGAAAGTACGCTAAAAAAACGCCTAAGAAAGAGTTGGACGAGAAAACCGGACGATACGTTTATAAGATAACACCGGAAGTAGAAATGGAACTCAGACGACGATATCCGACGCTGCCGCTGTACGTAGTCGAATTTTATCGTAAATACGGCAAATTTCCGTTCGACTTAAACGTTAAAGGGAAACAACTAGCGGAAAAACCGATGAAAAGTTTCTTGAAATTTAACAAGTACGCTGAACCTAAAAAACCAGTTATTCCGGAATAAAACGGGGAAAAATTGAAATTTCTAGGTTCCTTCAAATCGTAATACTGATAAATATGTAAAAATCTGCCGCCTACAACACACTACCGTCGACGATTTTATTTATCGAATATTACCGTTATTGTAGAAGTACTTTTCTCGAGTGGACCTCACACACCAATAAAATAAACCATAGAACCTTGGTGGCCTCCAGATGGCACAAGCAGAAAAGAATACGGTACCCTAAATCGTCTACGTGTAGGTCATACAGCCGTATCACACAATTATCTGTATATCAAAAGTCTTCCACAAACAAACTGCCGTCTATGCGGACATTTAACAGAACCAACAGTCACACACTTAATCTACAACTGCCAAACACTCACACCATACAGGTTAAAACACAAAACAAAGGACCCGATACACAAAATCCTCTTAAGCAACCCTCAATCAATAGGTAGAATTCTAACTTTTGCCATAGAAAGCGGACTCCTAGCATGCATATAAACTAGACACATGTCTCCTTATGATATAATAACCCTGGTAGTTACAAACGATAATATTAAAACAAAAAAAAAAAAAAAAATCGTGATGAATATATATATATATGTGTGTGTTATATATATAATAAATCCCTTAGGCACTTTACAGAGAAATCGTTTTAAAATTTAATTACACAATCCTGCGGACCCAAAATTTATAATAAATAGTACGATAAAATGGATCAGTCGCGGAAAAAAAAATTTATAATGAGATAATTGAAATAGTAGAGGTCTATACGAAATATAAGTGATATAATTCATACAAATTATCCGATTATTTTTCAATTAATTTATTTTTGCAATCTTGAACTAAATCCAAATAAGCAATATTCGTGTTATGCGGTCAACGTGTGCATAACCCAGAGGTTAACCTCTGTTGATTATTATTCGATCACATGATGCTTATGAGCCTTCTTAATTCCGTATAAGTAGACAAAAGTGCTAATGCCTCTAAATTTGGATGACAGCGAAACCGTTTCTAGCGTTTTAAAACGTTTTATTATTTCATTTATCGTTTCGATATGCAAGTCCGCATGAAGCGCATCCGTTCACCAACGAGCATTGATGATTAGCCGAAGTAGTTGTTCCAAACCGTTTGTATAATTTTTATTTAAGATGATTCATCCTCGTAATTGTATCGCGTAAGTCCATATTAGCTGCGTGATGGAACTTGTTCTCAAGCTCCATTTTGGAATGACGTCCAATGAGTCAATACACTAGACGTGTTTTTTCTCGTATTTGATCAGTGCTCGATATGCGTCCTTCGTGTTCATTTTGAGTCCGTCGAAGGTAACGTGTACAGATTTTAATTCATTTGATTGAATTTTTCGATCTCGCTTCCATTCTATTATACAATTCAAAGCACACTGGTGATTTTTGTTCACTATAGCTTGAGAATGATTTACTAATAATATTGCTGTATTTTCAGCGAACATGTATCCTGTGACATTGGCATATCCGCTATGTATAATAAGTATAGGATAGGTCCTAATACACTACCTTGCGGAACAGCTGCTTGTGTTGTAGTGAAGCATTTATCTAGGGTCTCCATATGATACACATAACTAAATACGATTATATAATAGGACACAAATTAATCGGTAAATTGTGACTGAATTTAAAGATGAATCCTCGATGCAATAGATACGATCAAAACTTGTGAAATGTCCAGAAACAGAACAGTATTTCTTTTCCTAAAATGTTTTCCTATTGAAGATATTACGCTATGTAATTGATCAATTAGTGAATGTTTGTTGCGAAATCCAAACTGATGTACGGTTATTTCGTAAGACGTGTAATACGTTTAAGAAGTAATTTCTCAAATAGTTACGATGTAGCCGATAACAGTGATTATGCCCGTTATGATTTGATCCTCCGGTTTATCTAACTTCTTGACCATAATGATTTTAGCTAATTTAAAACACTTCGGTACGTGTTCCCATTGTATACAAGCATTTTATATATATGTGAATAGTATAATACTATTCCTTGAGAGTTGTTTTAATGTCTCGGTCAGATCTCGTCACTTCTGGACGATTTTTTAGGGTTCACATTGTTATCAATCTGCTCTGAGCGGAGTAACAAATTTTATTGTCTGTTTAAGAAATTTTATTCTATTAAATACAATATTTGATCGAATGTCTTTCGGTTCAAATATTCTCGAATGGTATCGTGCAAATAAATCGACTTTTTCTTCATCACAACGAAGGCAGTTACCTGATTCATCTTTCAAAGGCGGTATTTTAGCAACTGGACGCTTGAAATACCGAGTCCCCTTCCATAAATTAATGCCTTGTTCCGAAAAAGCGATTAGATTGGCCATATGACCAGAGAAACTCTTCTACATAATTAGGAATATTAGTTCAGTTTATTAAAGTAAGCCTTCTAGTGTTATACCAAGAGCGTCTTGCTGTACGCATTTCCTTAATTAATTGTTTGATCTCAAGTGAGTACCAATTTTCGACGTTATTAATTGATGTTGGAATTGTAACTCAGCTTCACGGATAGATTCAATGTGACTACGCGTTCCCAATTCCCGAGTTTTTTCAATCTAATGTTTAAATCTATTCGTTAATCTAACTGATCTCTGAACATATCCCAACTTGCGAATTTGTTTGTGATCGTCTGTCGCTTCTGTTTCATGTGTGAGTGTATCACAAAATATTAATAAAACAGGTGTATAATCGGAAGTTAAATCTCTATTGGTTTTAATATCTGCGTAATTTGAAGAGATACTTTTTATTATAAAGAAGTCCGGTAAATCAGGTGTTTTATTTAGATCGGTTGGCCAATAAGTAGATTCATCAGCCGACATGAATATATAACTGCAAATAATACATGCTCACAAGAGTGCTATTCAATAATGAAATCAGGCTGTATGAATTTACTGCTTGCGAATGTTTTCCGATTTTCAGCAGCATGATAATCTGAAACATCTTGAAACACTTTGGTATACATGTTTCAAACGAAAGCGTTCGTTAAATAAGTACATTACTAAGGTAATTTCGTCAGCTCTGTGTGGCTTTTTATGATTGCTGTTGGAAATTTCTTTTGTTGCCCACCTCAAGTCGCGTAAGATGTTTAATAATTTGTTTCATCTGATAATTAATCGATGAATTTAAATTGAAATTAATTTCACGTGGTTAAAAAACTGAAACCAAATATCGAGTGAATAGTTCAGCTTCTGCTTCATCGCTACTAAATGTCCTTGTTCATCTTTAATCGGTGACATTTGTACGAGATATCTTTCATATATTCGAGTAGCCTTTCACAATGAGCAATCTCGATCGACTTCAGGACTGAGACTTTCAATTATCAAAACTGCGCTGCTTAATATTATTTATTCGTCTGCGAAGCTGATTATTTTAGCATTATATCGATTTTAAAAATAAATTCAAGAAACTATGTCTCACAAGTTCGCTCGCAGTTAATATTGTTTTAAAATTTTATTCAACATAATTTTCCACCGAATAGGCTATTCCTGAATAGAATATAAATTATTAACCGGTTAAGTTGTACCATCGACACTAATACACTGCGGCTTATCGAGATAAAAAAGATCGATAAATTCCTAAATATACGCGTATTACAGCGAAATCAAATAACAATAATAATAATTCAATATATATCGCGAAGAATGAAACCATTTTTCAAGTTTACTTTTCACATCATCAGACACGGAATGAAAAATAAGCACTTAAACCAAAAAAGGGGAAAAATCGAAAAATAAAGAAATTTAATATAAAATATTATAATTTTTCACATTGCATGATTTATTACCTGCACAAATTTTCAACGGTAAAAAGAAACGAGACCACATATATATAAATATATTATTATATATATATATAACTAAGTTTTACATTTCAGAAAGTTATGCTTTATCAAATAACCAGAGCGAACCAAGAAAGTTTCGATTTAAGAGCTTTTCAATTACCTGCGTCGTACTGTCTACAAACTAAGAAAGTTCCGTCCAAGTGTTGACCCTCCTATTTCAGCTACTTGATAAATGAAGAGTTATAACTTACCATCACTGACATAAATTACATCATGTAACGCCTATATTTCCTCGGTACTAGCACACAAATACTTTCTAGATAGTAACAATGGTATATACAACTCACATAAATGCGAACTTATTTAAATAAACGTATATATATTATATATATCTTAGCGGTTCAATATATATATAACGATTTAAGAAATATGTATATATACACTTATTTACACAGTAATACGCACACACAATTATATATGTATTGTTAATACCCGTTACGATCCAAGTAATCCCTTTCCTTCTCTCTATTCTCTCTTTATAAAATATATATATATAATATATACACTATATATAATATATATACTATATATATATAAAATACATAAATATAATATATACATGATATATATATATATCTGAAACCTTCATTATTAGTGTCTCGTTCGTAGAATTAGATGTCCAACTTTGATTTTCTCTATCAGTTGAGGAAGTTAACTTTTGGAATCTAAATTTCATCCTCAGAATTTCCATAATTTTCTTCGCTTGGAGGCAAAAATGTTTTTTTCATTACTGTTGGTTTCTTGCTGCAATTAGTATATAGATATGCGCGACGAATGCCAAAATGGAGATTTTAATCGAATTGAGATAATTCTTCAAAGTAATAACGATTAAAGCGAGCAGTTAACGTAGGGGTGTAATTCCGGATTTAAAATTATCTTCAATTCGTAGATTGTTACGTAATATATACAGTTTATTCATAGTAAGACCGGACTAATATATCAGTTGTTATTTCAATCATTCCACACTGTGGGAGGGGAATTCCTTGTGGCCAAAAATTATATATAAACATTTAAAAGAAAATTAGCGCGATGTAACCATCTTTAGTTTTGAATTCTCCCCGAAAGGTGTCCTCGGGAGTAAAGCGATAACTGTAATAACTGCGATGAAATTACAACGGTGGCGAATATTACTAAATAATTCTTAGGATAATAATAATAATAATAATAATAATTGGATGCTTAAAAAAAAAATAGGGGGCCTTGAGAAATCACGTAAAGTTGCTGTAATAAATTTATAAAATTCGATATTGAAATTAATTATTATTGTAATTAACCATTTCAGTAACACATGAAATTTTGAAACAAAATTAAAAATTTTATACTGGTTATTTATTATACAATTCAGCATCTTAGATGACTGTAGATAATTTTCACTGTGTTCAAATAAATATTTAAAAAAAAATTGAAATATTTCATGCCAGCCAGAAAATAAACAATTTCGTTAGTATTAAAATTTCATGTACTCTATAATGAACATCGCGTCTGAAAGGGTTAATTCGAATAAAATCGAATAGAAATTGTAAATAACCAAAAATACATTAATCATCTAATCGTATGAACGTGCTAAAGTGATATAATCTGATTTGGTTATAGCAGAGATAAGTAGTATATTTAATACTGTACAACAAAATATGTGTAAGTAGTCGCCTACCTCCGATACGGAGACGGCACTTAATGATAATATGGAATTATAGATTACTGCTACATCCTATTGAAGACTAACAGTATAGTTCCTTTCTATATTTTTCCTTCTTGATCGCAATTTCACGTCAGAATATCGTGATCAAAACAATAATTCCTTGGCGATAATCGGCATCATAGGCGCATCTTGAAAATAATATCTGTGCTGCGACAATCACTGCATCTGTTCATCTTTTTCTGTCGATTGTCACCCTTAGCCCTTGGGTAAGCTCTTTTTCACAAGGTAGTGGTCCTCCTTTTAGTCGCCAATTACGACAGGACGAAACGAATTTATTTTAAAAGTGCTCAGAACCGAGACCAGCCAACGGCTATTAACATCCACCAGAAGACGTATATTAGACTTTTACGGTCATATGGTACTAGAAAATGCTTGGAAAAAATAATTTTGCGAGAAAAGCAAATTGAGAAAAGGAGTTCAAAAAGGTAGACCAATGCATCTCTACATTGTTCAAAGTAGGAAATTATGCAAATTATACGCGAAATTATCGCGAGAAAAGTGTAAATGGCGACATGTTATCACTTGCACCAAATAACATTACAGAAGATTACAGCATACGGCTAGAATAACGAAATTAGGGGAGTATATACATATATATATACATACATATATATATATATATATATATATATATATATATATATAAAAACTATATAAACGTGGACGTGTACAAAACGAGAAGAGGACAGGGTAGATGCATTTGAAATGTGGTGCTGGTGGCGGATGGAGAAAATAAGCTGGGCGGTGAAAACAACAACAAAAAAAGTTTTGAAACGGGTCAATGAACGACAGGTATCGAACCAGATTAAAAAACGGAAACTATGTTGAATCGGGCGAGTGTTACGACCTGGAAGATTGCTAAGAGATGGAATTGAAGGATATATCTCAGGAAAACGAATAAGAGGTAGACCGCGATTAAGCTGGAAAGATAACCTGAAGTGTGATTCCAACTGCTCCAGTCACTCGGAAATTAAAAGAATGGACAATAAGCGACATGAATGGAAAAAGTCAAGCATAGGGGTGAACCAGTCCACGGTTTGTTGCACCAAATGACATGATGATTTTATAAATGCTGCATATACGAAAATATAGATATATTTCAGGTGTGTATTCAAATATAAGTAAATTTTTTTTCAGTTACTACTCTATAAAACTGATAGATAGTAATCATTAATAACGTGAAATATGAGAAACAAAAATGGAAATAACGTATAAAATTAACTTTCAGAAACACGAGATAACAAAAAACAACTATTGTATAAATTCATCTCGTCAAATGGATCAATTTTATTAAGTTTACAAGTGAAAATAAATATGGAAATATAATTAGTAGTATAACATGAATATTCGTTTAAATCATTGATGTCTAAAAGTAATTCTGCACTGCTTGATACATATTTAAATTAGAAAATTAAATAAAATTCTTTTATATTTATATTATATCCTAATATATTTATATCATATCCTAATATATTTAATAAACAAAGTCTGCTACTTTCACTGGTTATAGCGTCATTAGGACTGAATAATAAACGACGAAAAGTAACAAGTAAAAACTTAACCTTCGGCAAACGAAAGAACCGGTGTCTAGATTCAGGAATTTGTTCAGCAAGGAATGCTTTCTTATAATAAATGAAGTCCTTTGAAACTGCTCCTTGTAGATATAATTTCTTTTTTTTTTTCATTGTACCGGTAATAGAGCACCATAAACAACCTAATGAATCCAACGAGGCAATTGGATTTTTTAGAAATGCATTCCCCAAGTATTTCGGTTTATACTGAAGAGAAATTTATCGAAGAACTTTCTATAATGGTTTATATGTACTTCATTAATATGCGGCATATTTAGGTCATTACGGAGAGTTAATCTAGATATATATTTTGGCGCAGGTGTGCTAATAAGAAATATTTTTGATTGTTGTTGCTGTATTCACAATTAGTTGTTTTTGCATGTAGTTCTATATAATTCAATTTCATATTTCTAAATTGGTGTTATCATAGTAAAATAAACATTTTTTTCTGAACCTAGGTTCAAATAAGACTTCCTACCTAGAAAAGAATACAACTATCAAGTTCGTGCGATAATAGTATTCTCCGTTTGAGCAACATGAAATCACCATGTTCGTTTGCGAAATTCCATTGCCATGAAACATACTGTAGATTATGTTAGCTGTCTGTTGGATAAGTGGTGTTTTCGCAATTGGTTTTAGGATTCATATTAATCTGAACCGCCATGCTTGCATATTCTGAACATGGATTAATAACCATGTCATGTGGATAATATTGTCCGGTTCAAGATAAGTATGTCCGCAATACGGATGTTATACAATGCCGGACCAAGCAAAGTACTTTGTGATACCGATCATAAAATGTTATGTTCTTGAGAAACTAGGAGCTACCGATGGGATTTTTAAATAAATGAGATGATTACGAACAAAACAAATTAGAAATTTCTCATGGAGATATGACGAAAATAGTGTTTGTATTACATCATGAGGCATATTTGTATGTTCGCAAACGGTCGAAAGCATTAAGTAAAATTGCATACCTAACGGGATACGTAAGTGAGATGCTTGTATACTTAATTATATAATATGCGTGGTAACAGCATGTGCGCGCGTTAAAATATATACATACGGTAACCTCACGTAAGTCCGTAAAAGATAAACAAAAATTAGAAATATTTGAAACTTGGTGTCGGCGTCACCTGCTAAAAGTCTCACGAACTCACAAAATATGGAACCAAAGTACTTTTGACTGAGTCCAAAAATGACATTCTGTCCTACGAAACATAAAAAACAGGAAGTTGGAATGGATCGAACATATACTGAGAAATAGAGAAATAATAGCTGATGCAATGGAAGGCAAAATAGCGGGGAAAAGATCAGACTGAGGCTACCACTAAGGGACACCATGAAGTAGGAGTACTGACGTATGTCCTACTCAAAAAATGGGCGGCAGGTTGTGAACAGTGGAAGACGGATGTAGTAAAAGCAAACCAGTCATAGGACTAAACAACTCCGAAGAAGAAGAAGATAAGAAGAAGATATATATATATATATATATAATTAAAATATATATAATTAAAATATATATATCTTGCTAATATATTTTACAAAAACAAACATTATTGAGCATTACAAAACGAAAACAATAATTATGACACTGCGTACCGTTTAAAATAAACTAACCGCAGTAACTATAAACATAACAGGAGAAACTTAATAATTAACAATGGATGTTTAACATATATATACAAAATGAAGGAAAAATAAACAAAAAAAACTCCGATAAAAAATATAGAAAGCAGACCGTCAAAAATAGCGATAAATTAGAAAAAAAAATCAAAACGTACTTAATATTTAAAAATTAATGTTAGTGATAATTATTTAAATTATGCTTTAGTCTGCGATGCTTATACTTAGTATATTTTGTTCTTACTGCTTGGAATCGTAATTTCCAATCAGCGTAATTAGGCCATTATCATGCGTAACACATTGTTTAAAAAAGGTAGTAGACATTTTTAATACATGATCTTCTAACAAAGGTAGTTTCAATTGCTCGTGCATTTTCATTATATTACTATATATATATATATATATATATGGAAGTATTGAGTATACATCTAATGCATATATTCCGAAACAACTGAAGCCTATTGTAGTTAGAGTTGCTAATGGAACTCCACACTGGACAGACATACGTTAATAACTGGTCTAATGAGCGATTTATATATTATTAATTTATTATTGACATTTAGGAAATATTTGCGCTTAAACAAGGGATAAATGGTACAAATTGATCGATGTGTTTTAATTGACGCGTAATCTAAATGCTTGTTAAAAGTCAACCTTTTATATAATATAACTCCTAAATATTTTATTTCGTCTGGCCATTCTACACTTACATCGTTAATCGTTAAGGTAGTAGGTAGAAGTAGTCTCCTACGAGTAAACAGTATTGCCTGAGTTTTGGCAGGGTTAATGGCTATCTGCCACTTAGCAAAATAACGAATTAATCTATCTACTCCTAGCTGTAATTTATTCTTTACTGCCTTTGGAATGTAAGAACTAGAAAATAATGCTGAATCATCTGCATACAAGGCTACCTCTGTGTTATTTTTTATAGCGATATCGTATAAGTAGAATGTGAATAGAAATGGACCGAGAACACTACCTTGAGATACTCCTGAAAAGCATGTTCTACGGGAGCATAATACATCATTTATAAACACATAGAATGATTTATTACTTAAATAGCTTAAAATCAGCAATAATTAGAGATATTTCGGAAATTTACATTCGATCATTTTATATATGATACCATTGTGCCAAGAAGTATCAAATGCTTTGGTCATGTCAAATAAAACCATCCCCGTATGTTTATTACAGTTAAAGTTGTGAGTAATATGTTCTGTTCTTGTAGCGATTTGATGAGTTGTAGAATGGCCAGGACGAAAACCAAACTGTATTTTTGGTAATAAATTTTTTTCGACCGAGAAAGTACGTAGTCTGTTTAGTACGATTTTTTCATCAATCTTACTCGGATTACTCAACAAGCTTATAGACCGAATATTATCTGGTGATGAACAATCTTTTCCAGGTTTCGGAAGAGTTACGATTTTTGCTACTTTCCAGTTAGAAGGAAAATACTCGTTCAAACATACTATTGATAATATTAGTGAGTTTTACAATAGCCTTGAAGGGTGGATTTTTTATGATAATCGACGGAATGTTATCATCTCCAACAGAGTGCTTATATGTTGGAGCACCGCCTTTTGGAGAAGTGAGTAGTGGTTGGGATAGATATTTAGAAGAAGTTATATATTTTTTAATAACTAGTCTTATTCTATTATTCTGATAATTGATCGATAAATTGGCATTACGACTATGAGCGCTAAAATAATATTCTGCCAAAAATTCTGCTTTATACGTATCTGAATACACGCATCAATTAAAATTTTACAAATTTTTAAATACTTTCACATCTAATGAACTATTTTCATTATTATGGATTTTTTCATAGCATAAAACCATCACCCTCAAAGTTGCTATATGCGTTGATTAATTTTTAATAAAAATTCTGCTACCAACCGCATGCGTATATATATAAATTTTTGAATGTTTTGCTACCACCGCAATCCTATGATATTGCTCCCGCAATCCTCTTTATATATATATATATATATATATATATATATATATATATATATATATATATATATATGTATAAATTGGAACATACTGTTTAGAATAGTACAGAATATGGAAATAAGTAAGGAGGATGTAAAACTTTATATGATAATCAGAATGCAAGAATTCAGATTGGTAATGTAAGCAAAGAAGTTAAAATAACAAAAGGTGTTAAACAGGGGTGTGCTCTATCACCGATACTGTTCAATGAATATATGGAAGAAATAATTAAAGAAATTAAAGAACAAAGGAAAATGATCTAAAAGTAGAAGGTGAAATAATAAGCGCATTACGTTTTGCCGATGATATAGCTGTCCTAGCAGAAAATCAAAATCAACTGAAGGATACATTACAAGTAATGGAAAATCTATTTAAGAAATACGGAATGAAAATAAATAATAATAAAACCCAAATTATGTTATGTGACAAAAATAACAGTCGAAATAAAATAAGCATACATACCGACGGATACAAAAAGTTAGTTAATCTCATTACTTGGGTAGCAAAATCACCAGTGACGGGAGATTATTAAAAACCGGATTAATCAAGCAAAGCAAGTATTTTACGATTGAAAAAATATATTAACAAACAATGGTATAAACGTAAATATAAGGGAAAAAAGTTTAACCTTATTTATTTGGAATACGGCACTGTACGGATGTAAAACATGGACAATCAGTAAGGTGGAAAAACAATCACTAGAAGTATTCGAAATGTGGTGTTGCAGGAGAATGCTGAAAATACGGTAGACAGATTAACTGACGAAGAAGTCACGAAATAAATTGGAGAAGAAAGAACATTATGGAAAAGGATAATAAAACGAAGGATGAATATGATTGGGCACATTCTAAGGCACGATAGTTTACAGAAGATAATTATAGAAGGAATAATGGATGGAAAACTAGGAAAATAATATATGCAACAGCTAACAGAAGACGCTGGTAGCACCGGATATAAGGATATGAAGAGGAAAACAGCAAATCGTCAATTGTAGAGAAAATTATTAAACCCGTCTAAAAACTACGAATAAGACTTATTATATAAAAACAGTGCAAGTTCAAAGAGTTCTTTAAAATCAAATAATCATAATCATAACAGAGGATGAAAAATAAATTATTAATCACGACGATAGCAAAAATGATGTATAATAAATATCTAATTATAGCACGTTCAGTTCTAACCTGTAATGTTCGTCAACAAATACTATATTTCAATCACCCAGAACCTTTCAATTAGTTTTCAAAAATATTTATTAGGAATTTTATGAATATACCTATCCTTTAGTATTTAGAGTGTAAGTTTGTACGTTAGTACCTTTTGACAGCGTGTCAGTTGGCGCTATAAATCGGTTATTATTTGAGAATATTTTATTATAGACCATTTTTATTATTATTTTATTTTATTGTCTATTATTTATTAGTTAAGTTGAAAATGGCATAACGACCGGAAAGATTCGTTATAATTATTGCACAATTTGCGATTTTTAACTTTAGTGTTTCCAAATTGTTCGATCGAATCTCAAATTTCCGAGACAGTCGAATATCCTTAACAGGGTGTACATCCGCCACATCAGTGCTCCCCGACTAATGTCATGCTACATGACGCGTTAATGGTTAACGTTAAAAAAAAAAAGGTAATTTCCTTTAAAACTTTTTCTTTCCATCCGCGAATGGAAGTATACAAAATTAAAAATAATCCGCAATAAGCGGCCACGTTCTTTGCTATCATTTTCTTGTTGATCGTAATCGGGAACTATCGGAGGCGAAAACCGGGGAGTTCGATTTAAGTGTAGCCCGTGGGCACGTCGTATCTGACATTTCGAAATAGATTAAACGCGATTGATTTAAATCGAAAATTTCACGCTTCGAACCGTCATTAATAAAACTTTCACTCTATGTAATTGAGTTAACAGCCGCAGGATATACCGATGTAGATTGTTTTGTTCGTCTACTTATTAAAAACTGATTACATTCGCTCTCATTCCTTCACTTTTAATCTGTTCTTATCTTTCCCTCTGTTCATCCGTGTCTTTCTTTAATATATATATATATATATATATATATATATATATATATATATATATATATATATATATATATAATATACAATATTACATTGTTTTGGAAATATCATAAGTGCATCATTGTACACTAAAAATGAATAATTTCTTATAGCTAGAAATCCACGCCTAATTAAATGGGAAAATAAATACAAGTGCACAATGCATTAAGTTTATAATACAGGAGAATAACGTACTAATGTTACACGTGTATCTAGATTCATTTTTTATCCACACACACATACATATACATTTTTTCCACTCTTATATGTGCTGTATACCCACAATCGCAATAAATTACCGAGTATTCGCTTATTTTGATAATGGGCCTAATATTAAACATCGTCCGCGTTTATTTGTTGTAATCAACTTTTATTTGAAGGTGTATATATAAATATTCCTACGGATACTAAATAACCGGATCTACGAGCGTATGGCTAAAGAAATTCATGAAGAAGGATCTACGAATGGAAGAAGCACACGAGAGCAGATACTTAACGTGAGATAATTAATAGAAAAAGTACACTAATATGAAATGCCTGTAGCAGTATGTTTCGTAGATTATGAAAGAGCCTTTGATTGTGTTCGGTGGGAAAAACTTCGGATACTATTATATGAAATAGTTTTCAACTACTTTCCTTATACAATTTATTAAAGTAATCTGCCGATATCCTTTAACGTCATCGGTGGATTTATTCGGTTTATTTCATAATTTTTCATTAGCCTGGTCTTCCAAAACTTCTAAATTGTGGTTTCTCGTAGATAGATGTAACTTTATACATTATGTATGTATGTATATATGTGTATATACCATGATTGTGTAAAAACTTAGAAATGTATGAAAAACTCTATTTAATGGACGAGAAAGAAAATAGAGGACATTCTTCTCGTTTGTTATTTTTCTTTCTCTCTATTTCTTTTACTTATGTACACATTTCTATTTATTTTTAAAACGGATAAATTTCGTTAATTTTTACTTTTTTCATGAATACAGCTAAATTTAAATTTTATAAATTATTTTTAACATATATATAACTTTTTATGTAAGAAATTGTCGCATGTTTGATTAAATCTAGATTGTTTATCGTTTTTAAATAAATTTGTTGTTTCATTTTATTTGTTGTATTTTTTATTCAAATATATATATATATATATATATATATATATATATATATATATATATATAAAGTAATTTCGGACGATTTTTATTTCCTAATTTATTATACTTAATTTGATGTGAACATTTCTAAAGTTACTTTCAAATTTCAGACTCGCGTAAAATCTCATTTTTCTATCCTTTTTTCTATAAGTAAGAGGTAATTCGCGTTACCTATTATATACATATATATATATATATATCTTCTTTTATTTCAGCTGTTTTTAATCCTGCTGGATATAGCTGTCTCGAAGTTCCTTCCATTTTTACCTGTCGACCGCTTGGTTTGGCCCACTCTTCTCGAACTTTATCTATATCATCAACCCATATCATCAATCCAACGTGTTAGGATGTCCACATTGATGTTTTATTTACAAGGAGTTCGGATGTCTTGCCAGATGACTGGCCCATCTCCATTTTAATTCGCTTATGCTTATACTATTATATCTTTTATTCTTGTTGTTTCTCTAATCCATTTATTTTGTTTCTTGTCTTTCAGCGTTATTCTAATAATTTTCCTTTCGGTTCTCCTTCGAGCTATTCTTAGCATTTCCTCCAATGCTGTTGTTATATTCCACGTTTCGTTACCATAGGTAATTTTACCGGCAGCACACACTGGTTAAACGTTTTTTTCTTTTCAGACTGACTGGAATCTCCCTATTTTGTAATATATTTTTAGTTTTCCACGTGCTATAGCGGTTACTTGGATTCTTCTCATTATTTGCTCCTCCATTCTATTGTCACATTTTATAATCTATCCCAAGTAATTGAACGACGTCACTTCTCGTATTCTCTTATTATTGATGTGTGTGAATTTGTTTTGCATCAATAATGTTTTTGCTATGTTGATTTTTATACATAATTATTATTTTGAATCAATCACTGATGGACTTCATTGTCAACAGTTTCGGCCATTCTTCTTTCTCTCTTTCCAGACTATTTTCAGTTCTTTTTTTCTTTCTCCGGCACATAAAGCCTGTCAATTCTTCCTTCACATCTTTCTACACGAATCCGTTACAGTAAAATAGTTTCTTCTTTAATGTAAATCGTTGTTCTATGTCTTCAGGAATAATCTTCAATTTCTACATATCAGTTTCAGTCCCTCCGTTTTATACGATCGAACAGTCTTCCGGTTAACACCTGGCTAGGGTGGTGCGTCTTTTGAATATGAATGTAGAATAGATTATCCTTTTCGTATCGCGATACTCATTTTTTTCCATATGTTGGCATATTTCCTGGTTACAATCCATTTTATACACTTTTCACCTTGTCTCTGTATCTAAGTACTCTTCTTACGACCTTTCTTTCCTCTTTTTCTAGTTAATCGTTTAGTCATCTTTTTTTTTTTTTGTTCATTATTAGGCCATCTGCTGTATATGATGCTTCTACTCGGACCATAGGTGTACAATGTCTCAGTTTGACATATCGTGATGGATATTTCTTATCATTTCTTTATTAAATAATGAAATGTTAATTTTATTCGATCGATCCTGTATTTAATTACTATATCATATTTCTCTTTTCTTGGCTACGTCTATTATTTCGTTCAGTTGTCGTTTCCCAAATTCTGTTGTTATCATTTCCATTCTTCTTCTTTCCACGGGTGGTTTTCCTTCAATCTTGCGTTGCATTGCAAGCAAAAGTATCCCTCCTTCCCTGATCTTGCGTCCCACATGCTTATTTTTGTTTTTCATTATATCTTCTATCAGCGACATGTTCTTGATTGCACTTATCTGTAGTATTTCCATATTAGTTATTTATTTTCGCTGTCCATAGTATCCTCCATATTCGCCGTAATGTCCACATTTCGAATGCGTGTAGCCGTTTAATGCTTTCTGTATTCAATGTCCAGGTCTCCGATTCATACTTTGCAACCGACATTACGTAGTATTGATTTACTCTTATTTTGGTTTCCAATTTTAACTTTCGATCTATCAATATTGTCTGTAAATTAATAAACGATTGTTTCGCCATTGCAATACGCTATTTAATTTCCTTGATGTCTCGGCGATATACATATATACATATATATATATATATATATATATATATATATATATATATATATATATATATATATGTATATATATACATGTATGTATGATGTATATAATTGATTTTGCATGGTAATTATATTTCGCAGAATATTCACTCGTACGACAAATTAATATAACTTTCAATTCTTCGTAGAAATGTATTCGACAGAATATCGAGATTGTTGTAAATATTATAACGACCGAGTGTTCACACGTAATAATTCGGAACAGTTGAAAAGTTTCGATAAATTAGAAAGCCATTTGGGTCTGAAACGATGTTAAATTAAATTTACCGACAGGAAAAGCATCTCGAAAGCTGCGACGCGAATAAATAATGACCGATATTGGAAACAGATGTTACCCGTTATTACTCGGTGGTCCTTCAGCTGTAAAGTTTCATCTATTTATTTCCGCTGTTTACCGTGAAAGAGGGGGAGGGGTGGTCACTAGATCTCGTTAATGGTTGTTTTACGAAAATTTATCCCGAAGTCGGGATCTTTTCATTCGTATTTTATCAGACGTGTTCTTAAATGTAAATAATGTCAATCACTTATAGCTGAAGTTCGCCTTATCCGCAGCCATGTTAACCGTTGTCTTTCTAATCGCCCACGTCCATATATAAACAAGTATCTTAAAGACCAATTATGGCAAACAAGCATTTTACATTTCGATTTTACAACTTCATTTATAACTTCTACGTTGCTACATGATAGATAGAAGATAACGTATATCTTACCGAATGTCGTTTTAGTGTCATTTTAGTGTCACGATACAATATAAGAATTTACGATATAACGATTCTTCACATTAAATACGAAACATTAAAAACGGGAAAATTATAAAATCTATTCCTTACATATTGCCAAACCTTTCATGCTTAAATATCACAACTTCATTTATAATAACGCTACACCATAAACAGAGAATACAAAGCACAAAATAACGAGTTCCAATAAACTTCATGATTTAAAATATTAGCTATAAACTTGCAAGTACGAAGTCAAAAAAGAAAAAGCATTATACAAGCTCCCTTTCGTATTATAATGCGAACCTTTTATATTTGTGAACAATAAAAAAAAATGTTCAAAATAATTAAATTAAATATGTTAAAAGACCGCAGAGCTTTTCAGCTGTTACGCTATATTCAAGTGGAGGAAAATATAAATAAAACAAAATTAAATTAAAATTAAATATAAGAAAATACTTAATGAGAATACACAGCACTACACGAACAGCTCCTAATTAAAGACTAAGCTGTGCTAATAAACTAGCCTGATGTGAATGCGATTAACAACACCCACAACCAATCAGAATGATCCACACACTCTATGTCTAATATTTATAATATACTTCTTAAAACTAATTCTTCATTAAAAAGTATCATCTAATTTAATTAATTATTCTCATGTCTTTCTTTTATTATTTCCATTTTTTCCCAGTAGTTTTCTTTTATTATAATGTTTTCCTGTATGTTAAATTTTGTAATTTTGGGTTAATATTATTGATTCTGTATTTTAGTTCTTTAAATAATGATTTTTCATCGTTGTTCATGTAAGAATTTAAATATTTTCTCCCATGTTTTTCACGATGATTGCAATTTAATTTATATACTTCTGAATTTCCGAGCACATCTCCATCATTATTTCTGTTGCTATTGATTTCAGTAATATGCTATTTATTTATTATTGTTAAATTAATGTTATATGTGTAAACCATTTTCATTATTTAGTAGATGCGACTTTCTACATATATAATTGAATCCAAAAAATTCTTTTTATCTTTTTCTGTATTTTTATTGCAAGATTTCTTCCACAATCCTGTATAGTTGTAGAAATTTGCGAGAATAAGCTGTATGATTTAAATAATATTGGCAAGTATAATTATATATATAATAAAATAGTTCTCTCTATTTCTCGTATCATAACGAACGCACTGGATAAAAAAAAAAAAAAAAAAAATGGTTTGTACATCGATCGAATTCGGGTAATGATCATTCGGAGTCCCAGACGATCTGCTCATCGTCATGCTGCTTCTTTAAACCTGTCGAGAGAATTTGTCCGCCGTATATTGCTGAAAGACTTGAAATTTCATCCTTATAAACTGGCAATAACCCAAGAATTTACCGATTTTTGTATACAATACAGTGAAAAGGGTTTTACAATGAATACATTAAACAATTGAGATTTAAAAAAAAAAATAATAAAGAAAGATAATAAAAAAAAATTATCGAAATGAAGTACAAAAATAACACGTCCAGATTAAGAATTAATAAGATGTATGTAGTAGTGGAGAAAATATCGGATACCATATGTAAAGGGTCGCGTTTTATTTCCCCATCTTAAAAATCAAAAAGATTAATAACCGAAAATATATTCCATTTTTTTGTAAAAACTAAAATAAACAAATGTATTACCTTGTAGAAGTTATTAATCGAAATTAATATAGAAAATGAAGAAATTCAAAATAGAGGAATATTTAGAAGAAAAAATACGGCAAATTTTAAAGAAAACTTAAAGAAGAAAAATTAATAAAATTCGGACGAATGAAAAAGAGAAAATGAATATAGAAAACAAAGAAATTCAAAATATAGGAATATTTAGAAGAAAAAATATGGCAAATTTTAAAGAAAACTTAAAGAAGAAAAATTAATAAAATTCGGACGAATGAAAAAGAGAAAATGAATATAGAAAACAAAGAAATTCAAAATATAGGAATATTTAGAAGAAAAAATACGGCAAATTTTAAAGAAAACTTAAAGAAGAAAAATTAATAAAATTCAGACGAATGAAAAAGAGAAAATGAATATAGAAAACAAAGAAATTCAAAATATAGGAATATTTAGAAGAAAAAATATGGCAAATTTTAAAGAAAACTTAAAGAAGAAAAATTAATAAAATTCAGACGAATGAAAAAGAGAAAATGAATATAGAAAACAAAGAAATTCAAAATAGAGGAATATTTAGAAGAAAAAATACGGCAAATTTTAAAGAAAACTTAAATAAGAAAAATTAATAAAATTTGGACGAATGAAAAAGAGAAAATGAATATAGAAAACAAAGAAATTCAAAATATAGGAATATTTAGAAGAAAAAATATGGCAAATTTTAAAGAAAAGTTAAAGAAGAAAAATTAATAAAATTTGGACGAATGAAAAAAAGAAAATGAATATAGAAAACAAAGAAATTCAAAATAGAGGAATATTTAGAAGAAAAAATATGGCAAATTTTAAAGAAAACTTAAAGAAGAAAAATTAATAAAATTCAGACGAATGAAAAAGAGAAAATGAATATAGAAAATAAAGAAATTCAAAATATAGGAATATTTAGAAGAAAAAATATGCAAATTTTAAAGAAAACTTAAAGAAGAAAAATTAATAAAATTCGGACGAATGAAAAAGAGAAAATGAATATAGAAAACAAAGAAATTCAAAATATAGGAATATTTAGAAGAAAAAATATGGCAAATTTTAAAGAAAACTTAAAGAAGAAAAATTAATAAAATTCGGACGAATGAAAAAAAGAAAATGAATATAGAAAACAAAGAAATTCAAAATAGAGGAATATTTAGAAGAAAAAATATGGCAAATTTTAAAGAAAACTTAAAGAAGAAAAATTAATAAAATTCAGACGAATGAAAAAGAGAAAATGAATATAGAAAATAAAGAAATTCAAAATATAGGAATATTTAGAAGAAAAAATATGCAAATTTTAAAGAAAACTTAAAGAAGAAAAATTAATAAAATTCGGACGAATGAAAAAGAGAAAATGAATATAGAAAACAAAGAAATTCAAAATATAGGAATATTTAGAAGAAAAAATACGGCAAATTTTAAAGAAAACTTAAAGAAGAAAAATTAATAAAATTTGGACGAATGAAAAAGAGAAAATGAATATAAAAAACAAAGAAATTCAAAATATAGGAATATTTAGAAGAAAAATATGGCAAATTTTAAAGAAAAGTTAAAGAAGAAAAATTAATAAAATTTGGACGAATGAAAAAGTGAAAATGAATATAGAAAACAAAGAAATTCAAAATAGAGGAATATTTAGGAAAAAAAATACGGGAAATTTTAAAGAAAAATTGATAAACTTATTGGCAAAGGATGAAGAAATATAGGAGGGAGAGAAAAATAATGAATTATTTTAGGAAGCCCCTTCATGGACAAATTCGAAATACGAATAATAATAATGATAACGATAACATTAATAAATAAAAAGTAGTGTTATCAAAAATTTTAATAATTTCCATCACAATTAAAACAGACCCGTTTTAATTAAATAATTCGGAATCGTTTGAAATTCACATTTTCTTTGAATAATGCCGTAGTAATCACATTTGAAAAAACTAAACCATAAAGGTAAATTGTAGGATAAAAACAATCAGACGAAGATGAAAATGAAATTAAGGTTCGTAAATATATATATAATATATATGCATTTTATATAGATATATATTATATATACTATATATATATATATATGTTAAATCATTCATTGAGTGTCGTCCCCGTATCGAAGGTAAGCGACTACTTACCTATACATATTTTGTTTTACAGTGTAAGTAGCGTCGGTTTAGCGAAGATAGTCACACACATCCGGGAGAACTAATTGCAATCGCAAAAGTTTAAATAAATATATTTTTTATGGCTGAATAAAAAAAAAGTAAATAAATAAACGAATAAGTAAAAATATTGAATCGAAAGAAATACCAATTAAGAACGGTGTGCGACGAAGTTGCACCTTATCGCTGTTACTCTTTAATATGTATTCGGAATGAATTTTTAAGCAAGCACTCATGAATGACGATGGTATCGATATAAAAAACCGTCATGTCCCAAATTTTGTATTTTATATACGCGGACGACACAGTACCAATCTCAGATAACGTCGATAAGTTACAAGAAATGATTTATCGAGTCGCCGCAGTAAGCCCAAATATGTCCTAGAAATAAATCTAAAATAGCAATACGTAGAAAGAGTGATACTACGCCCGTATCAAAAATTAAATTAACAACTAAATGGACACAAGTCATAGAAAGAGTTCGTAAATAGTGGTCGTATCTCGGAACCTGATTTCATGAGGAAACCGATTAATCGATCGAGATACGATTCGCTCGTAGCAAAAAGGGAGGGCGACTTTTTTTGAATATGAAAAATCTGATGAAGAGTTCAAAACTACGACCGGTGCGATGTTACGTATAGTCGGTACTACTCTACGGTATCGAAAGTTAGATTCTCACGTTCACGCTCACAAAAAGGGTCGAAATGCTATTGATGTGTATATATCGCCGTATTTTGAAGATTTCTTACAGAGTCCATACGATAGAAATGCGCCGCGAAATACGCGTCAGAAAATTAAAATATTACGGTCGTATAGACATCCGGAAAGGTATTATTTATTCCAACTTGTCTGGAATGGTATCATCGAGGAACGTCAAAACCTGTAAAGAAGAAAAATTTCATACGAGAGCTGATACGCGTTATAATAGTAACAACAAGACATTTACATGATTGGACAGAGGAGTTTATTATGGACAAATTTGTTCGCCAAACTTCGATCGGAGATGGCGTAAAATTATGAAGGAGAAGAAGAATAAGAAATGTTAATAATATTCGTAATACTCGTTGCGATTCAAACAGTCACACATTTTGATTATCGTGAATCGTTTGAAATTTACAATATGCAAACACTAATTTAGAAACTAAACAATGCAGATGAGACAATGTAGGGTACAAACGATATGACGAAGTTGAAAATCGAATTAAGAGGCTCGTTTCGTATATTATGCATATATATGTGCGTGCGTGTGCGCATCACCGTCCTTTCATTTCAAGAGGAAGTGAACGGAATTGAGTACGGACGTACAGCGGATAGATGAAGGACCGTATCGACTAGGTATGATTAAAACAATGATAACAAGGAAGTACGAGATACATCATCGTCATCGTGAAACATTTTACAAGAAGGATATAAACTTTTCACGTGGAAAATACGAACGCGATAAGCGTAAATAAAGGTACGACCTTTATCTACAATAAGTTCGGTTAGTTCAAAAGGACCTCAAAGGAAACGACACACACAAACACACACATAGATAGGTTAGATACTTATATAAAAAAAACTTCGTGTATATATTATATATATATATATATTTCCACCTGGTCTTCCTTCTATATGAAATTTCCAAAAAATTATCAATCATTATACTGTAAAACATTTTTTTGTTCTCTACGTAGAAAGAAGACAATAGTGCGAGAAATCTATGTCCTCAATAAATGAACCATAAGAAAAAAGGAATCCCTATGTCGTTTATATATACATACATACAACACATACACACACACATATATATATATATATATATATAAATTTTCATTCTAGAATATTTCTATCAGAAACCTAGGGTAAATAACAAAACTGAGACAAATAGAAATTGTTTTAACTGAAAAGTATCTTATTTCCATGTTCGTCTGACTCTCGTGTTATTTTTTTTTTTTGTCACAAATTCGTAAAATACGATGGACTAAATTTATTTGTAACCATGGTATATAGAATACACGCCGCATACCGGCTGGCAACTACTGCGTCGTCGGTACCCAACTCGACATCGCCTCTGTGTAGAAGAAACATCGCGTGAACAATCTATTGGGTTCAATTGTGTTTTTTAAACTTGTTTAGTTTTTATTTTTTAAATTTTGTTTTACATTCTATATAAATAATGTATTTTAATATCTTATTAATTACAGCTGTGTTACCGTTTCTCACGATTAGTTTACCGCTGTTTCATTTTTAAAATTATTCAAACAGTAAATAATATCTTTAAATCGTGACTTTTAGGCAGCATATATCTGTGTGCATTTAAAGTTCACGGGCATATTACTTTATGAACATGTAAAATTGTAAATAACGAAATGTAACAAAAATCTAGGTGCATAAAGAAATGGCTCATTCGCCGAATTGTAGTTAGTGCAATTTCATTAATTTATTCCTCTTTTTTCGTTCTTCGTCGGTATTTTTGTTCCGCGAGTTGTTCTTTTACTGCACTTACATAACACAAAATGGCGAATTCGTCAACACCCGTGTTACTGTATTTCGATAATTCTTTTTTCATATTATATATATTTTTTTCCCATTGTTCGGTTGGAAAGCACCCCTCGATATTATAGCGAGCCAGTTCATTTGTTTAAGCGGATTAAATTATGTTGGATGGCCGTATTCAAAAGCAGTATCTAATCTTCGTTTTTTCATCCGATATGCAACATAACCGGCTAGCATTTTTAACAAATCTTTCTTTTCACCATGTACGTGGTCCGATTTTTCATCATCATCCGAGTCTGGTTCGATCACTCAAGCAAAATCATTTTTTTCTTCTTGAAACTTGTATCATTATCGTCTAGTAAGTCGGCACTTAATGTTACTAATGCTTCATTCCACGAGTTATCAGTGTTTATTACGGAAGCAGCGTGCTTAGTAAACAGAATACTCTTAATTCTTTGATTTACAGCGGTTGGAAAGGGTGATCATAAAATTTACCTAGGCTTCTGATTAAAGAAAAATATGATTCCAGAATATCTCGGTTGCACTCGCTGACATTTGAGTATCCCTCGGAATGTAATTCATTATACATCTGCTGAAGACTACGAATAGAAATCTGAAAAGCAGTCTGAAATGATAAGAAATCTGATCTACAGATTCATTTCATCGATGTACACAGATTATACAACTTTTCCAATACCTCGTTCTGTCTAACTAAATTATTCCCAAATGTGTGTTTCATTTCATTGGTTGGATGAAAAGGAATTCTCGAATTTAAAACATCGAAACCATCATTAATGACTTTTAATAATTCAACAACATGATCATTGCCTGAAAGCTTATAACCAATAGCGTCAGATACTGTTTTTTAAAGCAACTGAGCTGCTATCTTAACATTTGTCTCCCGATTCCCGAAATAAATAAATGATTGAGTAATTTTGTAAGCGAATTTGAGATCTCCTAGCATCTCTAATTCTGTTAATTTTATAAAAATATGTTTAGTTACAACTTCATCGCTAGATATAATTAGTAACCTTGATCAAGAAGGTGGTTTCTCAATACTTTCAACGCATGGGGAACATCGTGCCCAGATCTTGCAGTTTTCACAAAGTGGATGCATAATGTATGATTTATCACGATTGATGCCAAGATCGGCCATGAGTTTTCTATTCGATGAGCCCATGTCGCATACAAACGATCGAACTTTAAATCCCGAACACTTTAATGATTTCAAAAAACAAGTTTTCATCAACCGTACAATCAAAACTATATTATCGGGGTTGTTTCCACTTTCCGACAAGACTACGAACAAGCATAAGCTGCACATTAGAATGAGGACCGAAGATTATATCCGAAACACTGTCGTAACATATATCAGATTGCACTTTCATCTCATCGAATGAAAGTACATCTTTTTCGAAGTCGGTGAATATTATCGAATGTGATTTCAAAATATTCAAACATAGATTTATAAAACTTGGAACAACTACAATTCGCTTAGGCGACGTTTTATAGTTATTTCACTAGGAATTGGGTACTTATAAATGTCCTTTACAAACTGGAAAGATTTTTTTAAAATACATTTTAAAGATACTGCCTTTGATAAATCATCCGAAGCCCAATTTTCCATTAACTAACCTGTTGCTGTCGTGTCGAAAAAATACTTTCAAACATCTTTAGTCTCAGTTTTAAACTGCGTTTGCCCTTCCTAAATCGTTTGAAAGACTTTCATCAGTTTGTCTTAAGGAATTATTTTCTAATTTTAATTTAATTAATTTCTCGTTATCGCTAACCATCAGGTAACGGATAGTTATCCAGTCCAATCCTCCCATTATTCGTTAAAATGATCTCCTTATTGTTGTTTCCTAACAAAGAACCGACAAAGTTCGTCTTTCACTGCGTTCATTTTCATTATGTGACTTAAACTCAGTCAAAGTTGGTATTCTTAAATGAAGAATGGAATCCTTTTTAATATATTTTTTGTTATGTTCTCAAGTAATTTTGATTACAGATTACGTTCGAAATCATTTTCATTAAAATGAAAAGAGCATACGCGAGCACTTTCAATATTGAAGTTGTCAGCCCTTCTGCTCATATGCAACCACTGCTTTCGAAGAACTTTATCTTTAGGAAACCGATGAAAGCTAATACCTAATTTATTAGCATCTTGCCTATGATTACAACACCCGAAAATAGCAAGGCATAATATAAATGTTAATAAGGTAATCAAAAATTTAACCAATTTCTGTGCGAAAGATCTATATCAAAGAATCAGCGAGATAAAAGTATTATTCAGTCTTACCCTGATAGTAATTAGAAATAAAATAATTTAAAAAATAAAATTAGGAATTCTGCACTAAAAAATAAGAAAAAACACAAAAACAAAAACCGCGCGAAATAATACGAAACAACGCTCCAGAAACAACAAAATGACCCATTCTATAACAAAACTGGTTTTGGGATAGGTACCAACTACGTCACAATCTCGTTTGATTACTGGGCATCTCCCCAATTGGCAAGATGACTATAGTTGAACAGCTATGACACCACTCCTTAGCCTAACAAACACAGAGACAAAATCTTTATGGAGGAGATCCCCATGTTTAAACTCGGACTCTTTTGGAATTGTCTTTTGAATATTGGTATATTTTTTACCTTTTAACAAACTTTGAAATTCGAAATATGATTGAAAAGAACGGTACAACATTTCCTTAAGCTTCGATATTAACTGTGCCCATTGTAGTTTAACGTGCTTCTCAATAGCCGGAATTAGATCCGATATTTCCTTAAGCTTCGATATTAACTGTGCCCATTGTAGTTTAACGTGCTTCTCAATAGCCGGAATTAGATCCGATCGAGTAATCGCATACACTATCTCATTTCCACGGACGCCACAGTGAGCAGGAACCCACTTAAATTTCACCTTAGTTCCACGCTTATGAAGTTGCCAAATCCTCTGTCGTATTGATATCTCTAATATACTGATTGAAAATTCCGGGAATCTAGATAGTTGTAAAAAAACACTCATGGAGTCCGTGAGTATTAGGATATTTTTTTCTTACATAGTCTAATAAAAGAAACAACCTCGTATATGGCATACATTTTCATCAAAACTGATGAGCTTGCATATGGTATGTGGAACAACTTAGAGATGTTTCTATTGTGGTAAAAAAAAGCGGCTGTATATCAGTTTTTAAAATGTTCAATAGAGCCATCGGTGTAAATAATTTCATAAGCGTTGTACTCCTTCTCCAATACTGACTCAACAATGGAATTGTTAACACAATTTGGGAGACTCTTCGATGTATTGAAAAAGCTACTACCTCTAGTCTAAACTGTAGTATTTGGAAGTCTTATAGAAGGGATCTGAAAACGTCTGTATTAAACTTATCTCGTGCAGTTTGTTACGACTATGAATGAGTGGAGGTAAATTTTTACCAAGCCAATATTTATCATTGCGAGCTTTGTACATACGAGTAAGTTGTTTGTTGATTATGCGAGGGTAACGCTAACCGACTCTAAGATAAAACTTGTCGTATATAAATTCCTGTCTTAACGAAAATGGAGGCTCCGCAGCTTCTGCCTGTAAGATATTAACGGGAGTGGAGCTCATGGCGCCCAAACATAAACGAAGGGCAGCATTCTGCATCAGCTGTAATTTTTTTTTGTGTTTTATTAAAAGTAATGAACGGCGCAATATAATCTACATGGGATCTGATGAGTTCTTTATAGATCTGAAGACCTACTACTGGATGGGCACCCCAAATAAACTTATGTATGATATTATTTCGATCGGAATATCGAGTTTATAAAACCAAATAACATAGAATATATCGGTCTAGGTAGATTTAAACTTGTAGGCACCATAAGGAACTGACCACAATATTTCTCAAAAATTTTCTGAGCAGTTTCGATGAGTATATGAATCAATACAGTATAAGTAGGGAATTAAATGGATTAAAGGATTGAAGAAAGTAGCAGTCAAGTCATCAAAGGAGTTTTTTATAATGTCCGATGTGGTACGGTCTGAAAGGATAACGATATTTTTTGAAGAACGAATGTGTAGCACATATTTAAGGAAATGAAAAATTACCCAGTACATTCAGTGGTAAAAATGGGAAACAAATGTATGTTTTTAAACTTTCGTGGTTGATTTTTCAAATTCAAAAGAAAAATGTAATTTAAAAAGTTCGCATGATCTATATCGAAAAATACGTAAATATAAAGAAACGTATTAATAAAAAATTCTTAATAATATATAAATGAGGAATTACGAAAATAGAACTGTCGAAAGAAGGATATTTTAACTCATCAGCCGAAATGTGCAAAAAATGAAGCCATTTATCATTTGACATGCAAAGTAATTGAGCATAGAACACCCTACTTAATGAATTGAAACGTGTCTTAGACTTATATTGATGGAGATAGGATGGTTATAGCATAAAAAAGAAAAGTAAAAGGTATGTGCAAGGGAAAGAAGTGAAAGGAAAACATCCTGAAGTTTAGAGAGATTATAAGATAATATACATAACACAGGAATACGTAAAGGCAAAATTTATATAAAAGTTCGAAGAAGGATATATTATTTATAGAGTAACAGTTTAACAGGAATTTTTCAGCTAATGAGGTTCTATGCATAGTAATAAGGACACCAAATATGAAAGGCAACAGGTGGAAATGGAATAAAAAGTGCAAAAGAGCTAAAAAAAGACAGCGGTTTTGGGTTTTATCCAAATTATTAACGGTCCCAGCGGAAGCGTATGCAAAGAAGAAATTGCATAATCTAGAATACTTTGATCGCATTATACATTGATGACTTAGTTATGAGCAATTGTGTAGGTTTTCGTGTCTTAATTGTTAGTATGTAATACATTTATTATAAAATTTATAATCAAGCGTTTTACGTTTCTTCATTATTTGTTAAGGTTACTTATTAATGCAAGTTAGTTGCAACACTGTAAAAATTTAATTACCGACATAAATTTTTTCTGGTGACGAAGCGAATAACGGAATGGCTACTAAGGGAAAGATACAGAATTCGCGGTCGGCCGAATACAAGATGGCAGGATGACATAAAAAAGTCGGCCGGTGTAAAGTGGATGGAAAAGGCCGGTGCATAGAGGGGAACGCTTACATCCAGCAGTGGATTTAATATATGCGTATCGTGATACGCAATACATACATTTATACATATATATATATATATATATTTCGCGAGTGCCGCTGAAATCGGTCATAGTTGTAGAAGAAACGTTCGTTAATGGCAAAAGTAAAAACGTGATAGTGATGATTTAATAATAATGAATAAATGATTAAAAACGCTTGTTAAAAAAATCGCAAGAAAACATTCGTGTTCAAAACGATTTAATCTACTCCTAGAACGTCACAAAAAATAAACACATTTTTTGATATTTTCTCGACGAAATTATCACGACGCGTTTAACGTCTCCCACTTAGAATTCATTACCCCGATCATAAGATAAACGGTTTTAACCTAACCCGAAGGGAATGCGCAAAATTAAATCGCATTTGGACTATGTAATGATTTGCTAACGTGATGGAAAAGTAAAAATAACGCTGCCTGTGATACCCTCGGCAAACCATTGAGCACATTGTTCGTGGATGCACAAGTCGAGCTTTTAACGGTACTTTCAATGATATTCAACTGACATGGATACGTAATCTGGACGTGATGTTGTAAGAAATATTTTCACATTGAACCATACGAATAGAATAGAATTTTAGAAAAGAGAAACAATCAGAATTAAGGCGGTTCTTTAAACGAATTTCATATTAATACGTCGGATAATTTACCCTTATTTATTTCCCCGATACCGAACTAAGTTATTCGGCATTCCGTTTAATAATTTATTAGTCTTTAATGCGTGTGATGGCTCATTTTACATATACCGATAAGAACCAACCTTTAGGCGTAATTAAAGAAACCGGACGAAACAAGCCACACATGCGGTTAGTCGCCATTTTCGTTAGAATAAATAATTCAGACGTTAATGAATAATATACTTGGAGTTGCTGGTTTTTTTTTACGTTTATCCATTAGGAACTTACTTTTGTCTTCCGATAACGCTTATTTTTGATCATTGTAATCGATACAACTTTGATGATCGAACTATAAAGCGAAAAGAAGGAAATTTACAATTACTTTGTATCAATATATAAAAGGTGATTAAGAAGCATACACGTGTATAAATTGTATATTTAATACATCGGATTTAAGATAAAATTATGGTATATATATTTTTTTTTTTTGACCCAGTTTAAACCTTTATCTACTTAGTGTGTTTTACAAATGCGACTACGCGTGATAAATTTATATAAACTAATTGTTATAGGAGACGACGGTTCAGAAACAATTAACTCGATACTCACAGGTAATGTGTGCCACTTTTGTAAAATACTAGAGAATAGCTCATCCCTATGCTTCAGAAATTTCGTACAAACCCAACTTTGATGCTCAACATAACACGCGTCACATTTACCATCCGGAATTATGCCTAATTTAGCAAGATGGGAGGGAGAAAGATTATGCCCAGTACGTCGTCTAAATAAAGTTGATATATAATCCCTCGAAACGTTCTGGTATACTTGAAATTGGGAAGTAAGTCGTCAAATTTGGATTAAAATTTTCTATTACAATATATTATTTTTCAATTTTATTATATTATTGTTATCATTAATGTAAGTGGAGTTTGAAGTGGCATAAGACTAAATTGGATTGTCGCTTTAAATTCCGTATTATAAAATGTATTTTTTTTTTTTAAATAAATATATTATTTTGAAAAAAAATACGTCAGGTGCGAACGAGTTTTTTCTGTCAATTTTCCTGCGGCGAATGAATAATTTTATATTTATTGATTAAAATTTTTAACATCCAAATGTTAACAAAGAGGATTGATACCAGCTGCCGGTCATTGCTCCAATGAGAAAAAAAAGTTATAATCAAAACAACTGTTAGTCGAGTAAACAACTTCATTCTCACGCCTCTTCTAAGTATGATCCTATAAATATACCTGTACTTCCATAACAGCTCTCAGTTTGATAATGAAAACTATAAGTGTTTTCGAAACGTTACGTGAAAAAAATAGGAACATGGTTTACACCGAAAAAATTATATACGTATGGATATCGATCACAAAATTTTAAAAGTTTATTTAAATAAATGCTTCTTCTTCTTAAAAACCAACGAGATACACACATAGTACGTTATCTAAACGCTGGGAAAGTCGGTAAATAAACTTATCCCTCTAATGCTAGGGTGAAGTTTTGTGATGACATACGGTCAGGTCGAATCCGACACAGCGTTAATTTTCCCTCATTCTAGTTGAAGAAACCAAATCAAACTGATATAAACAAGGGATGAACAAATTAATGTTTACTATACATGTTATACATGCATAAATTTATTATAATACATATTATATGTACATTTTAATTTAATCTACATCTATATCAGAATCAGGTGTGCAAGCAGGGCATACTACCACTTCATGTATTTCACAAATACAACGGTCACACTTTTTACAATACTCGTTCTCTTTTCGATCTAGAGGGGGTCTAGTTTCTTTTTCGTCCTTTCCCAATAAGTTCCGAATTGTATTGAAAAGCTCTATTGGAAGACGAAGTTTGATTAGCCGCTTCTTCATCAGTGATCTTGTCAAAGCTAGTGCGAAGTTCATTACAAAAAGGGAGCGTGCATCATTTGGATAATAATCTTCTCCTTCGTTCATCTTATATTAGATAATTCAAACCGCAATAAAAGATCTCATGGGCTATCGCATACTTTTCCGCTTCGTTTTCTTGTCACGGCAAAGTTTATCTAGAACATCTACATTGTAGAACTCAATAACTTTTGGCTTTTTTTCTTCATCATCTAATTCACCTGTAAGATGCATAGAAGAAATCAGAATTTTGTTTCACTTTGGAGTGAATGAAGCTAACATTTTATCACACTGGTACATGAAACAGGTACCGCCTACTGATGCTGCTGATAACGTCGAAAGTGGAATTTGCGCCTTGTTTTTCCAAAGTGTACCAACTGTTGTAAGTTTTTCGTGTGAAGAAAACACGTTGTCTATGGTTATGTTCTTATTCGTACCAATAAGCTGCTATAATAAACGTAAATATACGGTACAGGTAAAGGCAGGTCTCAATGTGAAATGTATATACTGAAGATAAATAAAGCTCCCGGCCCAGACGGCATCCCCGCGAGTGAACAAATTATACAAGCAATTTACCATATCCGTAATGCGATTTGGTTCTCGGGAAAATGGTCTGAAAAGTGGTGTCAGCCGACTTATATTACCATACATAAGGAAGAATCACATTGATTTCAAGAAAGCATTTGACTGCGTGCACTGGCCGAAAATGTGGTCGATATTACTGGACATGGGTGCGCCATTAAATCTTGTGCAGCTGATCAAGATAAAAAAACCACAGCTCGCCAGGGTCGTATCCTCTCACTGCTACTGTTTAACCTCTACAGTGAATGTTTAATGCGCAGAACTCTCCAAATCGACACAGCAAATAGTGCATTAAACTGGAATGGAGGCATTTAAATTGCAGGAGTATACATTAATAATATCCGGTGTGCAGATGACATAACGTTAGTGGCAAAAAACGTGGGCGAAATGTCGTATATTTAAAATCGGTTAATAAAAATTAACGCGGAATATGGCCTACTCGTCAACAAATCCAAAACTAAAATTATGATCATTAACCGTCCAAACCAGTTTAGATATTTAGACTCTTTAGTAGAAAATAGCGGCGACTGTAAAAGTGAGATACGCCATAGAGCCCAGCTTACCCAAGCCGCAATGAGCCGTTTGAATAGAACTCCGCAGTTACTAAAGTTATTAAAATTCGAATAGTGAACTCCCTTGTTTTCTCGATGTTCCTATATAGCTCGGAGACCTGATCAGTAAACAGTGCCGACAGAATATAGACGCACTAGAAATGTGGTGTTGGAGACGAATGCTGCGTGTCTCATGAACCGCTAGAAGAACCAATGCTTCCATTTTGGACGACACTGGTAACCCGAAAAAATTAAAATCGATTATTCTCAGCAGAATACTACGATTTTTTGGTCACGTAGTTAGAGCTGAAAATATAGGTGTAGTAGCTGGTCCTCTTCGATGGTCAGATGCGATTTGTATATATATATGTGTGTGTGTGTGTGTGTGCGTGTGTATGTAAAGAGAGAATAAGGAAGCGTCTAGTAGCATGTCTTTATTTAGCCCTAAATTTGCATTTTTTTTGTCACACATAAACTGTTAATGGTAAACTTATTTTTTCTTTTTTACTATAAAAATATTTTACATTTTGTATGGAACCATGTTAAATACCTCGGTTTGTGTTTTAATACAAAACTTACTTGGAGTAAACACATTAGTAATAAAATTAAGGATGTGCAGAACCTATATGGTCTGCTCTAATGCCTTTTTGGAAAACAGTCAAAGCTATCGGTTGAGAACTTGGTCATAAAACCGACTTGGACTTATGGCATTGAACCATATAGCACTGCTAAACCAGATAACATCCGGCGCTTAGAGTCAATGGAATCAAAAATCTTACTTAAAATTATAGACGCTCCTTACTTTTCGTGAAATCAGTCTATACGTTCTGACTTGCGGATACCAACTGTTTCAAAAGTATTCAAAAAAATACAAGCTCTTTTTCAGCAGACTAAGAAATGCCGCTAATCCAGCTCTTCCACAACTAACAAATCGTGATCCGCCACTCGAGAGCAAACCTCGTAATATACGAAACAACCCAGGCTAAAAAAAATTAAGGGGACAAATTTTATCTCATGTCATTAAATCAATTTACTAAATGTCCGCTACTCGTACAATTTAACACACTTGCGAGGAACATTTTTATAATGTTGTTGATTAATGTAAAATAATGAAATAAAATTAACTTAAATTTAATTATTATTATTATTATTGGTGTACGAGCTACTGTAACGACAGTAATGTTGTTGCTGTTGCTTTTCAAATATAATCGCTTTACCCGAGTAATGAACAATATCTCTGCTTTATTCACTGTACGTACGTGCTCGGTGCTTGGAATTTTTTTAAAATATTTTCTTTAAGCTTGCCAACATTAATTTAAAATAGAACAATCTGAATTCCCGTCACGTTCGTTACAATCGTAACCGGCGTTGCAAAGAATGTTTTCCTAAAAAGAACAGAAAATGAAATTAAACAATCGTCCCCTCCGCCCTATAACTAAATTTGCTTCCCTGCCATCTGGAAGAATAAAATGAAAACAACAAAGACCGTATAAAATGAAAATTGGAAAGAAAACTGGATAAAACGTACTTTTCCTTTACATTCACTTCGTCAACGGCTAGAGAAGATAAATCAAACAGTGGCAAGGGATGATGAAGAGTAGAAGTCAGGTAAAAGGCAAGAACAACCCAAGTAATCGGATTTACTGAGGGAATCTAATTATTATAACTCTCTGAATATATTAAATTATTACTGTTATTATTTTATTTTATTTTACTTCTTATAAGTATGCATATTTAATTATTATTATTCTTATTATTATCTTTATCATTACATTATTAGTATTCTTTTATTTATTATATTCATTGTTATGTATTATTGATTTTGATTATGATTATGTATTTTTAACAAAATAGTTACATATATATATATATATGGGGGTGCGTGTGTGTGCGTGTGTATGTATACATATATTTATGTATGTACATGGACTGAACACAAATTAGTTTATCATATTATTTAATATTTATTTATGTTATTTGTCGTTGAGAATATTGTTCCCGATTTCATAATTTAAAACTATATATATATATATATATATATATATATATATATATATATATATATATATATATATATATATATATATATATATATATATATATTTATTTCGAGAGGTTAAGGTTATATTTATTTTGACGAATTCGCTACAAATTTTTTTCTTTGTTTATTATATCGACGCTCTTATGCACTTGTGCACGTAGTCGAATATTATATTAACTGTCCTGTTTATTATGTACATTTTGCAATGTAAAAGTGTAATATTGGAATATTAAAAATATTAAAATATTACAAATACTGAACAATTTATCCTATTTCGATGATGAAGTCTTTTTTTGACTTAAGCTTTTTGGTATACTGAAAACTATAGCTTGTTCTTTAGAAAAGACATTTATTTAAGAATTGTCAATCGCCTCTGTCAAATATAAAAACGAATAAAACCTTTTGTGTTCTATGGAATGTTATTCCTACAACAAATCACCTTAGAGCTATCAGTTCTCATCCTTTTCCTTGGAGATCCCTTTACACAGTAGGAAGGAACAGGTAGTTTTATCTCGCCTTCGCATTGGTCACACTGTACCGACTCACGGCTACATTATAAATAAAACAGATCTATCACTCTGTGCCCACAGTGTTGATTATCTACTTTAATAAAGATGGCGAGAAAATCTGCGAAATTTTTATCGGAGTAAATTATCTTTAGACTAGTTTTAAAATTTCCAAAAAATAACGTTTCACAAAAGACGATACCGTTGTTCAAGTACATCAACTACTCGATACTTTTTATTTCATCGTAGACCGACTCCCTATTTTACAAGCAACGATAACGCATTCCTTAAAAACTCGTTACTTAATTGTTTTAAGAGCTCCATTTGGAATATATTCTTCTTGTTTCTCCGTTACCGAATACTTTAAGACATTGCGATCTTGTGAAATCCTGCGAAATTTTTATTGTAATTTTTCTTCATCCTTCATGGTTTTCAGCCGGCTAAAACGCTTCCGACACAATAATGTAACATGTTAGGTACTTCATCTGATCCGTCCAATATATACGACACAATCTTGTCACGTTCCTCGTCTAATTTGTTTGATATTATCGTTCCTTTCGATGGAATATGCATATCCCGCTATGTACGCAAATTATCTAACTACGTTTCTGTTAATTATTGTTAAGTAAAAGTCTCATAACGTAAATTATCATTTAATGCATTTAAGATTAGAATGTATAGTAAAATAATTTTTAAAATACCGCGGACGTACATCGAAGTATTAAATCGATTGCCAATGAGTTCAAAATAGATCAACGAAACTTTCAAATCTACATATATCCCCTCCAGCGAGAAAAATGTTGGTATATAAATCGACCAAAAAAAGTAAGACACCTCCTTGTGCTTGTGTGCTTCGATGACTTTGACAGCTGATACTGATAGCGGAATACTAGGACACAGCCTAAGCCAAACAGGTCTTAGCTGAGAAGCCGAATATAGAGATACGCATAGATTGGGAGAACACAATGATAGGAGAGACTATTTTTTTTCCTTCTATTGTCTACACCTAGCCTGTCTAGGCCCCCAATATATGTTAAGAAAATTCAAGTTCATTACCCGGCGAACCTCCTTCAGATTATCCAGTAGGATAATTGATGTCCAGTTGGTATGTCTATCCAACCTATCAGCATGCTTCTTTGTTGTTTTTTTAATGACCCCTTGCACATATGGCACATTTAGATCACGGTGTAGTGTCTAATTGCTTACGTACTAAGTGGCATCTGCAAGTATTCTCAGAGTTTTATTCTGAAATGTCTGTATTATTTTTACATTACTTTTCGCACTGCATCCCGACAGCTGGCATCCATATGACCATACTGGCATAAGTACCTGCTTATAGAGCAGCACCATGTTATTTAGGCTACGTGTTTTCTTCCCAATAGCCAATACATTCGCCTTACTTTTATAGTAAGTTCTGTTCTTTTAGTTGTGATATGCTTCCACCACGTCATCCTGCTGTCCAGATATAATCCAAGGTATTTCACTTCATTTTTAAGCGGTACGCTGTTGTTGTTCATAATAATATCTTCTGTAACAATTTTCCTGTTTGTAAATATAACATGCGTTGATTTCGTTTCATTTACCTTGATTTTCCATTTATCACATCAAGAAGTAATGAGATTTACATGCAACATTTTATTCGCTTCATTAGGACAACTGCTTGAACATAAGACGGCTGTATCGTCGGCAAATGTAGTAATTACCACAAACAGGTCACTCCTTTTGAAATACAAAAAATTATCACCACTATTAAGTCCAAATTCAACTGGCATTGATAATTTATCCGATATAATCCTTAAAAATTTACCGCCGAAAGGAATTATTGAACTTACTTACATAATCAATGGTGTGTTCAAGTTTGGTTACTTTCCACAACAATGGAAAGTCTCCAAGATTATCCCACTTCCCAAATGTGGTAAAAATTCTTCTCATATTGAAAATGTGCGTCCTATCAGTCTACTTAGCAACTTAAGCAAGGTAGCTGAGAGGATTATTCATCACAGGCTTAAAACGTACACAGACAAAAAATTGCTCATTCCATACGAACGGTTTGGTTTCAAGTCCAATCATTCTACAACTCATCAAATTGCAAGAATATGTGAACATATTTCTGATAACCGTAATAAGCATACAGTTATGTTACTAGTAGATGTCGCTAAAGCCTTCGACACAACGTGGCACGATGGTATTATCTATAAAATGATTGAAACAAAATTTCCAGACTATCTAATTACTCTTATTAAAAGTTATTTTCACCGTATGCATTTCTTGTGAATACTCCACTATGAAAACCTGCACGGCTGGTATCCCACAAGGAAGCGTGCTCGGTCTATTATTATTATACGACTTTCCTAAATTATCTTCAGCTAACTCCGCCTTATTTGCCGACGATACTGCATTATAGTTCATTTAGGCCTAATGCAATTAGCGATAAACTTCAAAAGGATTTAAACCGCACGATACGCTATTTTAAGAGCTGGCAAATTAATATTAATCCAGAGAAAACTAAATCCTTTTCAGTCGTAGGCATCCAATAACAGAATTCTCATAGAGAATAAACCTATTAATTGGACTAATGAAATTATTTTGGTATCTTTCTCGATCGCCGCCTAAATTTTAATCGGCACTTATTTCGTATTAATATTAAAACGAATAAAGCAATTTCCGCCATCTATCCCATCTTTAACCGAAAATCCCTCCTGAACTCTCATAATAAAATGATTCTTTATAAAAACTCTTATACGTCAGGTAATAACTTACGCGTGCCCAGTATAGTGTTCTATCTCAAATTCTGCATATAAACAACTACAAACTACAGAAAACAGAGTGCCTCCGATGCATATTTAAATAAGTCAAAATATGAAAGAATCTCATTTATGCATGAAACTACTAATCTACCCTATCTTAAGGATTATATATTAAACCTCTAAATTCTTCACTCGGTGTTCTTCAAATCCACACATTAGGCCTATATTACGATTGCAGGCGACTAAAAACTATGTATACTAAAACACAACCTATTCTAAATTACTGGTTAATTCATTTTACTGACGATATAGTTTTAATTTATATTAGAATCGGAGTTACCTTAATCATCGTATATATAGTAAATTATAATTAAATTACTTTAAGTATACTTACAGGTTTTATTGATATTTTTTTTCTTGTTAATTTTTATTATATAATATAAAATAACGAGGTGGCATATATGTATATTATTATAGCAGTTTGCTGTTAGTTAAGGTACTTTTTTCTTTCTACCGGTACACCGTAATCATTATCTGGATTATTTTGTAAATTTTTACTATGAAAATATACCGTTGTTTTGTTTTGTTGTTGTTTGATCTAAACCCGTATTGGTGATCCGGAATAACTTTACTGCCCTCTATTATTGGTATTACGCGTCTATAAATTAGTTTCTCATATAGATTGGATAGCACAGGCAATAAGGAGATCGGTCTGTATGACGCTGCTTCTGTAGGTGGTTTACCAGTTTTATTAACCATCATTATCCGTGAGAATTTTAATTGTGCTGAGTTGTAGCTCAATCTAATCATCGCATTGAATATATATGTTAACATTAGGAACTGGCGGATTTTCTTTGGCTCCGTTTTTTTATTGCAACTTTTATTTCTCCCGGAAAAGCACGTTTAATTCGAGTATACATGTTCATATTATAAGTTTCCGTTAATGAATGTCCTTTGCCTGTGTGAGGATGAAAGACTTTAGTCAGATATTTGGCAAATTCATTCGCTTTATCTTTGTTACTATGTGCCCATGCTCCTTAGGTAGCTTTGGTCTTTTTAAATTCCGAATTGTTGTCCGCAACGAGTAATCTGGTGCTAAAGAAGATAGTGAAGATATGTGCCGTTTAAAGGTATCGTTTTTTTTTTAGTTTTTGTAGTAGACCGTTTACTTTTTTTTGTTTGTTTATTTAATTCACGGTTGAGTAATAGATTCCGTAATAATTGCCATTGTTTGCGTATAGCTCTCTTTTTTGAAACTTCACCAATTACTTCTTTCGGATAACAAATTATAGGAACAGTTTTCTGCTTTTGCAGTGTAGCCGACCACGCTGCTTCCTGAATTAGATAAATGAAGTTAGTGCATTCTCAATATCTACTTCAGTACGCATATTTGTATTTTTATCCATTATTTCTCTCAATGGCTCCCAATCAGTGTTGATTGTGTGTATTTTTGGAGTTTTTTTTTTAACTATAATGCTGTTCTTTAATGTCATAATAATCGGCGAGTGATCTGATGAGAAATTGTAGTCTGATTAAATTTTGATTGGGTTATAGATAATCATCGAGTTATAAAAAGATTAAGCAGGTCCGGCTTTTTATTTCTATCAGTTTAGCAATACGTTGGCGAGCCAGTTATTGTTATATCGCATTTATTTTGATCTATAGCTTTTTGTAGTTCTCTACCTTTCGGCGTGATAAGAAGTGATAACCAATAAGTGTTTTCATGTTTATCGTCAAACTGCGGTCAAAAATGGCGTAAAAAGAAGAAAAGAAGAAGAAAAAAGATATATATATATATAAAATCTTTCTCTCCTCAACCTTATGGTTGGTGGGTTTGAATAATTCATAGCCATGTTAAATCCGTCTTCAGAAACACATTCGCGCTTTTATGTCGATATAACTTTCGCCATTTTTTATTTGTTCCATATATCCAATTCTAGGTCTTCCTTTACTTCGGCTTCCGTTCATCTTCCCTTCAATTAACGTTGTCATCCATTCCGAGTGTCTGATCAAGTGCCCAACCATTTCATTTCTTCTTTTCTTTATTGTATCTCCGATTTCTCGTCGTTCATTTATCTCTTGTAGAACTTCATCATTGGTAATCTTACTCGTCCAAGGTATTTTCAGCATTCTGCGCCAGCACCACATTTCGAATGCTTGGAGCTTATCGTTTTCTCTTTTCAAAATCGTCCATGTTTCCGCTCCATATAGAGCCACATTCCAAATAAAGCTTTTTACGAAAAGTTTTCTAGTATTTAATGACATATTCTTTGATACCAGGAACGTTTTTTTTTTAGCTATTCTTCTTCTTATGGTCTTTTACACTTCGACCGTCTGACGATATTATACTTCCTAAATAGGGAAACTCTGTTACTTGACTAATATTCTGGTTGTTCAAGGTAATATTTAACGTCTGATTTCCATTTTTGCTACAAGCCATGACTTTAGTTTTTTTGGTGTTTATGTTCATTTTACATTTGTCCTGTATAGCTTGACTTAACACGTTTAAAGATTCCTGCAGCCCTTCCTCGGTTTCCGCTATTACTGCTATATCGTCGGCAAATCTTATTGTATTATATATTTTACCGTTAATTTTTATTCCAGTATTACTTTTATTTTCTAAATAAATATCCATTGCCCCTCAATGTAACTATTAAAAAGTAACGGTGAAAGATTGCAACCCTGGCGTACTCCTTTGCCTATCTTTTCTTTTTGGTTACCTATGACTACAGATTGATTTTTGTACATTTGAAAAAGCAACCGTCGATCCCAGTCTATACCTTGCTCCTTCAATGAATTAAATAATATATTCCAATCCACATAGTCGAAAGCTTTCTCTATATCTACAAAAGCGATGTATACTGCCTTTTCTCAATTATCAGACGTAGGGAGAGTATAGCTTCTCTTGCGCTTTTGCTTCTTCTGAAGCCGAATTGATCATCTTTAAGATTATTTTCGATTTTAGATTCTATCCTATAGTATAATATCCTGGTCAAAATTTTAAGAGCATGAGGTAATATATTCAGAGCTCTGTAGTTTTTACATTCTTGAGCGTTATGCTTTTTTGGTATAGAGACCAGCATACCCTGCTCGAAATCTTTAGGGATCTTTCCTTCCATATATATTTCATTCAGTAAATTGAATAATATGTGTTTGGTTTTATCCCCTAATAATTTAAGCAGTTCTCCAGGTATTTGGTCAACTCCTACCGCTTTATTGGTTTTCAAATCCTTTAGAGCTCGTTCGAATTCATTTTTCAATATAGGTGGACGCTTCTCGTCTTCTATTTCAGCTGGTTCTTTCAGGATTGAATCATCAATCGGGTCTCCGCTGTATAACTCTTCAATATATTGTTTCAATCTGCTCTGAATCTTCTTTTCATCGACTAATAATTTACCGTTTATATATATATATATATATATATATATATATATATATATATATATATATATATATGGGTATGTGTAATGCGATGACACCTTAGGTTAATATTTTAGTAAATAGTTTAGAGAATGCAACTTTAGTACTTAACGAAGAACCTATTCAACACTTTTGTCAATATTTCTTTCAAACGCTTCGAAATTTCCATTGTTTTTTTGTTGTTTTTAGATGGGGTAAATATATTATGTAAATGAAATACAAATACAGTAGAATTAACAGATTGTTCAGAACCCGTCCAGTAGGGTTTATGGAATTCTGAACAAACTGTTTTACAATATTATAAGATTAAACTAATTTTTATACCATGTACTAAAGCTAGGTGCATATTTATTCTACGATGATTTATTTCTGCAATGGTGAAAGTATTAAAAATTTTAAACAGTTCAGTTACTAATTGATCTGCTCTATAATCGCTAAAATCTTTATTACAATGATTACAGCCGCGAAAAGTGTGCTTAACCGTATCAGTAAAGTTACATGCTACACAGTTGTCTGCGATGTTATACTTGTATAAATAATCTTGAAATAAGCCGTGACCCTCTATTGTTAGAACACAACAGTCGTGTTGCGAAAATTTAAAGTGTTTTCAAAACGTAACGCGGAAAAAAGTTTTCAAGCGGCTTACGTCGAAAGTTCTGAATAAAATTTAAAATCGTATTTACATATAAATCGCGCACCTTGGCGACACATCCGCTATATTGGCCTAGGCAGAGATATTCCATTTGAAAATTTACAATTGTACTTAAATATAAATTGCGTGTACGTTGCGTTATAATTACTACGTCAGAGTGGTCGAAAGACATTCCCTTTGAAAATTTGAAATCATATTTAAATATAAATTACGAAGATCGGTTTAATAACGAGTATAATTCGGTTTAAAAAGTTTGCATCCGAATTTAATTATAAATTATGTACGTTAAGTTATAACGACTACATCGTGATAAACACCCTTCTGCCGTTAACAACACTGCATTTATACGAGCGATTAATGAAAAATTCAGCCATTATAAAATTATATTTACAGATGTGTCTGTCGATAAAATACGTGGAAATTATACTTCGACTTTATATTACCCGAAAAAAGGAATATCGAACGTACACAGATTATCCTTCGCATGTTCCTCATTTGCAGTAGAATAGTTCGCCATTTACAAAGCTTTCCATCTAGTTAAATATACGAAGAAAACGAATATTCTAATCATCTCTGATTCCTTAAATGTCATATTACAATTGTCTAAGCTCCCAGAACTTAAAATATTCAAGTTCGTTGAAAGTTAGAATAAAGGAAAAAAATACTCCGCTTTGATATACACGGTTTCCAGTAAGCCATGGTTTCAATTGTACCAATACGTTTCGAAGGATTACATATCAACTTTATTTACACTACGTACTGGGCATAATCTCTCTGATGGAACAGGTGACACGTGCTATATATTGATGACTGTATCGAGCATCAAATCTGGGTATGTCCGAAATTTCTAAAGCATAGAGATGAGCTGTTATTTAATATTTTACAAAAGTGGCACACATTACTTGTGAGTACCGAATTAATTCTCTCTCACCGATTATCCTACAATCAGTTTATACAAATTTATTAAACGTAGTGGCAGTTTTAAAATACACTAACTAGATAAAGGTTTAGAGTAGCCAAATGACGCAAGCTGGGTCAAAAAAAAAAATTATCTATATAAATAGTCAAGCATGAAAATACGCAAAGAATTATGCAAAGCTTGGTTTATCTAATTACGGGTTACGATTAAATGAATTTATATATTATATGTATATATATATATATATATATATATATATATATATATATACATATATATATATATATGGAAATAGGTATATAATATTATCGTTATGCAACCGTATGACTGATCTCAAATGTTATGATATATTTTAGAACTTAAAGAAATTTTTTCAATACATTCATATACTATATAACTATATATATATATATATATATATATATATATAAAAGTAAAAACTAAGTTGACGTAGGGCCAGATCACTAATATTAATCCTTTTTGAAAATCATTCTCTATAAACAACCGTAAATTATATTTAACGTAGATGTATATTTTTAACTAACGAAATTATCGTTTTGCCTTCAATGTATACATGTTCTGAAAAATCTGCACACCTGTTTGTCTATTCTAAAATACCAAAAATACAGAAAGACATAAAAACGTGATACATATACACATACATACATACATATATATATATATATATATATATATATATATATATATATATATATATATACATACATATTGCAGATTATAATGAGAACGTTGTATTTCATATTTTTTAATACCAGAAAGTTAAAAAAAGAAAACAATGTCATCGTCATTTCAAGGTAGAACTTTTTTTCCCAGTAATACATTCATTACTCAACTTTTATCATTTAATGTTGAACATTTATATCCCTGCTAGTACCTATAAATCGGAATATGTAATTTTTCTCTCGATTCAAAATTTTGATTTTCATTTGACATATGTATATGTGTTTATATATATATATATATATATATCTGTGTGTTTCTCCGTGTGCACTTATGTATATACACTTATAACAGCCACATCAAAAGTGTACATTTTTCTATAATTAACCATCATCATCATTAAGTGCCATCTCCGTATCGGAGGTAGGCGACTACTTACTATAGATATTTTGTTGTACAGTGTAGTAGTGTACAAGGTAATTATAATATGGCGCTAGGGTAGATAGACACACACACACACACCTGGGAAAATTGATTGTAATCGCTTTGTTGTTACAACACAATGCAGCCCTGCGTGTTTGGTTTGCCATTGCTTTCCACGCGATAATAATATTAGGATTATTTATATTTTTATTTTCTAATAATGATATTGTTACGTCATCGATCGTATTCGAAACCGGTACCTTCCGTATAGAAGTCCGTGTTCTTAACCATTCGGCTATTTCGACGAACCCCGTCAAATTAGGGGTAAATATAAAATCTTTCAAAACTATAAAATCAGGAGATGTAATGGTTAGATGCTCCAGCATAGATGAAATTAAAAAAGTAGCGGATGAAATAAAGAAGCATGAAAAGTTGCAAGCGACCAACAAACCGTGGAGAAATCCTCAACTCGACTGAAGAAACCAGTATTGAAGACATAAAAGAAGTTAACCTCCAGGAAACAAATGAGAAGCCTCTTTACACTAAAATAGCAAAAGGGGGTCAGCGAAGAGCAACCTGCGACCAGCTGCTTTCGGAAAATTAGTAGAACGAAAGAAATTAAACATTGGATGGTCACGCTGTCGAATATATGAGTCGGTATCCCTACTGCAGTGTTTCACTTGCTGGAAAATCGGCCATAAAACAGCGGATTGTAAACTTAAAGAGGACGACAAAAAAATCGTAGAGAAGACGGTAAAAACCGGACTGTGTACAAACTACGTTAATAATAAGGTTAGTGGCACTACCAATGTTAATGATAAAAACAGTAATAGTAGTAATAGTTTTAATGATATTAATAATAATTCAAATAATGTAAATCACCACCCGGCAAACTACAAATGTCCCTTTTTAGAAAAAATGAAAAATAATGCCAAAAAATTTATTAATTTAACAATGAATAGCATTAATCTTATTTTAAATAACACTAACCATTGCATCGCTGCGCAAGCCATGTTATATAACTTTGCCATAAATCGCAACATCGATATAATATTGATCACTGAGCCATACCGTTCCTCTAATAAGTTACCGGGTTTCGCAGGATATAATGTTATCTCTAATAAATTCAGCGCTATCTGCGTCTCAAATTAGATAACATATCAAAAAATTCCAGTTTATAATAACGATAATATTATCGCCATAGAAATAGCAAACTTACTTATTGTGAATGAATACTTCTCTCCTAACAAGCCAGCGGAACCATATATAAAAATATTAGATCAACTTCTAACCCAATTCTCATACAAAAAAGTTATTTTGACTGGTGATTTCAACGTAAGGTCTAAGTTGTGGAATGTGAAAAATTCAGCGAAAAATACCAAGATATTTCACGAAGTTCTTTCATCTAATCATCTAATTGTTCTAAATGAAAAAAATAAATCTGCGTTCGGAAATGCCAATGGAAATAGTGTAATAGATTTAGTAATTTCATCTGATGCTGCGTTACAGCATGTGAAAGATTTGAATGCGCTTACGGGGGAATCCTTCTCTGATCATGAATATATCACCTTTAAATATAACCTTCAAATAGCTGAAGAAAAAACCATAAAACATACAAACTTTAATAATGTTCTGGGCTATCTCAACGAGAACATTACTAAAACCATGGAATGCGTGAATCAAATTGTAGATCACGATTCTTGTAATTATTCAGTGGGATATTTATCAAGACATATAGAGACCATAACTGAGTTACACACCATTTCGAGAATCATTAAAAAAGCAAATAACTGGTGGAACAGAGAAATTGAATACATTAGCCGCACACTAAAAAATATCGCTGTTTATACCAAAGGACGAAAGACCCGGTCGTGAGAGAAAATCGAAAGAAATATATAAACAATGTAAACATATTTTGAAAAATAAGATTAAACGAGCCAAAAAGATCGCATGGGAAAATTTCTGCACAGAAAATGTAAAACCGTGGGGCATTAGCTACAAAATCGCCTTCGATAAGCTAAAAAAACAGAATGCCGTACCATTGCTAAAGAAAGAGGATGGAACCCAGATAATAAACACATATAAAAATCCAAATTATTGTCTGGCTGCTCTATTACCAAGTGATTGTTCAAACGAAGATAGCGCTGAACAGAAAGAAACACGTAACCTCTTTCAAAATTACTCTCCGAAAGTTCCAAAACCGAATGAATTAATATCGCATCAGATAGATCCGGATAAGTTAAAAAAAATAGTAATTAGTGTAAAAAATAATAATTAGTCTAAAAAATAATACAGCTTCAGGTCCCGATAAAATATCAAACAAACTAATAAAATTAATACACAAACATTTCCCCTATTTATTATTAACAATGTACCAGAAAATGTACTCTCTAGCTTACTTTCCAAATTTATGGAAACTGTCGAGTGTAATTCTGTTACAAAAACCGAATAAAGACCCGAACAACATCAGTTAGGCCAATCTGCTTACTAAATGCATTCGGAAAAATATATGAAAAATTGATAAAATATAAGATCTTATATTACATAAATAAACGAAATTTCCTTGACCAAAGACAATTTGGATTTCGGGAAGGTTTATCTACCGAACACGCGGTAAATTACGTCGCTTATAAAATCAGAGAAGGATTAAATAATAATAAATGTGTTTTAGCCGTTGGCGTAGACATAAAAGGGGCTTTTGATAACTGTTGACAGCCCTTTTCAAAAATCTGAAAGACCTTCTTATTGAAGATGAAATCTTGTTTAACATCCTATACCATTATTTAAACGGGAGACAAGTAAAACTCAGTATTGGCAATATCACAGTTCAAAAAAATACGTGTATGGGCTGTCCGCAAGGAAGTGTATTAGGTCCGTTATTATGGCTTATACTATTTAACGGCGTCCTAAAACTACCATATAATAATGAACGAGTAAGGGAAACACCAAAAACGAAGTAGAACAAACTGCCAATAACACACTGTGTATGCTTGAAAGCTGGCTAAATGACGTCAAATTAGAGCTCTCTGTGGAGAAATGCTTTGTGTCATTTTTCACCAAGTCGTTAAAAATGAAAAGGAACAATATTAAGGTAAAATTCACCAAATTTCTGGAATTACGGAATTATTAAAATTAAATAAATCCCTCGTTTTTCGAGTAGATTAAAATTATTTTTATTTCGCACGTAGTTTTTTGACAAATCGATTTATCTCGTTTCGTACATAATTAACGTTCAAAGAGAACTTCCGCCAAACCCAGCGAAATTATCGGAAGAAACCCTGGTACCGAGATATGAAATGAAATAGTAAATATGGTGAACAATCAACCGAACATGAGTTGGCTCAAACGGCATTAAAGACAATTGGGTCTAACACCGAAATTTCACCGCGGCAAACTCGATAGAATATCGCAAATAATGTAATGTAAAATGAACTCGACGAGAAGTACAATACATGATGTCGCAAATAATAATAAGGCTACAATTCTGAGTGAATACTCGTGTGATAAAAACGAAAAGACGAAGAAGAATGTTCAGATTACAGTGAAAATGCTGCGTTAGAAACATCCCCGGGGGACAACGGTGACTAGTTGTAAAATTTTATTCCGAACTGTCTGAATTATTCGAATATCGGTTGATTTTGCGCAACCACGCAATCGAACACTACGAGTCTATATATCTGTTTCAGAATGGTTTTATATATTTACTAATAAAAATTAGGTAACTTTCGTTCTTTCGTAATTTGATAAGTTTGAAATGTAGTTGTTTTTTATCAAATAAACAATAGAAAGAGTTAAAATCACTATTATTATTTTTACTTTATGAATAATCACAAAGCTTTTCTACTGTTAAGATCAAATGAATGTAAAAATATAAATAATAAAAATATGTACAAATTCATAAAAATATAAAATGTAAAAAATATTACTTGGATACGTGTAATTTACAACAATAAATAATTTCAAATTCCCTTTATTTGCATTGATTTATGCCATTTAATATTTGTTAATGTGTTGATATTATTAAATTTTCGATAGCTTTTAATTAATACTGGGATCTTTTTATTCTTTCAATATTTATTCCGCATTGAAATATTTTCCAGTATTATTATTCGTTTATTAATAGGATGTTGTCTTTCTGCTTTATATTTAAAGATTTTTTTTTTTCGAACAATATAAAATTTATACATAAACGACAATACAATAGCAATTCAATGTTTATGTATCATCATCATCATCATCATCAGTGGATCTATAGGCTGGTTCGTGCCATGTATCAACCGCTTCCATTCTAGCCTGTCGCGAGTTTCCTTCTTTAATTTCGGATAAGTCGGTATTCCATTTTCCTTTAGAAATGTATCAATAAGTGTTGTTCGTGGTCTTCCACGTGGCTTTTTCCCCCATTATCTTTCCTTCGATAACATCTTTCAGGATATTTTGATTTTGACGTAATGCGTGACCTAGCCACTTAAGTCGCCTCTTTCGTATACTGTTTAATATGCTTCTTTTTTCATTTATTCTTTCTATTGTGTTCTTTATTTTTTGTCTACCCAGCTAATTTTCTGTAGTCGCCGCCAACACCACATTTCATCTGTCTCGGTCACGTTGCTTCATTATTCGTGTTTCCGCAAAATATAACGCCACTGACCATAAAAAAGTTTTTACGAAGTTTTTTTTGCGTATATTGACGGACATCGTTTTCTGTGTTATAAGTGTATATTTATCGTTAAAAGCCTTTTTCTTTAGTGCAATCCATATTATGCGTTATGGTCTGACCTAAATATCTATATGTTTGTACTTGTTCTATTATTTCGTTATTTAATTATATCTTTATTTGGGGACAAATCTTGCCGATCGTCATAACTTTTGTCTTTTTTTTGTCCATTCTATATTTTTTCATTACTGTATTTAATTTCTTAATCATTGCCGAAAGTGTTTCGGGACTATCCGCAAGTAAAACTTGGTCATCGGCGAATTTAATCACCTGTAATCTTCTGCCTCCGATTTTAATTTCTTGTTTAAATTTATCGAACGTTTCATTTATAATCATTTCCGCAAACGCGTTAAATAGGTCAGGAGATAGTAAAACATCCCTGCCTTACTACTTTACTTATAACTGTTTTTTCCGATTCGATGTTATTGAATTTGACAGTCACTTTCTGTCTGCTGTATATAGATTAATGTAATTAATGTTTTTGGGCATCCAATTCGGCTTAACAACGGAATAAGATCGCTCCAAGGTACTCTGTCGAAAGCTTTTTCATAATCTATGAAAGCCAATTATAAAATTTCTGCCACAGTTTATCACGCGTTCACCTACTATACGTATTATAGTAATTGCATCGCGTCGGCCTTTTCTGAAACCATGTTGATTCTCATCCAGGTACTGATCAATTTGATGCTCTAATCGCTTTTTAATTATCTTAAGTATTATTTTAGACACGTGCGATATTAATGTAATCGTCCTATAATCTTTGCAATATTTTGCATCTCTTGTTTTTGGTATAGGGACACTATAATTGATTGGCAGCGTTCTCCAGGCCATGTTCCCTTCTTCGTTATATTTCGTATCATATTAAATAATACGTTCTTTACTTTTCGGCCGCTTGCTTTTCATAATTCTACTGGTATATTATCTATTCCCGTAACTTTGTTATTTGGTAGTTGTTGTAAGGCCAAACTCTTCTCGAAGTAACGTATCACTTTCCTGTTCTTGCATATTGTTTATGTATAAATTTTATATTGTCGGATGCTTTTGTTTATTTGTATTTTATTCGCTTTTGCGTTATTGTTTATATATAAATTTTATATTGTCTAATTGTCGATTGTTATTTTCCACATTCGATATCTATTAAAAAATACTGTTTTATCATAAGTATATCTAACTAATATTTTTTACATTTTATATTTTTATATATATATATTTTTTTTTTATAATTTGGGTGCCTCCCCACGTCATACTGTGGGGACTATCTACATCTTAATCAAGCATGCTGACATCTCTAAAAACGTCGCTATATCGGGGAACAATTGTAGATTATCCAGATGTAAAAAGGACGATAACAAATACTCGAAGAACGTAACAAGATAAAGTTCCGAACGCAGCGGTGTTAGAGCAGAGCATTCAAAAAAGACATGATCGGGGCTGCAGACTGCCTGTTCAGAATGGAGGGGATAGAAGGTACTTTCTGTAAGCTGCATACGGAAAAGACGATCAGGCAACAAATGTGATGTCCAAATCGCAATCTGCTGATGAGTACAATTCCCTTACGACTAATCTTTTTAAAAAGATAGAACCGCGGGAGTTTGGATAGAGACGGCTGGAGGTGATAGTAATAAGTGAGAGGTGATTGACTAATGCTCTTAGTGCACATTAGCTCCCGTTGATAATTTGCGTATATTATTGTAATTTATATTTTGTATATATTCTCGATAATGGCTTAACAACCGAAAAGCTTTGTAATTTTTCATGAAGGAAAAAAATTATTTGTTGTTTATTTTATGTTCTTGTTCGTATTCGTTCATTAGTATATAGTTTGCGGATACGCATCGTTGAAACTATTTTAATATAAACTCTAAAACCATTTAATAGAATTAAACGTTCCGACTTGCAGATACCAACTATTTCAGTCAAAAAAAAGATACAAGCTATTTTTCAGCAGGCTAGGAAATACCGCTAGCTATTCAACAACTAACAAATCCTGATGTTTGCTGTATCACGTCTGGCCAAGAGACAATCTTAAAACAACTTCTTCCTCCTCCTGATCCTCTCATTCCCTCTAAATAAGTCCTAAGTTGTGAGTATCTGATCCCTTCCCGTCCTTTCATCACATTTACTTATTGCACTCCGTGCAGATTGCAAATAAACGAAGAAAAGAAGAAAAAAATGTAAAAAAAAACTTTAAAAATATTTATTTCGTGCAATAGTATTTATTTAAGGCTTGTTACTGGCGTCGGTTTAATAAATCGAAAAAAAATTACGCCTACTTTAGAAGTCTGTTCGATCTGACGCGATCGACCGTCTTACCATCCGGAAAAATAAGAATTTTCCTCTAACCGATAACAACTTCCGATAACTTTTGGTAAAGTTCCAATTCGTGTTTTTTCCCTCTTTTTTTCCCCTTTTTTTTTCCTCTTTTTTTTTTGTTAAAGTGGGTTTTTCGCGTCGATTTAAATTTGAAAGCAAATAAATTGGAAAGTCTACGATACGAAAATGGTGAAAATAAGGAGATACGACTTGATGTATATCTATATACGTATAAATGCTACGTACCTCTTAGTATGATATAAATTTTTGAACGTTCTAGTTGTTTCACTATTTAAAACTTTAGAAACAAAATTGGACTAGAAGACACATTTTGTATATTTTATAGGAATATTAAATGAATTCACAACGTACGCATAAGACGAAGACGCGCATATATTAATATCTCATAACAGGACCGTTTAGACGTATACATGTACATATATATATATATATATATTTCGAATCTAAATCGAATGCAAAACACATACAGCTCTTCGCTCCCTCACTCTAGATTACTCATCATAACTGATTAAGCACAGTAATCATTACATAACGATGACGATCTTAATCGAACGGATTATTATCATCGACTTAAGAATGTTCTATCATAATTGATCTTCAGCTACTGACGACCAAAAGTAAATATAACTTTATTCGTACGATTTTCTTTTTTAATCATTCTAGGGGGGGACATTTGTATAAATTGTTTGCAAGTTTTAAGATATTATAATGTTTATTCTTCTTTAATATGTGATCGTGCCGTATCCTTGGCCAGAGGCGCGGAAGTAAACGTATTATATTACATTAAAAAAAAGGATGACGATTTGTATTATTGAAAAAGAGGAGGATCTGGAAATGCGTCGAAATATGCTAGGAAGACGATTGAGAAGGCAATCGAATACACTAGTCTCTAATTACGCATATATTCGAACGTTTATTAACGCTATCCCGAACTGTTCTCTGTAGTGCTTATAAATCTACTACCGTACGAAACAAGCTACTGATCAATAGAATTTTACTGTACCGATGGCAAATCTATATAAATCTGACAAAAACAGAATCAATATTTTTCACTCGCAGAGGATCCTTGCTTTTAGACAAGAAACTAATACTTTCAAAATACATAAATCGAGTAGCGATTAAATTTAGCAAAACTATTCGTTTCGTATTATTCAAACGTTAGTCGCGTGTTAACGTTAATATTAAATTAAAAAAAAAATAAAATAGACCTAGTCGTCCCTGCTTCAGTGTCGTCGTACTTCGTTTGGCGCTCAGTTTGGGTGACTACTTGCAATTAATTGCCACTTAGGCGAAGTATATATCTACCGGATATTTTACACATATTTACGTTCACTAGCTTATTTATGTAATTCTCAATTACTATTCGTATTCTTACAACGAATTACTTGCAAACTCGCTATTCGCTATCCGTAAATGTAAAATGTACATCCTTTCGTCTATTTCGATAACTAATATTTAAATACGCATCTATGTAAATAATTTACAGGTTTAAGTAGGCATTCGACAATTTCAAATAAACGTTGTTTCCAAACTATATATTTGAAGTGAAACTTCTATTGGCGCGTTGTATATGGGGAATTAATCTATAAAATGAGCGAGTCAAAGACTTATAAACGTAGGCAGGCCTATTCTCACAGTGTAGTCTGGCTCATTTTCTCCTTTCCTTCCCGCATACTGTACCCATGTAAGTGTATATTTAGTTTACAGTCATGCACACAAACATTAATAAAAATTATGACGAACGTATACAAAACGAGAAGAAGATAGAATAGAAGCAATTGAAACCGTGGTGCCGGAGGCGGATGGAGTAAATAAGCTGGACGGGGAAAACAACAAAGCAAGAAGTTTTAAAACGGATCAATGAAAAGCGACAAGTATCGAACCGCATTCAAAAATGGAAACTTATGTTAGATGTGGCATGTGTTACGACATGTATGCGAAATGTAATTGAAGGATATATCCTAGAGAAACGAATAAGAAATAGACCGCGATTAAACTTGATAGACAACCTGAAGAGGGATTCCGACTGCTTCAATTACTCGGAAATGAAAAGAATGGCCAATAACCGATATAAATGGAAAAAGGCAAGCATGGTACTATATTATTTCACTTGCGCATGCGCGCATTGTTTTATTTCGTCCAAATCTCCGCTGCACAAAAGGATGTATGTGCGACGTAGATTTGAGAACGAAAACATTTGAGTCATTCGCCACGTCAAATTAAGCATAGCCTACTGTACGTTACTTTTCTTTGTGAAATTTGTACGAAATCGTGAGTTAGGTTTTTTTTTTTTTTTTTTTTTTTTTAATGGGGATGCCTTTACAGCTTACCCAACGTGGAGCCGTAATAATCACTAACTCATATTCTTATGAACTCGGACAACTTCTCGAGACCGGGAATAAATCTAGATTCTCAACATGTAGAAGGGACATTACATTATAAGGAGGACCACCACGAGATGCGTAAAGTAATTTGAGATACAGTTCAGAACGTAGTGCTGTTAATGAAGGACATTCGAAGAACACGTGATCGGGGTTGCAGACTACACGACCAGCATGTAGAGGACAATACGGATTATCTCTAAGCTGCATAACGAACAGGCGGTCAGGCAACAAGCAATGCCCAAACCGCAATCTGCTGATAAGCACAATTCCTCTCCGCTTGATGTTTTTGAAAACGTAGAACCATGGGAACCTAGGGAGAGACGGCTGCAGCTGATAATACGCAGTAAGAGGCGACCGCTGTATGCACTCCATATATGTCTGATCCCAGTGCTTTTTATGAACAGACTGTGTAAAGTGAATGACGTCACGAGAAGAAAACCGTTATTTTCATAATTATCTGTGAAAAAATGACTGGAGAGAAAACCGTGGAAACAAACGCTACACGCACACACTCCCGTGTATACCCCTATAAAGATATTTAATTAAAACGAAGCTACAATTGAACAGTAGTGGAAGGTGTTGAACAAATCTTAAATTCATATTTAAATTATTAACCACAACGCATAAAAATAAATTAGCCTATTCCGCGTAGAAAAGTAAAAAATACATACCACTCGTTTGATTTGTTAAAACAATCCGGTCACAATTTTGCGTCGAAACAATTTATACCTAAAAAGAAAAAAATTGAATTTATTAATTACAAACAGAACCAACAGCATTATAAAGTCTACAGCAGCCTTTTATTTTTCACCACAAGTCTAACTTGTTCCGCATACTATATGCAAGCTCGTCATTTTTCAAATAGAAATGTACGAAGCTGTTTCTTTTATTTAGAAAAAACAAAAATCTCAATACTCACTGAGTATATTAGAACTCTCAATACGACAATGTATTTAGTGAAACTAAGGTGAAATTTAACAGCCCACTGTGGCGTGCGTCGAAATTAAATAGTGTTTTATTCAATTACTCAACTCCGAGGCCATTAAGAAGTATATTAAATTGCAATAGGGACAGTTAATACTAAACCTTAAGGAAATGAAGAGCCTCGGTTTAAACACGATGGTCTCTTCTATGGCGATTTTATCTCTACATTTGTCAGATTAAAAGCGGTTGTAACTGTATACGCGGTCATCTTGCCAAGATAAGAGATCATCAGAAGTAAGCAGTTTGTGAGATTTATTGAAGATAGTATCGAACATTAGATTTGGTCCTGGCCCAAATACAAGAATTGAGATAGCTTTCTGTCTGAACTTCCACTGACAATGAATACATTACCGATATAACTTGAAGAGCTTATTGTAAATCCTACCTTTTGGATAATAATATCGATTTACAATCAGAACATTCCACTTGAACTGGTTAAAATGTGAAAACTGGGCAAAAAACAATAAAATAAAATAAAATTAGCACGTTGAACGCATATACATACGATACATATATAAGTATTTACTAGTTGCGTATACACATATAGGACACATAACGACATTTAATTAATTTCGACCTACATTCGAAAACCCGAATATAACCTGCGAGATTACAATCAGTTGAAAAAAATCGTAATTTAGAAAGAAGACGGAACGACTTAAACAAGCTGTAAATTTGTTGCCAACAAAATAAAATTGGCCTAGTAATTTACGTTTATTAGAAAACACGAAATATATACATATATATGTATGTATATATATATGTGTGTGTGTGTGTGTTTGACCGTGTATGTACATATATAACGTAATCCTACGTAAGGACACATGATTTCTCCTTTTTCCTATTTAATTTTATTCGCTCCTTTTTATCTAATACTCAGCTATGTTCTTTGCTTGAATGTAGTTTCCAAAACACATACACATTTGTTTGAATTACACATTTTACAACGTTAGAAAATCCAATTTAAAATGGAATATCTAGCGAATGGAAAATAACGACAAGTAATTTGAAAAAGTAAAATTCTTGCAGTTTTAAGCTTTATTTGACACTTAATTTTTTCATTCCCTTCTTATATACACACACCACACCCATACATTGTACATAAGTGTATAACACACGCACATAAACACATATAATACGTATATACATATATAACCTCAAATCTCATTTTTTCAGTTGCTGTTTCCCTTTGATGTAAATAATGAAAACAAATTAACTAAGTAAATATATTAAAATGAAGCATATATTTTATAATATATATATATATATATATATATATATATATATATATATATATATATATATATATGAGAAAACACGAAACCGAATATACAAACAATAAGCTAGAAACCATGTCCGAGGGATTTATTCAAAATGCTAGTGATTTCCTGCTTCCATCTATAATAACTGTCACTATCCTTCTTAATTATGACAGGCACAATTATATATATATATATATATATATATATATATATATAAGAAAATAGGAGTATCACAGCGCATAATACGTTTGGTTAACATTCTTTACTAGCAACAGAAGGATAGAATTAACGTTAAGAAGGACTTCTCGATAAGGGAGTAAAAACAGGGTGCTTATTATCACCGTATTTGTTTAATATACATTTCGAAATGATAGTAAACAAAGAACTGAGCAATGAAAAGGCGGGAATAAACCTTTGAAGAGTCAGATTGAAAGTAATTAAATTTGTGGACGTCCAAACCATAGTGGCTGGATAGGCAAGGATGCTAAACATAATGATGCAGCAGCTAGATAGGACGGGAAAAGAATTCGAAATGGACGTAAACATAAACAAAACTACGATGATCGGTAAGAAACCACCTCGCTTAGGAGATTGATAAAAAATAAATTGAACAAAAAAACAGTTTAAATATTTAGGGCAAGTAGTGTCGGAGGACTTATATTGTGACCAAGAAATCAGTTAACGTATTGGATTTGAGAAGTTGGCGTATAGGAAGAAAGAAAAAATATATAGGCAAAAATCAAAATGGCAATAGATTGGAGAAAACGCTTGCTGGAAGTGTATGTATAATCTATAGCACTATATAGTACCGAAACTTGGATTATAAATAAACGAAACGTGGACAAGTTGCAAGCGTTCGAAATATGGTGCTGAAGGAGAGTGGTAAGATGGACGGACAAGATAAAAAAATCGAGAAATTATGTATATAGGTATTAATAGGTCGGATACGGAGAACGCCGTTAAGCTAGACTGGCCATGTTATAAGATTTCGAGGGTAAAATCCCAGGGAAACGAGGACATGGAAGACCGAGAAATTCATTCGTAGTAACCTTACTACGAAACACCGGGCTCAGTAGTTATAAGGAGTTAAAAAAGAGCTGCGGAAAATGGGGAACATTGGAAAAATATCATCATAGAAAAATACCAGTCTTAGGACTAAATTAAAAGCATAGAATAGAATATATATTTACATATATTTTACTTTTATATATATATATATATATATATATATATATACACATACATATACTTTAACATATTAAAATATTATAAAATTCATGCAAACTTGCTGAATAGGTTAACGTTACTGGTAGTGGTTAGTTATATATGTGTTCATCTGAAATAATTTTTATACGAATGTTGGAAGTTGTTCCAGTAGAACTATTTCATATTGCAACGAGCAGTACCTGGCTGATTTTATTATTTCGTCAATTATCTCGTTTTTAAAGCTGTTGTTAATCGTTTCCAGTCTTTTTTACTCTCGCATTTTCTTTCCCAGTATTTTAATATTCCTTCGTCTCTTATTTTATGAGCAAGGTATTTTTTCTTTCTTCTCCCGATAACTTCTACGACGTTCATTTTTTCCATACCGCTCCTCCGTTGAAATACCTCTGAATTCGTTACTATTGCCACCCACGGTATCCACCGTATTCTCCTAAGCGTCCACATTTCATACGCGTTTAATCTTTGTATACATATTTATTTCATAATTTCAGCAGCAGCCATCATATCGGATTAATTTCGCGTAATCGGCATAGACATAAATGAGGACAGTACTCATACTCGGAGTAGAGGGAGTTCAGAACAATTATATATATATATATATATAAAATACGGTTTAGCCTTCCATTAGCTGGCGAACTTCGTATCGCCCCAGAATCAATAAATGTATTAACTTATTAGCAGAATTAAATATAATTTTCAATTAACTTCAAGAAATCTACAAAAATTAAAAAGTATAGATATATCATTTAAGGTTCTTTACAATCTATTTTTTTTTAATTTTTTCGTATAATTCCTAGTTCTCCATCAGTATTTTTTTATTTAATTCATTAAATAAGTTAATGTTGATGTATTGGAGAGTAGTGATTTTATGAATTTAACAAAACAAAATAAAATCGAAGTTAATCACTAAAAAATTTTTTATTACATAAACACGAAGCTTTTCGACTATGAAGTCATTTTCAAGCTATTGTTAAAAATGTTACAAATAAACAAAGATATTACTAAAAAACTTATAAATATCGATACATTGAATAGCTTGATATAAAAAAAATTTTTTAAATAACATGTAATTATAAAACCGATTGTAATAAAAAAATTTTTAGTGATTAACTTTGATTTTATTTTGTTTTGTTAAATTAAATAAGTTAATACATTTATTGATTCTGTGGGGATACGAACTTCGCCGAGTCAGCTAGTATACATACATCATATATATATATATAATTTACTCCGCGATTATCATATTTTTAATATCGAATACTAGCGTTATGGAAATATGCACCGACATTAGACGAGAATTGATCGGAACCCCCAAAAAAAAGAAAAACATCGTGAAATGTACAAATAATTTTATACTTCTCGTTATCGAACTACGTTTAGATAGTTATTTTTCGACTTTTTTAATTTCCTACTTTAACCGTCGTCAGTCGTCATGTTCATATCCGATTTCGTATTTATTTCTTAGAATGTTAAACGCGCTCTCTACTGGTCAAAATCCAAAACTTACTACGATGTTTTTTTTTCGATAATTGTTTAATAACGTTTTATCAAAGGAAAATTTCAGCTTTAACGACCGTTTTCGCTGCTTTATATTATCAAATTACGTATTTAATTTTTAAACAAAATAATAATAATAATAATAATTTCAATTTAGTATTTTCCGTTTTATAAAGTGGTAAATTTTTTTCCTTTTAATCTAGAGTTAGTACATATAATACATATAAGTATATAATATACGTAAATATGTATATTATGCGCGCGCATGTAGTCGAACGTGAATATAAAATATACGTAACCGTCGTTATTAATTTATCGATTATTTTATCGATCACGCGTTCTTTTATCTTTTATTACTTGACAATCGTTTTAATATAAGGGTCATGTATAGCAGCGATATATTTATGCCAAATTTTTAAACGCTACGAGAAGTTATATATATATATATATATATATATATATATATATATATAATCATCATCATCATCATAAGGTCGTTCACTCCAAAGGGGTATCGTGATCATGTAGCAATCTGAAATACCATCCGATCTTTAGCTCGTTGTACATGTTGATACGAAAATAATCCAGATTGCTTTATTATCCATATTTGTCTAACACTGTGGAGGATGACATTTCGGTCTTTTCCCTTGGACCTTCAATTTTATCGCCGGTGTTTCTAAATTCCGCCGGCTGCGAATAAGGTCCTCGAAATATTTAATCACTAACAGAATAGCAATATCAGCTTACCATTGTATGAGATTCGACTCACGCACTATATATTCCCTCCTTACTTCGTTGACACACCTAAGGCAACAAAACGTGATTTGATGGTGTTGGTATATATATATATATATATATATATGTATATATGTGTGTGTATATATATATCCGTCTGTTATTTTCGTTCGCTCGCTCGTTTTGCGGGTTAACTTCCCATATAAACCGCGCCAATAGAAGTTTCACTACACACTGTTCGATTTTAAATTAAGAGGTCAGCAGGAGCGTCTAAAAAAAAAGTAATTGCTCTTATTATAATTGTTTTTATTTCGTTAACTAGTTGGAGGTAAATGTTATTTTTAAAAGCTGAATTTAAAAAAAAAAAAAACAAAAAACGAATAATATATGTACATGCGCGTGTGATAAAGTTTTTCTATCCGAGAAACAATAATGGGATAACGTTGATAGAGTTTTGTAAAAAAAGAAAAAAAGATTGGTTATCATTATCAAGAGAAATATAAAGAAACCCAAAAAATAGGTTATCAGTTATCGCTATCCGCTTATTCACTTCGAACGCCCTTGTGCAATCTTATTCCGAATCTCAAGAAGAGATACATCATGAAATCGAATGAACTTTTTACTTACTACTGCGTTCGTTATTTCCATATAATGGGTTAAAGAAAATAAAACGTTGATAAAGTTTTACATATATAAAAAAAAAAAAAAAGATAAGTTATCATTATTAAGAAAAATGTAAAGAAACCCAAAATATAGGTCATCGTTATGGGAAAAAATGTATAGAAACCAAAGAGATAGGTTATCGCTATCGACTTATTCGCTTAACGTCCTTGTACGATATTATGCCGATTCTCTGGAAAAGATAGGTAATGAAATCAAACGACTAACAAACTTTCAAATAACCGGTTAGGGAAAATAAAACGTTAATAAAGTTTTGTAAAAAAAAAAAGAGATATGTTATCGCTATCGAGAAAAATCTAAAGAAACCAAATAAAGATAGGTTATCGCTATCGACTTATTCACTTCGAACGTCCTCCTACGATCTTATTCCGATTCTCTCGAAATTTCAATTACTACTGATGCTCAGTTCGAATAACGGATTAAAGAAAATAAATGTTTGCCAATCGCTCGAAAATGTTTGTAATCCGAATAAATGCGATCTGTTAGCGAAATAAAATTTCGGAAAGTGGAATAAAACGAACGAACAAAAGACCGTACTATAGTATCGGATATGTTAAATGCGATGGTATAGCTGATGTACATTTGTAATTGCGACGCGTTTAGAAGACGATATAATATATCGACTTTAGTAAATTTAACGGTAAAGTCGAAAAATAAATAAATAAATAAAATTGATTTATCGCTAAAGAATTTCCGTGTAAATAAACGCGAGACGGGAGAAAATAATTACATTTTCAATGTACGATCGTTTATTTACACATATACCGAATTATCCTTAATACGGTACAATACACCGTGCGCACTTATATAGAGAAGATGATGAAGAAGAAGAAATGTTTATTTATTAATTATTTCGTGCGTAAAACATCATATAACGTTCGTTGCTTAGTATCGATAAAACTAAATAAAGCGACTAAAAATAAAAGTTAACATAATTATAAAATAAATGACCGGCACCGTATAAAAAAAAGTAAGTCCTAAGAACTCGCTAACGACTAAATAACAATTCGATAATATGACGTAAAACTATTCGATAAGACGATAACAAATTAAAAAGTAAACGATATTCAAGAGGGCGATGTTTGTAACAGCGAATGAGGAGCCAAGTCGGTTATTATGTTAATTAAAATCATGGCGACGTTTCTAACGGCGAATGTGCAACTAAGTCGCCGATTATGTTAATTAAAATCATTATCGCAAAATTTACAATTATAATAAACTAAATTTACAATTATAATAAAATTTCGCCCGAAACGCTTTATTAACGAACGACTGAATATTCCCGGAAGGTTTAATTGTCTACGCGCGTGTCGAATATTTTCTTACCCAAGAGCATTCGATCTAAATTCCGTAAAATAAGTTTTGTAAGTCCCTTCTGTAAGTACAATTGAAACCGAAACCGGACACGCATATATTAACCACAGTCGAATTATAGTAGAGTAAATCAATTTCTTGTTAGCAGTATTAAGGTTAAATATGGGAGAAAGGGTATGCTTTTGTATGCACTATCTACACCCCGAGTTTATGTGCCTGGTGAAGGTTAGTCTAAAGTAACCCTTAAGTATTTTAATTCTTTGGACACGTGCGCCGTGTACTGATTTCGGAAATCTTACAACAGTGTGACCAGCGGAGGAAATTATTAATAGAAGGGAATGAAAAAATTATAAAAAAATAAAAATAATTTACGCGATCTTTAAAATCTCGAAAGAAAGGATCGAGAATTATGTTCAATCAATAAAAATTTATTCATGTTATATATGTATACCCTACGACGTTAGCACCTCAAACAGCTACGTATTCCTCGATAGGAAAATGCAGTATACCTGGTTATGAATTTGAATACTATAAAAAGTAAAAAACAGAAGGACAATCAACTACGACAAATATATTGGTTAATTGGTCGAAATGTATGTATGTATGTATGTATATATATATATATATATATATTAGAGCCTCAACCGTCAATCCGACGATCGAAAGGTCAATCCCAGCTAGAGCCAAATATTTCGTCATCGTTCAACTCTTAATTATCACGCAAAAAACAGTGATGCTACACAGCGTATAATATCACACGCGTGCACACTTGCATTAGATATAAATCAGTGCATTGTAATTGATTTTGTACGTAAAAGTAACGTATAATGAGCTGCTCACAATGTTCTGTAACGAATATATATATATAATATCTCTAATGACACAGTAATTCTAGCTACAAATAAGATCCAACAGTGTGCTACTGAAAATCTACAGCTAACAAATTAACTAAGCGCTTGGTTGAAACGTTGGAAAAATTAAAATTAATAACGAAAAATAGGTGCGCATAAACTTCAATTTGACGGAAAACATAAAATATTCAAATGACGCTGAATCAGCAAATAATCTCGCAATCAAGTACCTAGGGATGAGCATTGATTCCAGTCTAAATTTGAAGAACCACGTCCGAAGCAAAAATAAGAAGTATTTATACTTGACGCTACCTATTGAAAATAAATGAATTTTGTATATGGTCTTATTGTTAAACCTATTTATTTGGATTTATAGAATACAATTGCGCGGTTGTACTAGTATTTCCAACATGGATTTCATACGAAGACGGCAAAACGTTGCACTACCCGCGCATAATAGTAACATACACCGAGGCTTAAAGATGCCAATAGTTACCGATGAAATCACCTGGTTTTCTTGCAAATACGCAAAACTGGACTAATTTTGAAGTCATACAGCTGTTGGACAACGAAAACCATATAACTTAGTGAAGTAATTGGAGTCACTTTGTTGGAAGTGTAACTCTTCACACGTACTATCAACTTTGTCATTGTTATTGTCAAAGACTATACAGAGGTCACAATAATATTAAGGAAAAAACAAATAATACATATATAACCGTGAAAATTTAATTTTTCAGTCACCTTAAAATACATAATTGACAGAACCGACAGTTTTCTTATCCAATGTTAAACTAGGGGCTACCACTCGTGGGGCATGACTTGGGGGGCTCTGACGAGTAAAACAAAAAAAGTTTCATCCAAATCCGAATAAAATTCGCCAAACCTGCCCTTTGAATGGGCTCCGCAAGTGCGAAGTCTACATAAAACAAAAATATCGTTAATTTATATATATTTTTCCTGAGATTAATTTTTGCTATAGAAATTTGCCATCGGATAAAACCAAATTCGTCGAAATGACGTCATACTGCAGTTGCTGTTGAACTTAAGACACGCCCGCCGCTATAAAAGGTTATTTATATACGCGCATGTTATTATATATATAAATTAAATTCGTCGAATATCTCCATTCTTAAGCGATTTATAGCGCAAAAAACCTAATATATATTGATGATTAATATATATATATATATATATATATATATATATATATATATATATATATATATATATATATATATATATATAACTACTAACCCGCTGACCAATTATGCCTGAAAAAATTTTTAAAAATCGAAAATCAAATTTTAAACTCGCGATTTCTCGTTACCGGTTAATTTTTAAAACATTTACGTTAGGACATAAATTATAGATCTCGACGTCTACTTTCTTTTAAGCCCAACCTGAATCCCCTATCTATCATAGGGGCCGTAAAAAGGGCGCAAAACCCCAAAACCCTTTAACTCCCAATTTGCTCGACGAGTATTCGCTATAAAAATACACGACTACCGTGGTTAGTCGCGTATTTTAATTGCGCGTAACTTTTGTTGGAATGATTTTCTCAAATTGCTAATAGTTCGCGAATTATTGCGAAAAACTCGAAATTTCCATGAAATCGAAAGGGGTCTTCGGGTTCGGTTTGAAATTTTTTTTCACGGGGTTTTCGCTTTTTACCATAGATCTTATACAGTAATGACTATTTCCGAAGTCGGAATCGTTTAAAAATTTTTACGTCGCTTGCTATGCCTAATAAAAAGTTATGTATGTACGTGCGATACCTACAGCTAATATGTACGTGTATATAGTTTATATGTCCTACCCGCCAAACATTCCTCTGCAGCTACTGTTTCCTATGTATATATTAAAAAAAGATCGATCAAACGTTTTGGGCTACAGGTATATATAGCTACTAATCTCCCAGTTATATATGTATATAGACATGTCTAGCTACTAATCCGCTGGCGAAATATATGTATTTATTTAATAGGTTTTCCTATGACCATCTAATTAGTTAGTTAATAACGATTTTTTTCGTACCTCTAATCGTAAGCGATTTATAGCGCAAAAAACCTAATATATATTGATGATTAATATATATATATATTTTTCTTATCCAATGTTAAATGAGCCTAAAATGATAGGAATACATCGATAAATTGACAGATAGGTGAATATAATTCATTAAAAACAAATACCGAAATAAATAAGCGAAAAATTATTTCTCGAAAAATGTGAAATCAAATTTACTTTTTTTAATATAGCAATTATAATTATTTTCTCCAAACTTATATACATACGTGCAAATATGAAACACATAGCCCCGCATACATACGGATACAATAATATTACATAAATAAATTTATACGCGCACAACACATTTACAAATATGCATACAGCCCACGTTCAAGTCTACATAGGTACACATGTATATGATCATAAACGCGGCGAATATTATGGTACGTGCGCGCAATAGTTTACACATGCCCATTCAAAAAAATAATGATAAAAATAAATATAAAAAAAACAAAACAGATATATTGTAATTATTTTTGCATAACCAAACACCGGTGGTTCCTGGGACTATGTTACTATCATCCGGACTACCACTTTTAAATTATAAATATGATTGTAGATGGCTTCATGTGCACACACAAATAAGCATTATACTATATATCAATATATCTTCCTAATTTTTTTTTGTTATGCTTTACTTCTAATATATATGTAACATAAGCCTCTGCCTCTTTATGTAAAATTGTTGTAAAAAAAAAACATTCTTTTCAACTGTTTGTCGTGATTAGGGAACCAAAAAAAAAATAAAAAATTATAAATGTGTGTTTTAAAATATGAAAATAAGACCATTGTAATTGTAAATGTAATATATATGTATTTATATTTTTACATTCATGGTCGCATAGCCGAAAAGCTTTGTGACTTTTTAATTTATATTTTTTGCATTCACTTGATAATGGCTTAAAAGCCGAAAAAAATTAGTGATTCCAACTTCTTTTTTTTTTGTTTGTTATTCTTTTTTTAAACCGATAGATTTTAATTTTTTTTTAATTGTTATTGTATTATTGTTTACGTATAAATTGTATATTAGCGGATATTTTTATTTACTTTTATTTTATTTGTTATCATGTTGGTGTTTATGTATAAATTTTATATTACTGATTGTGTTTTTTGCCACATTCGCAAGCGGATTATTTACAAATAATGTTTATGTATCTAAGTAATATTTTTTACATTATATTTTTATAAATTTGTATATATTTTTATAATTCATATTTTTTACATTCACTTGATAATGGCTTAACAGCTGAAAAACTTTGTGATTTTTCATAAAGAAAAACTTTTAGTGATTATAACTTATTTTTTGTTGTTTATATATATATATAGGCTGTTTATTTTTTATATAGAAAGAAAAAAGCTTATTAGAAGATCCGGGATTAATATTTTTTTCATGTATTACATATATATATATATATATATATATATATATATATATATATATATATATATATATATATAGATATCGTCCATCCGTTCTTACTACTTCTGATGTCCGGTTCTAGTGATTTTAAACGTTAGCGTTGGGTGTGGTAAATATAACCGAACTAAACGATGTTAACATAAACGAACGGAGGGAAATGGATTAAAGTTTAGAAAGTTTAATTTTACCAACTGGCTCTTAACTTTCATACTCTACCGGAGGGAATATTTTGCAGGTTTCAGCTGTTACCATCGATGTACTAGAAAATAACTTTACGATTTACACGATTAAACACTAGTAACATGTTCAACTCCTAGCCCATTAAACAACAACCCGGGTTCTGTTTTATATATATACATATATATATATATATATATATATATATATATATATATATATATATATATATATATATATATAATGCAATGCATACGTGTTGAGTGTATCTTATCTGTTTCAATGTTCCGTCCAATTTCAGAAAATCGAGTCATCTAATACATGTTTACATGTTTATTTTTCTTTGTTTTTAACCCGGTGGGAATGATGATAATGACTTTGTCGATCTGATACAATTCTCGATTAAGTAAACAGCGTTTTCGAAAATAGGTTTAAACGAGCCGACAAAACTTTCCGCAAAACTATTTAAAACTCGCCGTACGATACTTTCGTAATTTCGAACTTTAACCGTTTTTAGTTTTACTCGTAGCTGACGATGGGTGATGTTCGAGTAGTATATGAGTGAACAAAAGTCTATTGATTAAAAGCTCCGTACAAGCCAATTTAGAAGAAAAACTGAAAGCTCCAGATTGTATTAACACTTTAAGCAGCCTGCCCGTATATACGAAGACAGTGTCGGTTACTAAACTTACCTTTTACGAAAATAGCAACAATGACGAAGAGCACATATTTTTATTCTTTTCAGTCGCATTAACCGGCATTGGAAATTTGTCCCGCATAAAATCCCTCGCTTAGCTGATAGAACTCATGGCTCCTCTGTACTGATCTTATTATACCTAAATTTCCCCTCAATTATTCATCCATCCCCTGCAAGTGTGGGTTTTTAAAGAGCGATATTAACACTACATGCTTTTCTTCCGTGCATCAAATCGGAAGTCACTACCAAATGAATAGCATATTCTTATCAATCATCGCTAATTTATAGCCCGATCACAAGTTAGTTTACAGATGGTACAAAAAATAGGGAATTTTCAACTTACTGGAGCAGCATTTTATATTCTTTAGTGTGTTTTCATCAGGGGCTTTCACAATTCCCAAAGCCATTCAGTATATCCGATATAACGTGATCAAAGGGAAAATATTAATCACGAATGACTCTCTTAGTGTTCTTAAAGCCCTGAAGAAACCTTGACAACCCTACTATAGGAGCTATATTCTGTTGACTATTGTAGAAAATTTTTATTTATACGATAACCATGTCCTTGTACCTTTCGTTTGGGTTCTAGCCCACGAGAGTATCCAGGGAAATAATGTATGCGATCGGACTGCTAACCTTTGGACACCGCAAGGCATTCTCATTACGAGGATGTTATGTCCGGGTTTCTGTACCATACGAAAATATGGCAAGGTATTATTTTCGTCGAGCGAGTAATGGAATGATCTTTCGAAAACGGAAAATTCTAAAATATTACGGAGATATCATGCGAAAAAATAAGAACAGCCTAGTAAGACACGTGGTAATTGGGCAGATAGAAGGGAAAAGAAGTAAAGGAAGATATTCGACTCGATCGAAGGTAAATACATTGAATTTCTTGAATTGTGGTGTCAGAGACGTATAGTACGTGTTCAATGGACGGCCATGAGGACGAATGAATTAATATTATGGGAGATGCGCGAACCTAAACAGCTATTAACGGAAGTGTTGATCAGAATTGGACGGTATTTCGGTCACATGGTGCGGGCAAATGGACATCGAAGGGGAAACGAGATCGTGAGCGTGTACTTTTAAGATGGTCAGACGGAATTCAAAAATATACGATAAAAGTTTCAATAATTTTGTGCATGGAGCACACAATAGAAGTGGATGACGCAAACTACTGAATTCTGAATTATGACAGCATTTCGATGTCACGATGTAGGGACCTACAATTCAAAGACAGAGGACAAAAATAATTATATCACATGCATTAAAATAGAGGTCACGCTACTCGGTCACTAAATTACCGACTACGATGATGACGATGATGATATATATATACATTATAAACGAAGAGGAAATTATCCTGCAATAACTGTTTATCCCGCAGTACGATTCAATTCAGATCGTCGACATCCTCGGTTATGAAGATAGAGGTAAAACGAAAAATATATTTCAAAACTATCCTTTGTACTCCTCACTCAGATTCTCCTCCCTTTCTCTTCTCTTCAAAGATGAACACTTCTCTCTAACTAACCTAATCATATTCTCAAGTATGGCCCGTCTCTACTCCTTGATTTAACTTACTCTATCTCTCGTGTCTCTAGTTTTAGTTGCTGCACACGTCACGTTAATTTAGATTAATAATAATCATATAAACGAGAATCTAAAACAAATGTTCAGCGTTACAAGAAACACGATGAATTTCTTGACAGTAGGTGAACCAGAAACGTGATAATAACTGTGCAAAAAGAAACTCATAAAATACCGAGTAAATAGCCTTGGTTCATTAAAATTCACAAAGAATAAATAAAAATGTAAATGGAAAATGCGAAAATTACTACTGAAACGTACAGACAAAAACGGACATGAGCAAACTAGTCACGAGAAAAATTGCAATAAAAACAAATAATTAATATCGTATACATCGAGATAGTCTGACGAAGAAATACAAAAACTCACGCTAATTTGTAAATTTTCAGTTTAAGTAACGGGATTATTGAAGATTAGGAAAGAAGTTTAATAATTGATACGAAGAATGTGGTAAAGAAATAGTATTGAAAGGACTTACTTATGTAACACGATTAGCAGACGTTTATTCTGAAATATTTGCAATTTATTAAAGAACGTTTTATTCTTACTGCTCCACACAAGAGACGAATATAATAAGAGAGGAAGTATATGAATTTATAAAATAAATATTTATTATTAATATGAAGTTTAAACCGTTTATTGAAGTTTTATGAAATGTATATAATCTTCACTGTGCTTTATCGATGACATGATCAATATAGCTTAAAAAAGCTAGTTTGTTATCGAAGATAAGACATCAGTATTTATCATTAGGTTTCCATTCTACGTAACCATTTTCTATTTTGAGATGGTGAATTATACGTTGTATTTATTTTAATTTTCCATTTGTTGTAATATTTGTATATTTTGTGGTAAATATCAGACAGTAGCTTTTTTTGAATAGTATCTATTCTGCAAGAAGAGATAAAAACCGCAGTTTCAACAGCCTAAAGCGCGATGTTAAATCCGTTTAGGTCATTGATGTATAAGGTATAAAAAGAGGGTATACTACCTTGAATAACCGCAGAAGAATATATTCTATGATTGGAATATGTGTTATTAATTTTAACTGTACGAAGTTTGTTAAGTAAATGAAATTTAATAATTAGCATAAGATATTCACGATAGCCATGTTGTGTCATTTTTTTTATGCCACACGCTATCTTCAATGTCTTGGAAAAGTGGACCTATGTGCTTATTTAGATTAAACTGATCACTTATGTGATCTGTAAGCCTCGCGAGCTGCGAAGTAGTAGATAGATTATTTTAAAAGCCAAATAATATGACTTTAATCTTTGAAGTATTTCTTTTTCAAAAATTTTACTGATGTTACTAATTAAACTCCCTGGTTTGGGTATGAGAATATTAATAGACATTTTCCACGATTTAAGATAGTATCCTAATATGAACATTGCATTAATTATATTAGTAAAATATACAACGGCTTTTTTGAGAAAATTTTTTAACATTATGATCTGTACGTATCGATGATATTGGCATTAGCAATTTGATGCGTTGATGTATTTTGTATTTTAGGGTGGGCATAATTTAACTTTATTACTAATCTGGCTCGGAACTCATATTAGTAACGGACACTATGTGAATGATCAGCATATAAAAAAAAATTAACTATGTTCTTAACAACTGAATGATGATTTTTAGTTCTGTAATTACTGTGATTTAAGGATTGCTGCGTACGAATCAATCTGTTTTGAATTAAAAAGAAAAAATGGCAAAAAAATAGATGAATAAAATGTTAATAATAAATTTAAAAATGCCGCACTATAGAAAGCCATAAAAACTGTAAGATAAAAAAAAAAAAATTTCGTATGAATGAGTGTGGATAAAAGTTATATATATATATATATATATATATATATATATATATATATATATATATATAAATTTAATGTAGAATGTAGTCAAATAAGTTGTTAAAGTAAGAAGAATTGTAAAGCAGAACATATGATAATTATAAAAGCAGTAAATCCGTCGTCAAGAATGGAGCTCGATAAAAATTATTTTGAAAAAATAATATGAATAATGTATGACAGTGCAAACGTGCATGTATTTTATGCAAAATTTGAAACGACCTTTTGTGTATTATATTTACTTATGTGCATTAACACATTTGAGTATATACTATATATTATATATATATATATATAATTCGACATCTCGAAATAGAAAATAATTACGTCGAATGGAAACCTCATGACTAATATTTAGGCATTATCCTCGATAACAAACTAACTTTTTCAATGCATATTAATCATGTCATTGGTAAAACACAGTCAAGATTATATACATTTCATAAAATTTCAATAAACGATCTAAACTTAATATTAATAAAAATATTTAATTTATAAAGTTCATATACTTCCTCTCTTATCATATTCGTCTTCTGGAACAGTGCAAATAAAAACCTTCTTTAATAAACTGCAAATATTTCAGAATAAATGTCTGCTAATCGTGTTACATAAATAAGTCGCTTTTATCGAAGTAAAGAAAAGTACAAGCGTAAGCGCATCGAGTATTTGCTTCTCTGAACTAGAGTACTCGATTTAAAATAGGATTATATTCGCATTAAAAAGATTTCAATACTATTTCTTTGCTACATCCTTCGTATCCATTATTAAACATCTTTCCTAATCTTCAATAATACTGAAAATCTACAAATTAGCGTGAGTTTTTGTATTTCTTCGTCAGACTATCTCGATGTATACGAAATTAATTATTTGTTTTTATTGCAATTTTTCTCGTGACTAGTTTGCTCATGTCCGTTTTTGTCTGCACGTTTCAGTAGTAATTTTCGCATTTTCCATTTACATTTTTATTTATTCTTTGTGAATTTTAACGAACCAAGGCTATTTACTCGGTATTTTATAAGTTTCTTTTTGCACAGTTATTATCACGTTTATGGTTCACTACTGTCAAGAAATTCATCGTGTTTCTTATAACGCTGAACATTTGTTTTAGATTCTCGTTTATATGATTATTATTAATCTAAATTAACGTGACGTGTACAACAACTAAGGCTAGAGGCACGCGTGAGATGAAATTAAATAAGGATATATATAGATATATATGTATAGTTTAACAAATAGTTGCAATAGTATCAGTACTATCATTTAATACAGTATTAGGTAAATTTAAACTTACAAGTAAAATGCTTATTGTTAATTTTCGTCGACAAGCAATTTTTCTTGTCGAAACGTATAATAATTAATAAGAAAATGTATGAATTGTCGTGTTTTATATTATCAAAAATATATTTTTTATTATATAAATATATATATATATATATATATATATATATATATGTGACTATTAATTTTGCTGATGATACAGCAATGTTGACGTCAAACAGGAATGTAAAAAAGCGGAAGAACGTATGCAGAAAGATTTTATAGAAATCGGTAAATGAGGGGAAGACAATAAAATTATAATAAACAAGTGGAAAACAAAATTAGATACTGAAAGATAGAGGACTGTACTATAGAATGTATTTAGATGTTCTTGCTCACTACAATAAATATTATGAAAAGATAGAAATGCTTAGAGAATATAAGTATTTTGGGGTTAATTGTAGATGAAAATTTAAGATTGAATAAGCTTTACGTATAAAGAAAAATACGCGCAACGTTACCTTTGATGTATATGTTAAAATAATTACGACCGTCTTAAAAATGATTTATTTCGCACTGACAGATTCGAAATATATACAGGCTCAGGATTGGGCAAAAAATCTTATACAGATTGAACGATTACAGAAAAAGTTCTTGCGGTTAGTGGCGGGAAAAGATACAACTTCTTAGAGAAAGAAATGTGACGGATGCAAAAGGTTTGTGCTTAATGACCAGAATGGTGAGCTATCTTAAAAATAACGAAAATGAGCATTTAAGGAAGTCAGTAAAGTATGACCTAAGAAATACGCTTATGTACCAAATAGAAATATCTAGAATTAAATATGAAAACCAGACAGATAGCTATATATACATCTGGAATGCTTAATAAGTGTGAGCGTACATGAAAGTGTAAATAATTATATTGGAGAGAGCAATGCGGAAAGACGCGAATATGAAAATGAGTTGTAAAGAAATAAGTTATTAACTATAAGGTAAAATTGTATATTTAAATAAGTACTTATATTAGTAACGTGTAATAATGCTACATCGTACGAAATGTAAATACCTATCGACGAGCGAACACTTGACCAAGATAAGTAATTTTTTATTATCTTTTTGTATATTGAAGTACGCTTGAGTGTATGTGTGTGTATGATTATATGCGAGTGTGTGTATGTTGAATGTTCGAGCGTGTCTATTATACACACGTTATATGTTTGTAGAATTTTAAATCGCTCCAATATACGTCTTTAAAAAAAATCGTGAATTTTAAAAAGGCCTTTCGTGGGTTTTCGAAAATAATCCAGTTAGGTCGTTATCGTGTAAAAACACTCCGACTTACTATTTGCCTAATTCCGAACTGAGAAAATGAAAATATTCAAATTTTACGTAAAATGTCCTCTTTCGGTTCGGTCCGGATACACACACGTCTGACGTACCAGTTTCTGTTCACCAGGATAGATCCGCCTACCTATCCTGAATGCAATAATCCTCTTACCATCGCTCACATCCTACTTTCCTGTCCAGCATATACCTTTCAACGTCAGCTTGCTGGCCTTCGTCACAACCTTCCCAACATATTACAACGCACTTATTCCGCCGAGACTAATCCTCCAAATCACTAGTTCTTAACTCCTTTCCTTCCGTGCCTCTGGCCTAAGTAGCAGGATACGGTACGGTCACAAATCAAAGAAGAAGAAGTTACTAAAAGATTCAGTAACTAATGTAAAACCGATTAAGGGTGTAGATGGGTGTATTAGGGACAGACAAAGAGTGACCCGGAGTATATCGATGGTTTTGTTTTTTAATAGGGCAATTACCACAGATAACGCGCTTTACGTTTAGTGTTCATGTGAGAGTTTTATGAGCGTTATAACGAAAAGGAGCGTGCATTTAAGGTGGGAAGACAGTTTTGGAAATAGTCCAAAGTTTCTCAGTGTAAACCTGTACCAACGAGCGATACAATTTTAAAATGTTCGTCAAATCCTTACTGCTACAGTTAAAAAATGTCCTGGTTAAAAAAAAAAGTAAAATAAAAAGCTGCCTATTCTTGAAAACATTAGTCGCTCATCCCTAGACACTCTGCTTGTCGTCACGTTACTTCTTTAAATCTGTCTAGTAAACCTATTCACCGTGCATTTGGAATACTCAAAACCTCACAAACTTTTAATAACTCGAGAATTGAAAAATAGCCAACAAAAATTTCGCTGAAACAATGTTACGAAATTCGAAGATGAAGAGATCGATTTAAACAATCGGTTAATGACCGACAACACTTGGGTAGCGAGGTGACAAATAGTTGTCCCCTACTTATTTAACGATAACGTCAACAGACCGCGCCGTAATATCGACATTTTAAGCTCATTTCTTGTCCTTTCACTTCGTTAATGTCTTCGTCTCGGTCGTACAAAGTTCTAACGAAAAGGGGCGAGATGTCACAAACTCTCGCAGTACTGAAGAAAGCATTCGGTAACGACATGTTGCCGCGTGGCATGAATTTCGTCTAGCCGCCGAGTTTGCCATATTTGACCAATAGAATTTTCCTTTTATGGAGATACCTCAAAAGCTACGTTTATGACACTCGCCCCCAAAGGATTTAAAAGACCGGAAAAGTCGGATCTTTGAAGAAATTTCAATAATTCAGCGACCAAGGTTGAAACAATGTGTACTGCTGAGAACGACGGTCACTTGAATAATATTGTGTTCCATAAATAACTGTGTAAAGTAATCTATTTTTTTTTTTGTATTGTACATATATGTTTCTTCTCTTTCAGTTACACAACACATACACGCATTTATTATTAAGCACACTAGTTCCCTACACTTTTATAATTACAAATTAACTAAATACACTTGCCTCACCGACTATGTCCGTAATGGGGAACCATTAAAAAAAATACTACAAAAAAAACCTAATCTCTGGTGTCTATATTTTTAAATATTTATTCGAACATTTTTGTTTAGCGGGTTTCGCGTTATCCAAAATTCTGGTTCGCCCCATATATGTATATATATATATATATCTCCATCAAAGGCATATATTCCAGGTAAGGAAGATAGCTTATCCCGAAAAATTCCGTGAAAATATTCTTTTTATAAAACTTACAAATTTATATTAAAAGTGATCATACTGCCGTAAACGATTGCGCACGAGACGTATGGCGCCACGTACAGTTTCCGCTTGATACACAGACGGTTGAAACGGCGTGATAGTATCAATGTGAAGTGTTAGTTCTGAAAATCGATGAGGAGTGTGGAAATAACTGGAGTTTCAACAAACTGTTGCAGACTACAGATTCCAGAGTAGCGATTTAAACAACGCTTAGGTTAGCAAGAATTAATATACAAAATTTGTAAGTTGCAAAACTATATAAAAGATTTTCATCTAACCATAAATCTAAATTAAACAGAAAACATGCATTTGGGCACTGTTAACGAAAATATTTAGCTAAAATTCCAGTCAATATACGCATAATAAAGTCGTTCAACTACTTAGCGGAACAAAGAATGAATATGCAACTATTCGAACGATAATAAATAACAAGAAAGAAGTTAAAATCATGAAATTAAGTCATTATCATGTGAACATAAAATAAAATATATAAATATATACAATATATAAGAAATATTTGCTGACTATTTTGAGAAATTTCCTGAGAGTACTAACAATACGAATTTTGATCATAAATCCTACCCAGTCTGACATTCAAAAATATTCTGATTCGTATAACAAAAAAATCAGATTGGGAGAATTAAAACAGCAATAAAAAAGCACAAAAGACGCAGCTCCCGAATATGATAATATACATATTAGTATGCTAAACCTACTGGAACACTACAAATATTACATGAAATATACAACAAATTATGAATAGAAAATACATTCCCAAATTTCGGTAAACTAGCTGCCATTATCCCACTATTGAAACCAAACAAGAACCCTACAATCATAGAAAGTTATCGGCTAATATCAATAACATCAGTACTATGCAAAGTACTTGAAACAATAGTTCTATCTCGACTAAACTAGCTATTAAAAAAAAAATATTACACAGCTTACAGTTCGGCTTCCAGAGTAAACGCTCGACATTACATCAGCTTTATAGCTTGCAAAATGATGCAGTCAACAGAACAAAAAACTCATCTACTTGCCATATTTTTTGATCTCACATAAGCTTTTGATCGAATCTCTCACACAAATATTATGACTCAACTTTAAAAATGGAATATTAACCGGAATTTAACAATATTCATAAAACACTTCCTTTCGGAAAGATAATCTATCGTTCGAATTGAATGTACTCCAAGGCTCCGCTTTGAACCCAACCTTGTTCAATATCGCAATAGATAACCTTCCAACTATTATAAAATCCCCAGTAAAATGCTTACTATTTGCCGATGACTTAACAATATTTGTTAATTACAAAAATGTCAAACTCGAGAAAATACACTTCAAGAAACCGCAAATAATCTTTCTAAATGATGCGTAAAGAACAGACTTCAAATATCTGTATCAAAAACTACAGCTGTGCATTTCTGTCGTATTCGAAAATGTAAACACGAAATATCCATCACACCGCAAAATCAACTTCTAAACACAACTTCGTCAATACGTTACCTCGATTTACACTTCGACAACAAAACTATCGTGGACATTACAAATATAGACATTAACAGAATCATGTCGCCGAAAAATCATTACAAAAATGATTACATTCATCATTCGGTGCTAATCGTGCATCATTATTAAAAATCTATCACGCTACAATTAGATCCAAACTCGATTATAGGGCAGTAATATACACAGCAATAAATAGAAAACGCTTACAGTCCCTAGATGTAATCCAAAATACATTTCTTCGGCTAACCATAGAAGCATTTCGAACTACACTAATTGAGAATCTTCACACCGAAGCTCCAGAATGGCCCTCGGACATCTGACGAATGTATCTGTTAGATGTATTTTATCATGAGTCCATAACCCAGTAATTATATACCTCGACCTATTAAACAACAGAGATAAAAATACAATTTTAGAAAAAAACAATTCACAAAATAAACTTCTACACTGCAGATTCATCAATATTTTTCACTGATGCGTCTAGTTTTAACTCGTTTGTTGGCTGCTCTCTAACATCTGAAACTCACATCCTTATCCGGTATTCCCTACCTAAAAATTTCTAGATCACATCTGCTAAACTTTACGCAATATATTTAGCAATGCAATATCCAACATAATTCCGCTACGATATGCTCAGATTCGCTGGCAGCATTAAACGCGATCAACGATGTGTACAGCCACAATCAACGTCCGCTCGCGAAAGAAATTTTGAAAATATTAATAGCCGCGCCAAATCGGAAAACAACCTTTCTGCACGTTTCAGCCTATTCTGGAATTACAAGAAACAACCTGTCAAACAAAGTAGCCAAGGAAACAGCACTATTCTTACCTGCTCCGAATATTTTTTTTTTTTTTTAAATTATCACTAGCAGACTTCACCCGACACCTACGACCTGCTTTCATAAACCTGTGAAACAACCGATGGATCAATACCCCGTCATTAAATCAAGTACGTCAAATTAAACCAACCATCCCGCCGTGGCAGTTTCGTTCTAACCGACGAAGAGACGATGTACTCATCATCCGACTTCGACTGGGACATACAAATGCTACCCTCATCCACTTAATATAAAAATGTCCATCGTGTAAAACCAAGATCATAGTCCGCATATACCCCTAGACTTAATTCAACATGCTCATCTCAGATCAGCGTTGAATCTACCGACATCTCTGTCAAGCTTGCTACGCGACGATGCTCAAGTCTTAAAAAATGACAACACATCCAACAACATATAAATAACCTAGCCAATTTTTTCGGTGTTATAAATAAATAACTATAATTTTCCGTGCTTCTGGTCAAAGTCGCTGTTTACGGCACATAAATTTAGTATTATCATTATTTTTTTTATTAAAATATAAAAATACTAATTTAGATATATAAAAATTAAACAAAATGAAAAATAGTATTTATGAAAAATTATCTGTTATAAAACGTTTAGTGATTTTAAGCCAAAAAATTCAAACGATAGGACTGTACAAGTTTGTTCGGACTATAATATCGGTTTATAAATCCATAATTATCACCGCGGTGTTTAATATTATTTCATATAAAAGTTATTATAAGTACCTGTATGTGCACATTCGATAACTGGGAGGAAATTGGCGTACACCCTGCGAAAATGTGAGTGTACAAGTGAATGTTACGTTACGCTATAAAATATTGTAAAGGGGAGTAATGCTGCGATTAAGCCTAAAGAACCAACTACAAAAGTAGCAGAGGAGTTATATCGATTTATAAAAATTAATGATATTAGGTTATAAATTAAAACTCAACTTCGATAAATAATAAATAATGGAAATAATTAGTACAAAGTAAACTGGCTAAATGGGTAACACCGGGCCAAAAAAAAAAAAAAAAAAAAAAAAAAAAAAAAGCCTAAATTGAAGATACACAATGTACTGCATGTACTGCACCTCTGTAAATGAAATAAATTATAAAACGTTAACTTGAATAATAAATCATTAATAAAAAAAAAAAACAAATCACAACATTGTATAGCGGACAAACGCCACCTATAACGAGGAAACAGATCAAAGGGATTAGATAATTTTCTTCAGCAGTTCCTAATGGATCGGATAAAGAGGAAAAAGTATTTTGTTTCATTCTGTAGATCAATTACTCGTTTAAAAAATAATCGATGGAGCACGTACTACGAGCGAATACATAACTGAGACCGAGAGAAATGATGTATATATTTGTAGAAAATTCGTGCAAATAAATATTTTGAATGGACAGAGCACATACTATCAGTGGATTTAGAACTCATATCAAAGTGAATTACGTATAGAGTTGTAGAAAAATAGTACAAATAAATATTTTTATTAGATATAATACGTACTATGAGTGACTTAAGTAAATATTTTCAATAGACGGAGACATGCACTACCAGTGAATTTAAAGGTCATATCAAAAGGAACGATGTATAGATTTCTATAAAATTTGTACAGATGAATATTTTGAATGAACACTACTATGAGTGAATACTTTTATAAATATTTTTATACAGACAGAGCATGTACTATGAGTGAATTACTAAAAGAAATGATGTACAGAGTTCGAGAAATTTCGTGTAGTGGGAAACCACGATTACGATATAAATATCTTGTAGCGTCTGACCTTAAAAAAATCGACATTAAACCGGCGATCCATATGCCGGACAACATAGTTCAACATCGGAATACGACGACTGAATATATATATTTGATTGTTCGCACAAAAAAAATAAACGGGCAAGAGATATCGGTAGTTGGGTGTCATCCAATGCCAATTTTATTATTTCCAAACTATATACATATATATATATATATATATATATATATATATATATATATATATATATATATATATATATAGCTATAATACCGTTGGTTATAAGAAAGTACAGTTATAAAAATTCTACATATTCGTTATCTAATAGGAGAAATTTAGTTTCGCATCTGATTAATAACATATTTTGTTTACAAGAACGATTGAGTTCTGGAAGAGAATTGAATTCTTACAAAGCGATAAAATTCTGATTTACAAAATAAAATTAAATCAAGAATTGTAATTTCAGGAAAAAGATTGCCAGCGCAATTTGAAAGAAACCCGAAAGATTATAATATATTAAAAGAACTTATAAATTGCGTCAATATATATATATATTAATCTTATGGATAAACACCCTTTGAACGAAATAAAATGCGTGCAATAATAATACTGAAAGATTACGCTGTACGAACTGGGGCCCTAACCTGCTCTTATCTATAGTTACATTTATCTTAGCCTGTCTCGTTCGTAGGAGATTTAACAATTTTTTTTTCAACTTCCTATACCATTCTTTAAAACATTAATTTTATTTATCTCCATGGCAGTGCGATCCAATTTGCACGTCTTTCGTTACAATTGTTTCAACATTTTACCGTTTACCCAATTTTCTATGTAATAAATTTTATTGTATCTAATTTGGATCTTTTAAAATTTATAACATGATCGAATAATGTTCGTAACTAATTGAAGAAATTTATATTTAATTATTCCTTCGTCATTATATATGCCATAACGTTCATTTGGGAAATGAAAGATACAATTCGAAACTGAATCTAATACGACGCAATGAATAAACGTAATTGTATTCAATGCGGTTAAATATTTTCGGGTCACACGGTCCAGTAATGTAAAAAAAATGAACAGAATTCGTATATACATACATACGTATATTATATATATATATATATATATATATATATATATATATATATATATATATAATCGTGTTATTCCTCCCGAAATCGATTATTATTTAATTATTAATTAAGATAATAACAGTATAGAACAGAAGAGATACAGTTTCATATTTTTAGATTATTACTATTACACATTCACCAATCCTCACTATTTCACATGACAAATCGTCGCAACAGATAATAAAACGAATTTATTTATAATATTATGGTTCGGTAACATAATATAAATTTGATGGGCATTCGAAGTAATCCATTTAGGTAATTATGTAGAGGAAAAAAATGGAGATAAATTTTTTTTCATTATTATTTTTTCAACCATATTGGCGCATTTTAAAGTTAATAAAGCGCATTAAAATATGTTCCATCGCGTGCATACCTTCCATAATCCCACATGACGAAGATACATACATGCATATATATATATATATATATATATATATATATATATAAAATATATGTGTGTGCGTATTAACTATATTTTATTTTTAACTGTACCTACTAACGTTGAACGTGGTACATTATAACAATGCATTGCTACATTTACTAAAATTACCGATGGAAAATTTTAATATCTATTTTTTATAGGTGCTTACAAACGTGCACGGACACACAAGCAATGTTATTAGCTACAAACATTATAAGTCTAGTGTGAAAATTATATATATATATATATATATATATATATATATATACACGAACACACATACAAACATATATATATATGCGTGTGTGTGTATAAATTTTCACGTATATATGAAATTTATTAATATGTATTATAGGCGTGTGTACCCCATATAATTGTTTTTAGCGTATTGCATCATTCAATAGTACCAGTTTTACGCGACATTGTTTAATTTACCTATTTATAATAATAAAATAATTATTTAAGCATGAATTATACAGTGAAATGAATGTGAAATAAGTTTTCAGAGAATACTAAATAAGAAGTACGCGAATTAGATTAAATCGAAAAAATAACAAGGATAGAATATGGTGTGAAAAATAATTTTATGGCGATAAAGGGAGCACACATAATAAACCGTTCGTTGACCAATTAAAATAATGAAGTGACCGACATAGCAAACATTATACTAAATTTTATGCTGAACGGGGTAATATCGTAACAACCTACTTCCGTTTAAATTATCGTTTCGAATAGACTATACTTAATTACTAAAAACAGTTGAAATCACTAAATTTATTTAATTATGCGAAGCTTTTCGGCATTTACGCCATTGTCAAGCTATATACAATTAAAATTAACTATACAAAATCATAAAATATTAATTTAAAACTAAGTTTACAATTTTACACTAAAATGAATTATAAATACTTAAAATTATCTGACAATGACAGTGGTAAACAACACCATCAATTATCAGTAATATTATAAAATTTACAGAACAGTAGCTAGAAAATAATTATTTTATAAAAATATGTATTTGAACAATGAAAAATATATGTTTATGTAATTAAAAAAATCAATAGTTAGGAATAATATTTTTATAATATACTTTTATTTTTCATTGTTCAAATACATATTTTTATAAAATAATTATTTTCTAGCTACTGTTCTGTAAATTTTATATTACTGTTAATTGATGGTGTTGTTTACCACTGTCATTGTCAGATAATTTTAAGTATTTATAATTCATTTTAGTGTAAACTTGTAAACTTAGTTTTAAATTAATATTTTATGATTTTGTATAGTTAATTTTAATTGTATATAGCTTGACAATGGCGTAAATGCCGAAAAGCTTCGCATAATTAAATAAATTTAGTGATTTCAACTGTTTTTAGTAATTAAGTATAAATAAAATCACTAAATTCCACAATCTAAACTTATCGAATAGACTAGTGTATATTATACGATTAATAAAATTAAAATTCAGAATGGCTATTCAAATTGGCGATGAACATTAAAATTTATAATGAATATGAAAATTTATACTTCATATTAAAAGTTATTAAACGCTATTCAAATTTATAACGAAATTAAAGCTTGTAATTCATAATAAAATTTATAATGAATATTAAAATTTACAGCGAATGTTAAAACTTATAATCGATATTTTATGACGAATATTAAAATTTATGATGAATATTAAAGTTTATAAACGGTACTCGAACTTATAATGTATTTTAAAATTTATATCGAAGCTTATAATTCATATTAAATTTTATAATGAATATTAAAATTTTCAGCAAATGCTAAAACTTGTAATCAATATTAAAGTTTATAATGGATATTAAAATTTATAATGAATCTTAAAGTTTATAAACGGTACTCAAATTTATAATGAATATTAAAATATATAATAAGATCAAAGCTTATCAAAACACTCTATAACAAATTAAATAAATTAATAAAAACTCGTCTACTTTATGAGAAAAATGAAAAATGGAATCTATTCCTGCAAAATCTGTCCTATAAAGACAACACTTTGTGGAAAGTGAACAAATGTCTATGTAGAAATCAAGTTGAACTACCACCAATCACCGTCCCCAACAGCAACAATAATATTGCGCATGCTATCAAGGACAAAACCGAAGTTCTTGCTACGCATTTTCACAACATACACAAATTAAATGATGATTTATCTACTCACTATCATACTCGAAATGTTAGGCAGACATTAAAAAGCTATCTTTCTCAACCACTCGCTACACTAAGTCCACATATATTTACCACACCTAGCGAAATTAAAAAATCCATTCGTACCTTGCGAAATACCAACTCTACTGGGCCTGATATGATCCGCATCTGCATGATTAAGAAACTGCCAAAGAAAGCCATACATGCTTTAGTAAGTCTTTTTAATTCCTGCTTTCGCCTAACCTATTTTCCCCTCGCATGGAAAACATCAGTAACAATACCAATCTGCTTCTCTGGTGCAGAATATCAGGCCAATCAGCTTAGTAAGCAATATAAGCAAAATTTTTGAAAAAATAATCTTGATTAGACTACATGAACATAGTGAGAGATATACGATATTTAAAGAGTTTCAGTTTGGTTTTAGACCTAAACTTGGTACGACAATGCATCTAGCGGCATTATGCGATACTATCACTGATAATTTTAATCAAAATAAACATACAGGAATGCTACTAATAGACGTTGAAAAAGCGTTCGATACTACATGGCATGATGGAATTATTTTTAAACTAATTAAGTTTGGTTTCCCATATTATTTAATCTTACTAATCAAAACATATCTATACAACAGACAATTTTATGTGCAATTAAAAAATATAAAATCGGGAAAAAAATATAGTAATGCTGGAGTTCCCCAAGGAAGTATCTTAGGTCCGTACCTTTTTATCTTATACATAAATGACCTCCCACTGACTAAGCATGTCAGTCTAAATCTATATGCTGACGACACTGCAATCGTCGCAAAATCCTATCATATCGATACCATTTGCCGACGACTAACCAATGCGGTAAATAAATTAATCAAATACTTTAATAAATGGAGAATCAACATAAACGAAAGCAAATCAGAGCAATTATATTCACAAAACGTAGACCACTTATTAACCGACTAGTTACTATCAGAAATAATATAATTCCTTGGAAAGATGAGGTGACTCATTTAGGACTTAACCTGGACAAAAAATTAACGTTTACTAAACATATAAATCAAAGTATTTATAAAACTCAACGCAAAATATACAACTTATTTCCTATATTTAATAGAAAGTCTTCATTAACAATTTCGAATAAGTTCATTGTATATAAGACCGTAATACTACCGAAATTATTATATGCTGCACCTGTTTAGTGCTCGACTAACCAGAGCAACTTACAGAAACTCCAGAGAATTCAGAATCATTGCCTTAGAATTATATTAAATAAGCCGCGATATACACGTATTAATGCACGATTACCTTCATTTTCCGTATATCAAAGACTAAAAAGCGTACAGCCAATTTCTTCAATTGCTGTAATATGTCCGACATGCGTATAATAAATAATATCGGCAACTACGATTATCAATCCTTAAAGCACAGATATCAAAATTACAAACATAGAAGAATTAAACACTCACTACTTTAAACATCCCTTCATAATTTCTTTATAGTCAACATTTTGTTTCTCGCCGAACTGGCACAATCAAAAATTATATATATATATATATATATATATATATATATATATATATATATATATATATATATATATATATAGCTGTTAAGTTTGTTTAAAACTTCAAATTTTTTTTCCTGAGATAGGGTTTTTTTTTAAATTTTTCCTGTTAAAAAAAATGTAAGTACATATTATTTTGCGTAAATTATATTTAAATACATATATATTAAGATTATCTGATAAGGAGATTATATATTTTCCGGTACAGATTTTTCTTATTGTTTTATATAATGTATGTACGTTCTTTTTCTTCTTCTTCTTCTTCTTATAATTGATACTAAAATTTACAACGAATGTTAAAATTTAAAATGGATATTAAAGTTTATAAACGGTATTAAAATTCATGATGATCATTAAGATTTATAACAAAATCAAAGTTTATAATCTATATTAAAATTTGCAATGAATATTAAAATTTATAATGAATATTAAACATTAACGGACATTAAAATTGATAGCGAATATGAAAATTAATAATGAATATTAAAGTTTGTAAACGTTAATAAAATTTATAATAAATGTTAAAATTATATTAAAATTCATAATACATATTAAAATTTATTATATACATGACATTTTAATAATAAATAAATAAAAAAAAAAAAAAAAACTATTACTCTGCATATGTAAACTTCATTTCCTATTTTATTTTTGTAACAAATTGGATTTTATATAACTCGAATAATTACAAATAATTTTATTCGCAATAAATAAAATTGTATTTTATCATGTGCCTCACGCATAAATACTAAAGCGTTCTACTCGCATAACTTGAACTGGGAATTATTCATGATCCCTCCAATTAACTCAACTATTCAACCGATTGATCCTTAAATGAGTACCAACCTGTTGTGAAATTAAAGGAGCCCAGGAATAAGCAATGAAAAATCGATCTATTGTCGTTTGGCTGATGTTTTTATCAATCTTCAAGTTAATGTGTATCGTCAAATGATGTCTGTCGACCAACTTTCGTGTTCATTAGGGGATTTAATTTCTTTCATATCACGTCCAACAGAGGTTGAAGCGTTTTACAAAAATTTAAAAATATATTGCAGGTTCGTCACTTTCAATGGCCTTTTTCATTAGTCAAGCTTTCTCTCACTGCTTGCTGAATTTCGAAAAAAAAAAAAGTATTACAAAATTAATTAATTTAGAAATCGTCAATTCTCGAATTTACTTTATTTCATTATTTGCTTTTACTTTTTTTGCGCTGTTAAACGTATGTATTTGTATGTGTCATAAGTCACACGAGTTCATATTAGGTATCCAATCAGAGTCAAGGTGGATGTGATTATCAGGATATTATTATGTATAATAAATGGATATTGGTGAATGGCGGCAGGCCAGTAATAGACTACAATTTTTATATTTATAAATCAAATTTTACTAAAATTGTTTAATTTTTAGTAAACCCTCATTTTTAATTATTTTATCAATCTAATATATATATTTTAAATATCTTTAAGGATTGTGTCGTGTCTTTATAAGTTTTCTCGAATATGGGTACTGTGATATAACCTTTTATGTTTCTGTGTATACACTTATGTGTTTTAGTAGCATTATGTGCACGAATAATAATAAGGGTGCCAATATTTGTACGAAAACTTTATATATCCGTACTTCTGTCTAATTATACATTAAAACTTATTTCTATTTAATCGGTTGTGTGTGGGGTATCACTACGTTGCATTTATGGTTATCGAGTAATTTCGTGTGTTGTTCCTTTTTTAGAAATTCATAATAAGCAACTGTATTACTCGAAGCTATTAACGATCAGTAACCGTAAAATGAACAAAAATCTCTACATAATAAAAATAATGATGAATAAAATAATATCCTGAAACTTAAATAGCCTTAAAAACAAACTCCCGGAAATAGAAATATTAATTACACAAAAAATCCAATATCAATTTGTCTACAGGAAACTAAATTAAAACCCACAGACTGAGTAAACTAAAAAAACAATATAAAATATACAGAACCGATTACACCGGTGGGTCTGTACCTTGCCGAGGTGTTCTTTTAGCAATATCAAATAATTTATTTTCCTATTTTCCAAGCAAGTGAAACTAAATACCTATGTTGGAAATGTTACATCTTCTATCCACGTCTGTGGCCTCACGATAACTCTGTGTTCCATATAAACGCACAAAACTCCGGGGGCAAATTAATTCAAAGACGTCATAAACCGAACAAATATATGTTTATTAAATACAGGTAGTCCGACGCATTTCAACAATAACGGCACAGCGATCGATCTAAGCATCTGCAATCCAAGCATTCTCCATTATATGCACTGGAAAACAGACTGAGATCTGTTTTCCAGTGATCATTTCCCGTAACATATAGTGCTCAGCTTACCCTCTAAAACGGGCAGTGAAAGCTGTGGAACATAGCAAAAGCTGACTGAATTTTATACACTGAACAAAATAATCATGTAAATACATTTTACAACAAATAAGAGAAGCTGCCGCCAGTTCTATTCCAAACTTTAAAACCCATGCTCAAGGAAAACAATATGCTACATGGTGATTTGAAGACTGCCGATCATTAATTAAAGAAAAAGAATAAAATCCTATCAAAATACAGACGTCAACCGACAATCGAAAACTTAATCAAATTTTTAAAAGTCAGATCACTACCCCGGATAAAAGTACGCGAAGCGAAAAGCAATCTCATTGGCGAGACTTTGTTAAAACGATAAACGCGTCTACAACTTCTAAGAAATTATGGAAACAAATCCGACAAATGACGAATAAACGCGCAATCGGACCAATAACAGCAATAAAAGCAGGTCCCCATATTACATATGATAAAGTAGAAATAACAAACGTTCTAGTCGACCACTTCTACCAAGTATCATCTAATCAAAACTATCCTGACGTAATTAGAAAACACAAAGAAATAGAATAAACTACTAATGTCCCCGATTTCACATCAAAAACTAACTCAAACCTCAACTATAACGTTACCATAACTAAAGACGAATTTAATATCGCCCTAAAGACAATGCTGCCCTCAGCCGCCGGCCCAGACGGAATTCACATTCCCATGATAAAACAACTTAATTCACCCTCTAAAGAAGCCGTTTTGCACATTTTTAATATAATTCTTATTCCGATAATAAAACAAAACAAAAATGTATTAAACCCGGCTAGCTACAAACCGATTTCACTCACAAACACCTTATGCAAGTTACTCGAAAGAATTGTTAATAATAGATTGCTATGGCAGTTAGAAAACTCAGAACTCTTGGATCCCTTACAGTTCGGTTTCAGGAAACAAAGAGCGCTCAGGATCTATTAGTCAAACTTACAACAGATATACAAAATAATTTAATAATAAAATTACAACTGTTGTCAGCTTTGATTTAGAAAAGTTTTTTGATAAACTCTAGAAACAAAGAATTCTTCTCGCTTTATATCAGTGAGGATTTAGAGGAAATTTACCGATATTTATTCGAAATTTTTTACACCGCCGGAAATTTCAAGTAAAGATAATTTATATTTTATCAGATGCCAAAATTCAAGAAAATAGTACCTCTCAGGGATCCGTAATTAGCCCTACGCCATTCATTATAACCATGACTAATATTGAACAACATATATCATCTCCACTAAGCTAGTGCATCTACGCTGACGATCTATCAATATACTACTCAAGCCGAGACTCAAAATTTGTGGAACTTTAATTACAAAATACAATAAATAACTTAAACAATTGGGCCAAATCTCAATGATTTACTTTCTACACATCAAAAACTAAGCACATAGCATGCAGTAAAAAACTAAATACAATTATACCAAACTTAAACATGGATACAATACAAGTAGTAAAGACAGATTCGCTTCAGATACTAGGACTAACATCGGACCCGAAACTTAACTGGAAGGAACACGTAATTAAACTAAAAATAAGATGTTTGAAAAAAATAAATATGCTCAGGATGTTAAATAATTCATTGTGGGGATCTGATCGAAAAACATTAATACAGTTATACAAATTCTACATGCTAAGCAGATTAGACTACGCCAGTATAATATGTGATAGTGCAGCCTATTTCACACTAAAAAACTCAATTCGTTTCAAAATTTAGCTCTTATAATTGCCTTGAGAGCCGTTCACACTACCTCAAACACAGCTCTACCACGTAGAAGCAAATATATTACCACTCCAATAAAAAAAGACAAATACTAGCGCTAAAATATTACACACAATCAATTTGCACGCCATCCAATCCGATATCTCAGTCCTTACTAAGGAATAAATTCCATCATACATTCTTAAACAAACCAAATAATGCATGTAAACCCTTATCAGAACGCGTTAACAATACATTAGCAAAACTTCAATATCAATTATCACAAATCAAAACAAACCACACTCAAAAACTACCGCCTTGGATAAAGGTTTCAATCACAATAAACACAGAACTGGAAAATATTGTTGTTGTTGTTGTTGTTACCGCTGCTGATGTTGCTGTTATTCTTATTATCCTTATTATTATCGATATTGTTATTTTAAGTTTTATATTGAAAAATCGATCTAAACTTAACGTAATATATGAGGAAGGGAAAACTAGATTTGAGGGAGTTCTTAGAGCTACTATACGTAATTTAGTATGAGGAAACAGTCATACCTAAGATCTATAATCCTTCTGAATTGAAGATTCCATCTATTAAATTACAAGCGAAGACAAAGGAAGCTGTTAACATCATTCCCAACTAGCGAATCAGACGGTCTCAACGTAAATAAACGGCGATAAAAGAAACAAAGATTTTGAGTTTATTGTTTCCTAGGAAATAAATGTGTATGTATGTGTGCAGTAATTATATATATATATATATATATATATATATATATAATGATATATATATATGTATATGTATGTATACGTGCGTGCATTCGGATACATGTATATATATATAGATAAAAAAAAGATATATATCATTTATTTGTGTTTAGAGAAAAAACAGCATAATGTATACGTGCGTGCATTCGGATACATGTATATATATATATATATAGAGATAAAAAAAGATGTATATCATTTATTTGTGTTTAGAGAAAAAATAGCGCATTTGTCAGAGCGGTGTATAATTATTCTTTAAGTTTAAGTTCATTCTTTAAATTGTCATTAATTGGATTGTGGGTAATTTAAGATAAGAAATTAGATTTTAATTATATTAAAAATCGAGTTAAATGTCGAAATGGTAACAATAAGATTTATTCTATCGTTATTTATACAGCGCTCGTGCAATGACGTACATAGCCGGTAACTGCCGATATTTACATACTTTGTCATTTATATATGCTTTTAATGGAAATATTCGAAATCAATTTGAAATTTGAAAATTATTATTATTATTATTAAATGTTGAATATATTGGAGAGTAATGATTTTATTAATTAATAATAAACCGAACAAAATATAACACAATCACTAAAAGTTTTTTTATCGCAAAGCTTTTCGACAGTTACGTCATTTTCAAGCACGCACCAAAATTATTACATCTTTTTTTATATATGAATATGTATATCAAATTTTAAGTTGTCTTTACATAAACATTTCTAGTAATTCATATATAAAAAAGATGTAATAATTTTGGTGCGTGCTTGAAAATGACGTAACTGTCGAAAAAGCTTTGCGATTAAAAAACTTTTAGTGATTGTGTTATATTTTGTTCGGTTTATTATTAATTATTATTATTGTTGTTGTAAATGGAATATTAGGACGTTTTTAACCTCAATTTGTTTTCTTGTGTAACACTTTCAAAATACTTTACAACATATATACATACACGCACACGCATATACATATCTAATATTTGAGTATTTATGCACACACACAAATGAAAAGCTGTTTTGTTCTGTCCAAACAATCTGACCATTTTGTCAACTTAATGTAAGAGAAGTAAACAATGCGGTGGTAATTATTTTATATCCCGTCGAGTGGGGTATATATTTATTCAACGCGATAATAGTCTCGTAAGCTTTCTCGTGGTGGTCTATATGCACGCCAAGACTAAATATAATTCAACTTTTACCAACATTAAATTAGACAGTCGGTATGACTATAATTCCTTACAGTTCTGGGCTGCGGGCCAACAGAAGACAAAGAACGGTACAATTGTATTATAGAAATCATTTTTTTTCTTTTATCCGTGAATTAAGAAAGAACTAGACGACGACGTAGCTTAATGTTATTTAAAGAATTTATTTTTTCCTAGAAATTCTAACTAGTTACATTGAGAAACTATGTTTCGTTTTGAAAGTTCGTAAAAACAAGACCGAAAATTTGGAATGAATAAGAAGAAATATATACTTAAATTGGAAGAAATTTAACTTTTCAAAATATTTAAATTCCGCAACTGTTAAAAACTAACAAAACAATTATTTACTTGCTATTTAATCACAAATCGCATTTAAGCACTCAAAATAAGTTGATTTTGCATAAAGTATTGATTCGTCCCGTCGTAACACACTCTGGCGGAGTTTGGTTTTCTGTCCCCGATTCCGATTACGCACAGCTACAGCTAATCCTAAATATGTGTTTGAAGGTCGGTTCATTGGAATAAAACGCGTGCACAATAAGTTAGAACTTCCGTATTACATTCAAAATTTTTTCAATAACTCCTCTTCGCGTGAAAATAATTTGATTAATAATAAAGTATTAATACAAAAAAAGAAAAACCTCCTTAAACATACGCTATAGTACGGTTTTCCCTTATCATTATCTACCTGTAGAAAATGCTAGATACAATGTCGAAACAATTTATATGCATGTATATATGTATGAATATCTATATTCGTTTACGTATATATATATATATATATATATAATATGTGGCGGGTATTTTTTTATACGCACTCATTCATTTATGTGTATAGTAGGAGATGGAATTATTTTGTTATTTAAGTAAAGAACTATATCATGAGGATAAGAGCGTTTTCGACATAAGTGTATGGCTGTGGATTTTTCATCCGAGAACTGAAATCCGGATACCTCCGTCCACTTTAGAAGTGACTATAATCGCTTCCTGCTAAATCAGTATGATTAAATAAGTGTAGAAAATTTGCTATTGAATGAGATGAAAAAACGAAATCTAGAATTGACCAAGAATGATGCGCAAAACTATAATGAGTTAGCAATGAATTATATCCTGTATTCGCCCGGTTGAGTTGTACACTTTACTTCCCTATGCGGGTGAATGAGCATTAAAATCACCCATTAGTATAAAAGGGAATTTAAGTTGCTGAATTACTGTATTTTGCAATAATTAACTGAAGATCTTCTAGGTGGGTTAAGACACCGTTACAGTTCCCCCAAGTAATAATGTTGTACACGTGTTCTATTTAATCAGGTCAGATGCAGTTCAGTTTTAAGTTTCTTTATGATTTTAGAAGATCTTATTTTTAAGGGTCGATCTGTTGCAATTTGATGTGTAGATTCCATCATTCGGATGAGTATGTCGGTTGTAAATTCTACGGCAATATCGGATAATATCTCAGAGCCTTTGCACAAGTAAACAAATAATTGAAAATTAGTGAATGAAATGAAATTGGATAGGTTTCTTGAAACCTCTGATAATATTTCGGTGCAATGTTAAAAAAAAAATTTGAAAATTAGATAAACATTTAAATTGCACCTGAAAAAGTTGTTGCAAACTTTAAACATTCATAATTAATCGAACGTATTTATAATTATTATATTTAGTGTATAGAAATCATAGTTGCCGATAGCGATAATCAAAATATTTTCATGCGAAGAGCAGTTATTGAAAAAATTTTGAACGTAATACGGAAGTTTTAACTTATTATGCATGCATTTTATTCTAGTAATATAAGTAAGTATTTTACGCTGTTTCACGTATAAAACTATTAATCGACACGCATTAAACTTCTATAAATGTGTCGAGAAATTTTGTAAGTTTTAAGTAAAAATTCGATACTTAAATATTTTGTTTCAATCGAATGTCTCCTTTTTTTTTCCAGAAACTACTCTATACTCGATTATAAACAATTTTAGCAATTTCGATAAGTAAAGTTACAAGTAAAAATTTAATATTCCATACGAAGCAACCTAAAAAAATTTTAAGTAAGAATTCAATACTCGATATCAAAAAACGCGAATAACAACGTAAACTACTAACAAACAAGTACCACCGGGATGGATATAAACATCGATATGTTAGTTCTGCGAATATGTAGATGGCGTTAGTATACAATGTAAACGATTATTGTTACGTATTTATTTTTAAAATAAATTTTCTGGTTTAAAAAACTAGGGGTTCTATCCGCCTCTGCTACCCAAGGGGGTTGCTACCCAACGGGGGTAGTGCCTGAAGCTGTTGGGTTTCATCCAAATCCGACTAAAATTCGCCAAACCCGCCCTTTGAATGGGCTCCGCAAGTGGGAAGTCTACATAAAACAAAAATATCGTTAATTTATATATATTTTTCCTGAGATTAATTTGTGCTATAGAAATTTGCCATCGGATAAAACCAAATTCGTCGAAATGACGTCATACTGGCGCAAAACCCCGAAACCCTTTAACCTCAATTTTCTCAAAAATACGCGACTACCGTCGTTAGACGCGTATTTTAATCGCGCGTAACTTTCGTTGGAATGATTTTCTCAAATTGCTAATAGTTCGCGAATTATTGCGAAAAAATCGAAATTTCCAAGAAATCGAAGGGACCCCCTTTTGAAATTTTCGAGTTCGGTTTGAAATTTTTTTTCACGGGGTTTTCGCTTTTTACCGTAGATCTTATACAGTAATAACTATTTCCGAAGTCGGAATCGTTTAAAAATTTTTACCTCGCTCGCTATGCCTAATAAAAAGTTATGTATGTACGTGCGATACCTACAGTTAATATGTACGTGTATATAGTTTATATGTCCTACCCGCCAAACATTCCTCTTCAGCTGCTGTTTCCTATGTATATATTAAAAAAAGATCGATCAAACGTTTTGGGCTACAGGTATATATATAGCTACTAATCTCCCAATTCAAATATATATGTGCTAAATTTTTTTTACGCAGACTAGGACAAAAAAGAAAAAAATTATTGCATAGCATAGGACTAGTTACGCTCGCCCTAATAACGACTACAATTAAACGCGAGTATGATAATTGGGGGGGAATTAAAAACGCGCAAAAAATATAAAAATATAATAATACATAATAAAAAAAAAAAACACAAAAACAAAGACAACAATTATAACAGTGAACATAAGTTGTCTTGGAATCGTAGTTGACAATCGTTATTAGTTAATCGCTATGCATAACGCAGTTATGAAAAAAAGAATAATTTAACTATATAGTCTTTAATATACGGAATATTTAACGTGCGATGCATTCGATATAACGAGAGATTCTTTTAAAATGCATCTCAATCTCGAACGTAGATTTCGAACGAGTCGCGGTTTCTTAAAATTAGAGTTAACTGGTTCCACGCGTCCAGAATTTTCTGGCTCCGATATTTTACGTTGTCTACTGTTAGCGTTATCGGCAAGTAAACTTGGGTAGACCGTTGTACCCCACGATGTACCTCATCGTGGTCTATTACCTTCCGATGACTCGGAATCCAGACGAAAGTGATGCTAGTGTTACGTTCACTTAATTCAAAAACACCGCGTCATATTTGATCCAACTGTCACAGTAGTGATTCTCGCTTCAACGTGAATGCCAAAGCTGAATCAGTCAGTATCCCATGCTGGCCAGCGGGAACATCAGCGATTTGCGGTAAACACTGGAGCAAAGCTACCATCTCAACCGCCAGGAAACATAATCGGTATACTGGAAATCTTGAATTAAGCGAATGTACCACACAAGGGTCTACCGAAATTTACTTGCTGATAACGCTAGGAGAAAAAAAAAACGCAAAATAGCCAAAAAATTCTGCACACGTGGAGTCCTTCCATATTTCGCCGAGGAAATTTCAACTTTAAAAATTGGTAAAATCTGTCCACCGAGGTTGGAAACCGCAGTCAACAGATCATATATTGGCCACGCGCTAATTACGCACTCGTATCTACCGAGTAACCAAATATCGCCAATACTATGCTATACACCACTATCATATTATTGTAATCTGCCAGAAATATAATCAATTCGCAATCGGTTGAAAACAAATATCCCGGATGTAAGCAATCATCACCTTCTTACCAACTATATAATAAACGCTAAACTTTGTAATTATGTTTAAGTAATTGATAATTCGAAGCCTTATAGGCGGTAAAAAAAAAAAACGACAATACAAAACTTTTCAAAAGCCTCGATAAATTGAACACACGATTTTGTTAGCTTTTATAACAAAAGGATAATTTTTTATACCTACGTAACGATCCTCATTATATTACTAATAGCGCGCGCTAACAGAGTCGAGCTTTGTCTCACCGGCATAGAGAGCAACTTCCATGTTATTTAATTCGGAAAAATCGTAAAAATATTAACGGCCCTGACGCTGTCCCACCAGCTAGATAAAAATCTTACGGAGGAACGAGTTTCATTCATTTCAACGTAAAAGATCCGGTTACTTAGCTAACAAATCATTTTTTTAACATATAATGTCATTGTGCCAGGTAGTGAAAAATATGACAGGGTTGTTCTTTAGTCGGCCACTATATTCTCCAATTACAAAGATTTCTTGCTGCGGTTTCCTTCTTCAATTGATTGATCATTACATTTACCAATAATAGAGAATTATTCATTATAACGTAATCTTAGTGGTCAACTAGAGTTGTGTGGCTCTTTATGTTCTGCTCGTTCCGCGCACTAAAACCAGCTGAGCGAGCTGTAGTTCAATTGAGCAAAGTCGTGAGAATTAAAGGTTAAGTTTTTGTAATATTATATATATATATATATATATTTAAAGTACGTATAATTTACTGGTATACGTATTAGTTTGAAAATTTTATTGGTGGTCATTCTGAAAAATCCGACATGTAGAATAATGGCGTCTCGATGTACGTTTATATAAGAAGAAGAAATCTTTTATTAAATAACTAAAATACAGTCAATAAACATAATTTATAAATATATCGTGTACCGGATAGTAGCTTAGATTAATTAAGGTAAGTAACAAACAAAAAAAATGTACAACTATTACAACGCAGGGGGAAAAAAGGAAAAAAGAACCGCTAACAAACAAAGCAAGCGTAATATAATTTTTTTTTTTTTAATAAATTTTTGCACACAATCTGTCCAACTGAAGACAATAAGTGGCAGTGCTCGTGGTTCAATTTACACACAAATTAATGGAATGCTTTCCAATGGTCGTCATTCCTTATTTTTGATACAATATTCGTTAGTCTACTATATTCGATCGTTTCAGTCGCCTGAACCGGGTACCGTTCTTGATAAGCCCGTGCGCCAACCGGTTACAGTGATTTTGTAGTCTTTCTGTATATCGTGCTCTGACTGCTTCGATTTCTTCTTTAACCGTCGATACTTTCAGATCTTTATGTATTTCGTCATTGCGCACATTGGTGCGCCGACTATCGATCGTAGTATTTTTGATTGGGCTCTTTGGATGATTGCTATGAGATTTTCTTGCGATTCCCCCAGAGTGGGATTCCATAATAGGCTTCAACGTTATAAAGTAGCACCTTGTTTTCCAAGGATAGTAATGAATATTTACCAAGTAACCGATACATTTTTCGAAATTTAATATTAATCTTCGTTTTTATCTTATACATGTTTTCTCCAAGTTACTTTTTCAAAGCCGAGGTATTTAACGCTATTCGAGATATTTGTTTTTTTATTAAACTTTAACGTTGAAAATATGAAAATAGAACAATAGTAGTAAGCGAATAGCTCGTTACAATAAATTATGTTTAATATATTTTGTATATATAAACATTAGCTGCCTAGAATCGTAATCACCTATTAACGAGCTGAACTCATTATATACGGCGATCATCGAAAAATTTACACGATATTATAAGAATGTATTCCTTAACAAGAGGTAATTTCGGTATATCACGCGTACAATCTATTCTAATATAACGGGGGAATATTTAGTATTCACCTAACTGTTCTGGATAAGCTGCAATTTATTATAACTATCGTTCGATATCGAACACCATACAGGGCAAGCGTATGTAAATACCGGACGTAGTAGTGTGTTATAAATAATAAGTTTATCGCGTGTATTAAGGCTTTTCTATTAAACGTGGGATATATGGAACAAATGGATTTATTAGTTATTAGTTATAGTTCATATGTTTAGTAAAGTCAAAACCGAAATACCGAATCTGACCAGTTAATAGACTATTATTTGGCAATTTTAGTCGTCTGCGTGTAAAGAAAATTGCTTCGGCTTTCGATGGATCGATACCGATTTTCCGCTTATTATAATATCTGAGAATAGGTACCGATTTGAAGTCTGTTAGCTAATAGAGTGCCATCTGTGCATTCTTCTGGAAAATCATATAAGTAAAATGTGAAAAGAAAAGGTCCCAACACACGTCCTTGCGAAACCTAAACACGTTTTAATTGAAGAGACTGAGAATCGCGTAGTTACGTAAAAAGTTCTATTAGGTAAATAAGTACTAATTAATTTAATTTAATTTAATTAAATAAGGAGGAAATTTATATTTAATCATTTTGTATAAAATGCCCGCATATATTAGCGTCGTGTTGTTTATTATTAACCCCATCGCGACTAATAATACCAGCTCCGCCGTCTATTATAATGTGAAAAATAGAAAAACAAAACGAATATGATACGTAGAAGATGTTGTTCATTTTCTTTTTTTAGAAATTATAATAAAAATTAAAAAAATGAAAATAACAAAATAACCCAGCCGGAATATATTGCGCGAAACGAATGAAATACTTTTTTTATTCGTCTCGTTGAATAAAATCATTTTTCAAAGCTGTCGAAATGTCCCCCTCTGCTCTCTTGTAAGGTAAATTGATTACGAAGTAGCGAATCGGAAATCCGTTCGCGGACTTTTTAATAAAATTAAAATTAGTTATTACTACAAATTGCATCTCCTTCCTCATTCAGCTCTCCTCTGCCGCTGACTAGAGTACGGATGAAAAATTGGTTCCCCTCCCCCCCCGATTAATAAATTTCGTCTTGTCGATTAGCATTTTCCGTAACAAATAAAGAGAACAGCTCTACCGACTAAACTAACAAGACGGGCGAGGAAAAGATGAAATCTTATCGTACTTCTTTTTCTTGTTTTCTTTCTAACGTTCGTCGAAATTCTTATTACGTCACGGATTTAATTTTTTCCGAATAACCTTAAAATATATTTATACTTTCGCGACTGTAAACTTTTTTCTTTTACATTAGAATTACGCAAAATAAAATTGCCCGTCTAACTCTGAATTGAAACGAAACCATAAATAAAAACCCTTAAAGCTAACCAACTTATTATTTTATCAGTAAATATACTGGAAAAGTAAAATGAAATATATATATATTTCTATTTACCTTTTAATCGAAATATAGAAAGGGTTACAATCATTTCTATAGGGTTAACCAGAGAAGAGGTTTTTTTTTTTTTTTTAATAACTCGAAAACTACTCGTCCAAAATTTTCTTGAATGAAATTTTATTTAAAAATAGGAAAACTAGCTTACAATCTCATTTGTGGAATACAACAATATCGTACAGATGACCACCATTTGTAACAATACATTCGTTCAGTCTTGAGAAAATTTTCGAAGGGTTTTTCAAACGTAGGTCGCTGAATTTTTGAAATTTCTTCAGAAATCCGAGTTTTCAAGCATTTCAGATCTCGTGGACATGTTTCGTAAACGCGGCTCTTAACGTATACCCACAAAAAAAAAAATTAAATCCTTTTCGAAACTCTCTTTTCACCGCCCTGATCGATTCATTATGGAAATAACGTTCCAAGCAAAACTCCTTCTCGTTATTTGATGCCATGATAACTGAAACTGAACGCAAACGAATCACTCGTGTGTACACTAAAGATAGAGCACGTGGTTTGCGTTGTAGCACCAACTGCGATATTCAAAACTTAAAACCGTCCGTCTTCTCTGGGTCATCCTATAGTAGCAACATAGCTATATAGTAGCAATTCCGACTGATTTCAATATTAATTACAACAATCTACTAAAAATTATTCCAACACCCGTTTCGTGAAAGAGATTATACACACCGATACAATTCTCCTACAATATAAAAATACGACCGTGCGAGTTCATTTGAACGGCAAATAACTTAATAAACGACTATTGTGCTTTAGCGACGGCGCTAAATCCCTATCCCGTTCTATTAATAGTCCTATAGCGCACGCATTCTCCAACAACGATCGATGTTATCCCATCGGCCTGCATAATTCTTGCTCTACATAAAATACGAAACTATACGGTAAACATTACTTATAAATTCTCAAGAACAGAAAGTTAAAAAAAAAAAAAAAACTCCCCTGCTTTTCTGTTCAACTATTCCCTCAATTATACAATTCCTATCTAACCTTATTTACTACATCTAACAGCTAAGTCATCAGTATCGTAATAGCCTCGGCAGATACACACGGCCCTATAAAAAATAAATAAGTAAATAAGTAAGATAGTAATCATCATTAATGAAACAAATGCTAAATTGTCCACAAGTGTCAATAATATTGGAAAGATTGGAAATAATTAAGTATTCCCGAATAATTTTGTTCGCTATAAGATACTATGACTATTTCAGAGGTGGATTCTTCATTTAAATTGTTGTCTATAAAATTATCTAGAGAGCTGCCAAAATTACAATACATCGTACAAATTATTTCAGTCTCGGGTTGAGTAGTATATTGATAGATCGTTAGCGTCGATGCAATAGCTTACTGGAGATGGTATATATTGTTTAATATTAGACATAGCTATAATGAATAGCGTAAGACTAATTATTTTGGTATCTAAAAAAATATAAATCTTTACTTGAAATTTCCGGCGGTGTAAAAAATTTCGATTAAATATCGGTAAATTTCCTCTAAATCACCACTGATATAAAGCGAGTAGAAATCTTTGTTACCAGAGTTTATCAAAAGCCTTAAGTCAAAGCTAACATTTTATTTTCTATTAAATTATTTTGTATATCTGTTGTAAGTTTGACTAATAGATCCTGAGCGCTTTTTGTTTCCTGAAACCGAACTGTAAGGGATCCAAGAGTACTGAGCTTTCTAACTGCCATAGCAATCTATTATTAACAATTCTTTCGAGTAACTTGCATAAGGTGTTTGTGAGAGAAATCGGTCTATAGCTAGCCGGGTCTAATAAATTTTTATTTGGTTTTAGTATCGGAATAAGCCTCTCTTCACGCTTCTGAAAACGACTGAGTTTGCCATATTATGGACATAAGCTGTAACATTTTCAACATTGGTATTTAGTTTCACTTGCTTGGGAAATAACTGATTTTTGATAAAAGAGCACCTCGGCAAGCTACAGACCCGCCAGTGTAATCTGTTTTGTATATTTTATATTGTTTTAAGTTTACTGAGTCCGTAGGTTTTAATTCCTGTAAACAAATTGATATTGGATTATTTTGTGTAATTAATATTTCGTCATTAATTTTATTTGTAGATTCTTGTTTGTTTTACAGTGACTGATCGTTAATAGCTTCGTTCTTTCGGGTATTTTTTAATCAAGGTGCTTATTCCGGTTTTCAGAGGATTTTTAGATAGAAGTGGTTTAATATCGCTTAACATTTTTCCGATATTTTCAAAGTTAGAAGAAAACTGCTCTATTATTTCCAATTGTTGATGAAATCCTACGTTACTGAATGATATTGGGTAATGTTGACTGTTTTTATGGATGAATTCTGTAGACGGTTCAGCTGTTATGTGCTTTGTGCATTACGTATTTCAAAAGATTAGATTGGTCAATATGTATACTTTAAGTCTAATTGTTCATTTTGTTTTCTTTTTGTGTAAATCTGTAATTATTGACCTTGGTTTCATTGGTTCGATTCCATATTGACAAAGCAAATTGGTTATATTAAACGGTTCCGTTATACATATCTCTAAAAAAAAAGTTTATTGTTTGATCGAAAGATTGATTTGTTAAGATAAGAAAATTTTGTATTTCTTCTCTATTTGCATTTAAGCAGTCGTAATAACCATTTACCTTTTCATCTTGTTCTAATGAATTTTGATTTTTGTTTTCCTGCTTACCTATATTTTGTGTTTCCTTTAGGTTTTGTACGGCATCTAATTCATTATCTGTTGATTTATTTAACTGTTGGCCGAGATTGCATTTTTTTTTATTCAGTTTTATGAGATGGTTTATTGTTTGTTTCACGTTTGGTCTTTTAATAGTCTTTTTTCTGTAATTGTTGGAAAGTTTTTCATATTCGCCTGTCTCTAAGGATTTTTCAAATATTTTCCGTTTGTATCGTACTGAACGGTATTTCCGTAATTAAGTTTCTGATGTCTTCAGTGTTGTATCTGTCACTGAGGTATCTTTATTTTGTGGACACTGGGAAGTAATGTGACCACTCTCTTTACAGACGGAGGAAAAAGCAGATTCAGTAAAGGAAAATCTGTACTTTCTCTCGTTGTGCTCTATTAGCAATGAATTTGGTATTTTGTCTATTTCGTCTGGGTTGTTCAGTTGCTTAGTATATGAGAAAATTTGTTTACATTGAATCCTACTCGTAAATGGGTAATAGGTGAGGTGGGATGTATATTTAATTTTTTCAATAATTGAGTTTGGGACGCTAGGGCATATATTTGAGATCAATATTCGTTTAATCTTCTAATTTCGATTTTATTTCCGTTAATGTTTATTGGTTTTGTTTTCTGGTTTTTTTTTTTTTTTGCGAGGAAGACACAAAAACAATTATTAGATAATCTAAATGCGGCTCGAATATTATTTGACGGAATAATTTCACTTAACTTTTCTACGTACGTAATTTGTTTAACGCCGTCTATTGTATTTAGGACTAACACGCGGTTTTTATCTAAAGTATTTTCTGAGCTCTTGATAGCTGCCTCGTTAGCGTAGGTTATTGTTGGTATATTTGGTGTTTGCGTGTATATTGTTAGTTATGTTGTATGTGTCTGTGCTTGTGTTTGTTGCTTGTATACAAAAATTAAAATTATTATTTAAACTCACCGGTGCGTTGGCATTATCGACATTGTTAACCGAATCCGTGATACATGAAGCGATTGATACTGTGGTGGAGTGGGTTGAATGTGTAAGTATAATGTTTTGTTGAAGTGTTTTACGACCGGCGGGAGTGACCGGGGAAGCCATATGTATGTTGTTTCTTATCTATTGTCTCTCCGAAATTCGAATAATTATATAGCCGATTCGGTAAAATATCAATTTCTGTGATGAATGACGATCGTAAAATTTCAACTTAACTCGTTTAAACATTAAATACAAACTAATGAAATTAAATGCCACACGAACGTTATGTCTCAACAGGTAAAAGAACCTTTCAAGACTGAATGAATGTATTGTTGCAAATAGCGATCGTCTGAACGATAGCGTTCCACAAATGATTGTAAGCTAGTCTCTCGTTTTCCTATCTTCAAACAAATTTTCATTCACAAAATTTTGGTCGAGTAGTTTTTGATCTATTCCGAAAACAACAAAACCGTCCGTCTTCTCTCGGTCACCCTATAGATGCGATGACTATGAGCTTCGATAATAATTTAAAAGTATTAAGCATAAACAAAATATAATAAATTTCCTTACTTAGTTCTCTGCGGAAACAAAATTTTCCCCTAAATGTACAAAGCGTTAAAGTTAAGAGGATTATTAAAACCTGGAAGTCACAGTTTCATATCTACGTTGTAATAACGTTTGCAACAATTTAACAGCGCTTAAAACAAGGCTAGTAATATTCTAGTCTTGTTTGAACGGCTTAGTTTCTCGCTAAAGGCTTATCGAATGTATATATTTCAATTTTAATCTCTGCATCAAATTAATTTATCTCAGAAATTTAAAACTAGGTTTTTTGTTTTGCTTCTACTACTATTATCTTAAATAACAGCGTACAAGCAAAAACATTATATATAAAAAATATTTGCGATTAATTTTAAATCGCAACCATTTTAATTTGAAGCAGGAGTTAGACAAGAATGTATAATATCTCCTATCTTATTCAATATATACATATATATATACCGAACACATAATACAAGAAGTACTGGATGAATGAGAAGGTGGAATAACACAATAGGAGGTCACAAAATTACTAACTATATCGTACACTGGAAGAGCTTCAAAACACTATGAAATAGCTAGAGGTCGTATCGTAAGTAAAAATTACAATATTGAATCGAACAAATCAAAAACAAAAGTGATGATTTAACAAAAACAACAAAATTTTAGATTAGTCAATGCAATCATTTTGCCGGTTGCGGCATATGCTACTGAAACACGGATCATCAAAGAAGCTGATGAAAAACGTAGAAATGCCTTTGAGATGAAAACATATCGAAAACTTCTTCGAGTACCGTGGACAGCGCATCAAAATCCTAAATTATGGAATGAAAATCAATGTAAGTAAAACAAAGGTGACTTAAATTCACAAATACTGCCGACAAGAAAGCTATCAAGATAAATTGAAAATACACATATATATATATATATATATATATATATATATATATATCATCATCATCATCATGGGTGTTTCAGTCATTTGACTGGTTCGCCCCTATCGTCCAAGTCCTCCACCTTTTCCTATCAGCTGTCTGTCTTTTTAATTCCCCATAGGTCTTAATATTTGCTTCCTTCTTGACTGTGTCTATCAGCGTCTGTCTTGGTCTTCCTTTCAGTCTGCGCATCGGTATTCGCCCTTCTATAACATCTTTTAGTAGGCTATCATGCCTTAACACATGTCCGATCCATTTTAGCCTAGATTTCCTGATCGTTTTCAAGAGTGATCTTTCTTCTTGCACCCTGTGGGAAAACTTCTTTATTAGATATCTTATCGACACATGAGATTTTCAATAGTCGTCACCAGCACCATGTTTCGAAAGCTTCAATTTTTTCCTTATCTCTTTTATTTAGCGTCCAAGTTCCCGCCGCATAAAGTGCCACTGCCCAGACATATGATTTAACTATACGTTTACGTAATCCAATGGAAAGCGTGTTCTGCGTAATTATTTGTTTTTTTCTCATGAATGCCATTTTTGCCATCGCAATTCTTTGTCGGATTTCGTTGGTGCAATATACGTTCTCTGTTATTATATGTCCTAGATATTTAAAACATTTAACTTGTTCCAATTTTTGATCACCGATTGATATGTTCATTTCCACTTGATTTTTACTCATGCACATAACTTTGGTCTTTTGAATATTTATATTCATTCCGTATTTTCCTGCTACGTAGTTTAATCTATGTACCATTTTTGACAAGCCCTTCTGGCTTCCTGCCAATAATACTTGGTCATCTGCTGCAAACTTTATAATTTTTATGCATCGTCCGCCTATTTTTATACCTTCTTGAACGTCATCTAATGCTTCCTTTGTTATAAATTCGGAGTAGATATTGAAAAGCGCTGGTGATAACAGACATCCTAGGCGCACACCTTTGGTAATTTCTGTCGCTTCATACAATTTATTCCTCCATTTTACCATCACATTTTGATTATTGTATAACTTCTGTATCAGTGATATGAGTTTTACCGAAATGTTCACCATTTTTAAAATTTTAAATAGTTGATTCCATTCTATCAAATGCTTTCACATAATCGACGTAGCATATATATATTTTACCACTTAAATCTGTTATTCTTTCTCCAAGGGTTTGCAATGCTGCGATCGCATCTCTTGTTGATATTCTTCTTCTAAAACCGTACTGCGCATCATCAATAAATGGTTCTATATATTTTTCCATTCTGTTTTTTATAATTTGCAGTAAGATTTTCGATGCGTGTGTCACTAAGTTAATTGTCCTGTATTCTTCACAACCTTTTGGTTGTAACTTTCTAGGAATTGGCACTAGCAAGGATGTGATCATATCCTTCGGCCAAACTTCTTCGCTATAAATTTTACACACCAGATCATATAATTTATTGTGAAGCTCCTGTCCACCATTAATGATCAGTTCTGATTGAATATTATCGATTCCTGGTGCTTTATTTAGGTGCATTGCCTTTATTGCAGCATCAACTTCTTCTCGAAGTGGTATATCTTCCCATTCATCTTTACCTTTTTGCTTTATTTGTACCGTCATTGCATCATTTGTACTGTATAGTTCTTTTATATATTGTCGCCAGATTTCTCCTTGTTCTTCAATTGTATCTGTGTTGGTACCATCCTTTCGTTTTACAAATGTGCCGACTACATTCTTCTCTTTACTAATGTATTTAATCTAAAGTAGTAGTACCGTTTTGTGCTGTTTGTATAGATCGTCTAGCTCATCACACTGCGATTTCCACCACTTTCCTTTTTCTTGTCGGCATTTATTTGTGATACTATTTTTTAAGCGTTTGTACTCTTCCTGTCCCTTTGTATCATTAGCATTTTTAAATTGACGTTTCACATCCATTAACTGTAGTATCTCTTGCATCATCCATGGTTTCTTTTTCTTGTGTTTCATGTATCCCAGTACCGCAGTTGCTGCTGTTGTAACTGCTCCTTTTATCTGTTCCCAGCATTTCTCTATTCTATTCGCCGGCTACCATTCTTTCAATCCTTCCATTATTTTAATACCGAATTTCTGTTTTACTTCTGTTTCATGCTGTTTCTCCTTGTTCCATTTTCCCAGCTGGTTGCTCTTACGTTGTTTCCTTAATTTTAATTCAGTTGAAACTTTCACTAGACTATGATCGGTGTCCCCGTCGGCACCAGGATACGTCATAGATTTCTTTACTTGATTACGGTATCTGTTCTTTACCATTATATAGTCTATCTGCAGCCGAAGTCTGTCACCTGGCGCTTTCCAGGTGTATCGCCTCCTCAATGGTGCCGTAAACCATGTGTTGGTTATCACTAGGTCCTGTTGATTGCAAAAATCTACCAATCTTTGTCCTCTGTTATTTCTTACACCCAGTCCATACGGTCCCACTGTATTGCATTCTTTCCCTTGTCCTGCACTGGCATTCCAGTCTCCCATTATTATCACATTTTCATCTGCTTTCAGTTTTTGTAGTTGGTCTTCTAATTGAATGTAAATTTCTTCCACCGTGTCATCCGTCTTCTGCTGATGTAGACTGTAGTATTTACTGGTGTTGTACAATGGTTCACTACAATAATCCTACTCCCTATTCTTTCCACATTTATTAGTGCATCACTTAATGATTTTTCTATTATGAGAGCAACACCATTCTGTCCATTTTCGGATCCAGTATGTATTACTCGATACCCTTCGAAATTGTCTGGTCGATCGTTTATAATAAGGGTAAATGACACACTTTCTGGTGAATTTCATCGCTTCATCCATACATTGGAGTAGTATAGTTGGACAATTGCTATACTCAATCTACACTGCTGACATACATCGAATCAAATGGTCCTGGCGACATTCACAGATGACATAGCCACACTTGCTGCTAATAGTAGTCCGCACTACGCTAGCCTAGCAGTACAGAATCATATAGATAGAATAGTGGAATGGGCACAAAATTGGCGTGTAACATTTAAACCGATAAAAAAGCCAACACATTATGTTTACTACAAAACAAGTTACATGTCCTATTTTCCCCATGTAGCTCAAACTAGGAAAAATATAATTAATGTCTGCAAAATCACCATTCAACTTAAAATCCAAACGAAACTATCTCTCAATCGTAGAGCCAATTTGGAAATACGGTATAGAATGATACAGAAGCACAAGTAAAAGTAATCTTCTACAGATTCACCAGCAACAGTCAAAGATATTATGTATTATCGCATCTGCTCCAAAATATGTCTCAAACCTGACGCTTCATCACAATTTACAAATACATATGGTCGCATATATTTCTCCCTTTCCCTTCCTTCTTGCACCTTCTTTATCTTTCCTACTTCTATTATTCACCAACGTTGGTTGTGGTATATAATTGTCAGTACAATGTACAAAAAAAAAAAAAAAAAAAAAAAAAAAAAAGACAACAATATTGTATTAAAAAATAAACTACACAAGCGATTTTTTGCTTTCGTGTAGTAAAAGAAAGAAACAGTTATACTATATAAAAATAATAATTACACACGCGAAGCCATGGTTAAATATATATGTGAGAGAGGGGGGAGAGAGGTGCTATTGGGACTATTACTCCAAAAAATCCATGAAACTGTTTAGAAATAATTTTTTTGCGAATAGCATCTCTTAATAGACTTGTGATATTGAATGTAGATCATTAACTAAGTATAATTATTAGATAACGAAATCAATTTGGCTTTGTAATGTTTTATATCGTTTAAACTTCTTTAAACGGTTCGTATTTACACTTTACAAGTATTATAACGTTATATAGCGTTATATATATATATATATATATATATGTTTAATCAACATCATCATTAAGTACCGTCTCCGTATCGAAGGTAGGAGACTACTTACCTATACATATTTTGCTGTGCAGTGTAGAGTACAAGCAAACATGATATGGCGTTGGCACAGATAGACATACACATCCCGGAGTATTTGTTATCACGATACAATGCAGCCCCGCATGTTTTTATAGTGTACTATATTCTTACTAGTGAGCATATGGTATTGTGCGTGGTGGTTTGACATTGCCCTCCACGCGACAATATTCGAATTTTTTTTATGATAATTTTTGCATCGTCGATCGTATTCGACCTCGATACCTTCCACATAGAAGTCCGTGCTCTAGCCACTAAACTATTCCGACTATATACTATATATAGAGAGAGGGAGGGAGAACCCCAACATTTTTGAAAAAGAGTACCTTCACTTTTTTTCAAATTTCACTTTTTTCACAACAATTCGCGAGCGATTCGAAAGTTGGGAAAATTATTTAAATGAAATTTACTGAAATAGACATAGAGAAAATTGGGTTTAAAGGGTTTAGGGATTTTGGTCCATTTTCAAGGCACCTATGATAGATAGGTGTTCGAGTTGACGTTAGATGAAAGTAGACGTGGAGATCTATCATTCATGCAATAACGTAAATGTTACAAAAATTAACCAGTAAAAAGAAATCGCGAGTTAAATATCTGGTTTTCGATTTTGAAAATTGTTTCAAGTGATTCTACAATGCTTTTAGCACCCCATGGGATATCTTGAATATACACTAGGCTCTAGGTAATTTTATATATATATATATATATATATATATATATATATATATATTACGATTTATCTTTCCATTACCTGGTGAACTTAGTAACGCCCCCATATATATATATATATATATATATATATATATATATATATATATATATATATATATATATATATATATTACGATTTATCTTTCCATTACCTGGTGAACTTAGTAACGCCCCCATATATATATATATATATATATATATATATATATATATATATATATATATATATATATATATATATATATATATATATATATATATATATATATATATATATATATATATATTATATATATATATATATATATATATATATATATATATATATATATATATATTATATATATATATATATATATATATATATATATATATATATATATATAAACAAATTCAGCCTTTCAACCTAATTAAATTTTTTTAATATAAATAAAGAGATTTTTTAATATGAAAAAAAATAAATAAAATAAAAGCTTACTCGTTGCGATAATAACATGGAAAGTTTCTTTTCGTTAGGAAATCCAAGCGCGACTTTAATATATTTTCAAACGAAACTGTCCAGCGTAATCCACGGCGATAACCGAACGACGTAACGAATGACCGAACATACTTAATAATTTGTACAGACTTCGAGTCACGCGACGCTCTATGCAACGGGCTCAACGTATTTTACAGCAACGACAACAGAGCTGTCCGACAGCAGTAAACTATATCTCGTAGTACCGATTACGTACAAAAGATAGCGTATCGGGTAATTTTGAATTCACGGACTATCGTATTTAATAGGATGGTTTTCGCTTTATAATTCATTTTATATTCGCGTTCTATAGTTCGTTCGCTTGATATAAACTAATTTTAAATGTTTAATAAACAAGGAAAACGCGTTAAAAATCACTAAACTTTTTTCTAAATAAAAAATCACATATATTTTCTGTCGTTAGGCCGTTAATAGTGATATATTTTTTATATTGTATATTATTTATACATTTTTATATTTTATTTTTTACGTCCACCTGATTAAGGCTTAATAGCCGGAAAGCTTTATGTCCCTTTTATATATAAAAATGTAGTAAAACTGCTTTTAAAGAATGTTTCTGGCGGCAGCTACGTTAATGACCTTGAGGTCACATCGCCAGAAAAGTTCGACTGTCGAACTGTGTTGATCATTCTTTACCCGTCAGTCGACTTAAGAGATTAGTTATTACTATTAGTGTGATAAATAGGATGAAACTGAAATTTCGACCGATGAAGTTTCAGCAGTCCGATAATGATAAAATTGAGGACAATGATGAATAATCAGAGTCAACAATATTAACAAAGTGCATCGATTGCTTCGAAAGCTAAGAAGAGGCAAACTTTACACAGAACTTAGTTCTAAAAACAAAAAAATATGGCATATCGTCGTAAAGAATGCTCGAGCTACAAAGGAACAGAAGAAAATTACCGACGTTTTAAAGACGTAAACAATGATGACGGTAGAGACAGTTTTCCTAGGTAATTGTAATGTTATACTAAATCTTTAAATAAAAATACAGTACTCTAAATGTTATCCAATTGAATATCGACGTTTTCAAATTTCTTTCCTAAATGATTTACATATAGATGTAATTTATTTGTAATTGAATTTCTGTTATCCGCCTATTCAGTTATTCGTCGTAGGCTCGGTCCCGAGGGTAACGGATAAAAGAAGTTCTACTGTACTTCGTTGTTGTTTAAATGTTTAAGCGGAAATTACACTCGATTATTAAATTAAAATACGAAATTAATTTAGAATATATATCTATTAAGAATCGGATTGTTCGATATAACTAGATTTATTATACTCGATTTATATAATTATTACATTTCAATTTTATAAATAAATTCAACTGGATCTCGAATATTAATGTGACGTCGGTGATATATATGTATTCTTTCGATTTGAAACGTCAATGATTGCGAAAATTCTAATTTTACAATAATTTAAAAAATAAATAAAAGATACAATATTGAAAAACGAAATTATTTAAAATTTCAATACAAATCAATTCTTGAAACTATATTTATTAAGATATAATCGCGACTTTTTTTATACGAGCTGGTCTTTGTTAGGGCGAAATTTGATTCCAAGATGGGATTTAATAAATTAGAACAGGAACCAGTAGAATAGACAGAAAGGTTGACACAATGTTTACCAGAAATTAGAGAACAATAAAAAGTAACGACCAACCGAGAAATGAAGGATAATAAGCTTAATCAATATATATACTGAGAAAAACTAGATGCTTGAGTCAAAATATAATAATGATAATAAACAACAGACGATAATCGAAAAGAAATATACAATTTACAATAGAGCGATACAAATAAAAAAACCACACAGATGATGTTACAATGATAACCACAGTGATTTTCGACTCTCTCATTAGTTGAAATAAAATACCTGATCTTTAAAAACGGATAAAATGTAAATCCCAAATAAAAAAAAATATTACCGTTCCGCAGAGTTATAATTTTTTTTTCGCTTTATATCGCACGTCTGCGCGTTATTCAGCGATTGTAGTTTCTTTCAACGAATTATAATTTTTAAAAATATATACAAATGTGTGTTGTAACCTTAAAGTAATGTTTAAATAATCAATATATACGACTAATTAGTAGTTAAACATATATAGAATATTAGTTCGTTAACTAATTACTATCTATATTACTAAATCGTTTCGGCTTTAATCGTTTAAGGGGTTTAACAACATTCGCTGGTGTATCGAGCAAACGGGTCGCTTCAATATTCGGTTATTTATAGAGTCGTTTTTCATACTCGATGGCGAAATCACAAATAACCTCGTCTACCTACTTTACATTCAGATCTGCAGGCAGATCCCCGTTTCTCTGCCGATACCAACCTGCATTGGTAATTGAACGAATAACTTTATTTCGACTACGCTGAATAACCTTTCGGTTACCTAACTTTACGCATACCCAAAGTTGGATCCCATAGGTCCAGATGAGTTTAACGATCTACTGCAGAGATCGAGTTGTAAAATTTCTTCCTAACAGGCAACACATTTGGCACACTTTAAGTCGAATTAGTTCTGCTTTCGTAATAATTATACGTTTTTATAATTCAAGACTCCTCCTTCTCTTAAAGCAATTTCATCGACGAGTTACTTTGACGATTTTAAAGGGGAAAAAATGTTGTAACCATATCGTGAAAAGTAAACACGTTTTCTGAAAATGAAGGGTGTTGAAAATAAATGGAAAATTTATTTTAAGATTTAAATTCTAAAAGTATATATATATATATATATAATAGGTCGATCTCGTGCGTAACTAGTTGAAGCTAAGAGCTACGCGGGAGACATTGAGTTTATACGCCCACTTTCAAAATTGGTCATTTTTATAACAAAAATCACATTTGCATAAAAACCACTAGTGATGAAAAATATGTCCTTTTTAAAGAAGTGCGAAAAAAATGAGTAAAAACAACAATGGTCTAACAGCGCTAACGAAAATTTCAAATTTATGGCGTGAAAATTTCTCATCACTAATCGCAACTATACACAAATGTGATTTGTATTCTTGACGATAAAATAATTTTAATGTGACTAAACGAAATAGACAACTAAGTTATAAAAAACAAAATAATAAAATAACATACTTGCAAGAATATACCGTTCTCATCATATGGATCAATATACTTAGTTTATACACGGTCGAATGGTTGGAGATGATTGTATACTTTGACGGCATACTTGAAAAATTCCGAACATAAAAGTCAAACACAATAAACCAAAACACTTAAATAATTAACAAAAATAAAATAACTAAACACAATAAACTCAATAACGTAAAACCAGTAAATTACCGCGCAGACGGCAAAATACAGAATACAGTGAATACACTACCCTACTTACATAAACGAAAAAAACGTACTAACCGCCATTTTACATCCCGTTGACTTAAGTTATCAAAAAATGTTTAATAATAATTATATTATCAGACATATATATATTTTAAATTGTAAAAAAATTTTAAAACTTTTGTAATTAATTGTAATAACTTTAAATAAAATTCGTTTGCAATTAATTTAAAAAATGAAAAATATTAATCGCTGACTTTACCCGTTCCGTCACATGTTATCATTTTATTTTTACAGAATATTACGCATTTTGATGAGGAATATTTTGTGTATAATACTACTTTTTAAACAACAAGATAATTTTTCGTACATTATTTAAATATTTTTGGAATTGAAACGTTCTATGTCAAGCAAATTTCCCTTATTATTATAAAAGAGGTAATTTTTAGCGTTAAAAGTTTGCGTCATATAATGGACACTATGACTAATGGTTAAATTAATATCGCTTCTCAGCCTGTTGGGCAAGATCAAAGTGCAGTTCCGTTCTTATGAACCTAATATCTGTTAAAAAGTTGTTTAAATTATTTTAAAATGTTTGCAATTAATTATTTAATAATTTTCAATCTGATTCATTATAAAATTTATTTGCAATTAATTTTAAAAATAATAAAAAAAAAAAATGTCGATACTAGAGCGCTCCAATCGATGACATTTGATACCAATTGTAGAATACTAGGTATTAACGTCTGTTTATTATATTATAAATTATATAAACATTATGAAAGGAATATACATATGTATATATTTTTTTTAATTTTCATAATTCATGTGCAGTGCTTTTAATTATTATATTTAGTCATTTTAAATTGAATATCCGAGAAATAACGAATTTTTTGTTTCGATTTTGTTGATTTAGTAAATTCGAAAACGTTTCCAAAAATAATTTTTTTTTCAAAAACTGTCGAGCGACGGTTAAAAATTTTATGCGTATGTAATATGTGTACCAAAAATAGTCAGTTTTGATGGTCTCAATGTTAGCCTAGCTACCGCAAACACGCCTGGCACCCGAATTCTAAAATTTGATTTCAGAAGAAACAGAATTGTTTTCATTCCGTCTAATTGTACCGGTTTTGTGATATACGTGTTTTTTTATGCAGCAATGCGTATTTGTTTGTTCAATATTTCGAATAAGAATAAAATTTTTCGAAAGAACTAATCGTGTTCTCTTTGTACATATATGTATATCACATCTGTAGTTATACAAATATTATCGATTTCCTTTTAATTTTCAGAATACTTATTTCTTGCATTTCAGCGTGTGCGTTGACCTAACCTTACGCAAAAAAGGAACACGAGAGCGTTATGCGGCAAGTACCGTATTACATATATTATTGCACACTTAAAGAAGAAGAATAGACCAGGAATTTAAATAAATTAAATATAACATAAAAACAAAAATATAATAATAACAATAGAAAAGAGATACGAGGTCAAATGAAGTACGTAATATATATAAAAACATTATTTTGTGATTAGTGTGGTTCGCGCCGTTATCAACGACGGATAATCGACGAAACCGATCTAGAGCCGATATTTGGAATTTCTAGAGAAGGATACAAAATGGGTACACCGTGGCTTAGTAGTCGATGGGTAGATTATTATGGAAGTATGTATCGTTACAATTATCCCTATTTTAATGTACTAAACTAACAGAATAAATAATACGTTGATCCGACCAGATTCGATGCAAATATACACTCGTCTTCTAGTGATTTCATCTTATTAACAACAGCAATGCGAAATTTTGTCACGTTGCTGTGTAAAACAATAATAAATAAACATTTGTACTAGTCATTACGCAAATAACTACGAAAATGTTCTTATCTATAATTGCTGACGAATATATTTAAATATACATACGCAATCTAGTCGGCAACAATATTCAGCTGTATTAATTCTACCTCAAGAATTTTCTAATCTTTGAGTTTTTTAGTTCTTCGACTACTCCTAAAAGGCTAAGCCTCGATTTTAATTTTCTATTATCAAGTCTTGTATTTTATTATCGGAGTTGTTAATAATCGTATTAAAATGTAAATACACGATCTAATATTCAGCTGTACTAATTCTACTTAAAACGGTTAAATTATCTGGTTTGTCATCTACACCTACGGTCGTCGCTATCTTATCCAGTATCAACGGTGGGTGCACTTTATGTTTCTAGTACTTGTATATATGTATATATTTATAAATCAATCATGTCATTGTTTAATTTCGTAGCACTCGTAATATGCATATTTATTTAATACTAATAATATAAATTGAAAATCTAATATTGAATTGCTTATTAATTGACACGAATGCCGACTATTATCAAGTAGTGATCGCGGTTAACAGTCGAATAGTTACTGTAATTGATGTGAAGTGAGGTGAGAGGTAATTCACAGTAAACGTAAATAATATTTAAAAATTTAACTCATAAATAAAATATAATAGTAGTACATTTTCAACAACTTGGCGAGCATACCACGTAATAAAATTAAATACATATTAATGTATCAATTTAATTAATAAACGCCAAATAAATTTATAATAAACTTCAATCTACTATAATACATATTGCATATATATATATATATTATATATAGATCTCACAGGTGGTCGAAACATTCGGTTTTTTAAGTAAATAGTATAAGAGGGTCTAGAGCAGCTATTCTCAACCGCTGGTCCGACGGACCACTAGTGGTCCGCGGAGAAATTTTACTGGTCCACGGACAATTTTTTCTATCCGCGAAAAAATTTACTTATCAAAAAACAAATAATAACTAAATTTTAATTTATAAAATTGGAATACAAATATCTTAAACACTAATTTAAATTTTATGTAATTTATGATTAGTACGCCACTGAAAAAAATTGCCGATAGGCTTACAAATGCGCATAGACACGACAGACACTTATAGATTTTTGTTGTGTGTTCTGATACAGTTTTATCATTGTATAGTCTCAGTGTTTTTGAGTTATTGTTAAACGAAAAATTATAATAACAATTATACATATGTTTAACTGGATTGGACGAATATAAAAGCAAGTTTATTGATTATTTATATACTTATGTAGGCGCTAATAAAAAAATATGTTTAACCCTTAGGTAACATGAACAGTAAACAAGGCACGCTGTTTAATTTTTTGAATACTAGTTCAATTTAATTTTTTGAATACTAGTTCAACGTCTCAAAAAAATGACGATGAAACAGAATTTCCCACCAGCTAAAAAGAAAAAAACAGTTGTCAGACACTACAGCCATGAATATTTAAAATACGGTTTTATTCTTTGGCACAAATCTACGGAAAAAGATTTACGCCCGATGTGTGTCATTTGCCACGAGGTTTTAGTAAATGATGCTATGAAACCATCGACAATGTTACGACATTCAAAGGCTAAACATTCCGAGCTGGAAAATAAACCGCGTGAATATTTTGAGCGTAAAAAACAAGAATTAGAATTACAAACAAAAACATTTAAACATAATTTTATTCAGAACAAGTCACTATTAAAATGTTCGTACCTAGTTTCCCTTCGGATTGCTAAAACCAAAAAATCATTTAGTACTGGGAAAAATTTAATAAAACCAGTTTTAATAGATGTTTGCTCAGAGATGTTTGGACTCTCTGCTGTTGATAATATCAAATCGATTCCTTTATCTAATGATACTATAAGAAGAAGAATTGAAAAATTATCAGAGAATGTGGAATACCAATTAATACAAAAGATAAACGAATCAACACTTTTGGCAAGACAAATCGACGAATCATGCGATATTTCTAAAATGGCCGTATTAATTTGCTATGTTAGATATATTGATTTTAATTTGGAGGAAATAAAAGAAGACTTCTTGTTTTGTATAGAATTGGTTTCATATACAACAAGTGACGAGATTTTTAAAGCACTTAATTCTTATGTTATTAAACATTCTTTAGAATGGAAAAATTGTGTAGGTGTGTGTTCCAATGGGGCGGCTAGTATGATCGGCAAACATTGTGGTGTTACTAAAAGAATTCAGCAAGCAGTTAATTCTGATTTATTAATTAACCACTGTATAATTCACAGACAACATTTAGCAGCGAAAAGTTTATCCACAGAATTATATAAAGTTTTAGCGGAATCTATGAAAATCATTAATTTTATCAAAAAAAGCGATTTAAACAGTAGGTTATTCGCAATGTTTTGCCAGGAGGTTGGTGCGGAACATGAACATTTATTATTACATACAGAAGTTCGATGGCTCTCGCAAGGTAAGATTTTAACCAGGCTTTTTGAATTAAAGACGGAAGTAGAAATATTTTTAAGAGAAAAAAATAATCCTTTAAGTAAGCATTTGTCTGATGTAGAATGGGTTGCAAAATTAGCATATTTAAGTGATATATTTTCATACATCAACGACTTAAATTTCAGTTTACAAGGAACTTCTATAAATGCGTTTCATTTATTTAATAAAATAGATGGATTTAAGAAAAAAATTAATTTTTGGGTGGATAAAGTAAATAACAATAATATCGATATCGATATATTTAATAATTGTTTTGATTTTGTAAATTTGCAACAAGATTTAAATTTATCAAAATTAAGTATAATCATTGGGCATCACTTACAATCTTTAAAAAAGAATTTCCAAAAATATTTCCCATCTGAAAAAATCACATGTGAAGGAAATGTGTGGATAACAAACCCCTTCATACCATATGACTGTAATAACTTAAATTTAAGTAACAAAGAATATGAGTCCCTCCTTCAGGTTAATGCAGATCTTATGTTAAAAGCTAGTTTTTCAACGATGTCTATAAATAAATTTTGGATCAAATTGAAAAATGAATATCCATCTCTATACGAGAAATCAATGAAAATGTTACTCCCCTTCACAACTACATATTTATGTGAAGCGGGATTTTCATCTATGATGGCAATAAAAAATAAATTTAGAAATCGTCTTTCGGTTCTTTCACCCCTCCGACTTAGCTTGACAAATTTAGAACCCACGATTGAAAAGTTGATTGAACAAGAGCAGCCGCAATGTTCCCATTAACAATACATGTCAATACAAAAATTATACATGTTTAAATATTAGTGATACTACACATAAGATTATTTTGTTGTGTTCGTGTGCAATGGTTCTGTGATTTTTTAATAATTTTCTGTAATTTTTGTTAAAAATTTTATATGCTTAATTTTTATATGTATATATAATGATACTACATTTAAATATTATTGTAAGTAAACGAAATAAAAATGTTACAGTTAACTTATGTAGTAGTAGTTCTTTAATACCTAGTAAAATTTTGTTAAAAAAATATCAGTGGTCCACGATTTTTTTTAATAAATTTTACTGGTCCGCGGGCCAAAAAAGGTTGAGAAACGCTGGTCTAGAGTTCTCCTCGTCACTTGTCAATATGCGGTGCGCCGTTTTTTCTTCGTTGGTTAATAAATGACTTCTGGTTAATATAATAGTATTTTATAAAAAATAATTATCGCAGTAGGCAACAAAACTGAATTAATACGATTTAGAAATTAAAAGATGAGACCTAAAATCGCACACCAACAATGGTCTGTCAATTATGTTAATTCGCGTATTTTACGACAAACGATGCGATTATCGTATCGCATTTGTTATCTTAAAAACGGGACTAAAAATTTAATCAAATAATGGAAAAAAATTTAAATATTCGCGAAAATTCTTAATTTGTTAGTGTTATAGAAAAAACGAACCTGATAATACAATTAATTTTTTCCCCGCATAGAGTAAACTTCTCTCAAAATCGTATCTCACTTCAAACTTACCATATCGATTAGATTCGATCGACCAAACATCTTTAACTAGCGATTTATTACTGTGAAATTATTCTTATCCGTTTTTCATATTCTAACGTGCAAATTTCAGTTGTAACGAATGATTTCCGTGTAAAATGTAAGCGAAAAAGACGACCTGACAAGAATTTATTTATTTAACACCCCGTCCATTACGTATTCAGTTCTGACAATTAAGACTTGCCGATGTACGGTTCTGAGTAATTCCTGCTGTTGCAACCGTTCGCCAAATTGATTTCGCGAACCATCAGTCCAGCGAGTAGGCACTTTGCCTCTTCCTCTTGCACTAGGTAGTTTATCGAGCAGTAATATTTTTTTCCAGATTTTCTCCTCTTAAAATATGTCTAAAAGATTGTTTGATCCGTCTTTCACACCATCTGTGTAATTCTATCAGTTCGTCTACTTCCTGTCCGTATTGAGAGTTTTGTTCTTCGTTCAGTCCACGTTATACGCAACATATCAGTGGTTAAATTTCGAACCAAAAAAATTATTATATATTATTATCGAACAAATAAGTTTTTCACATTTCTCACAACACAAATGACAACGAAAATTCGAAATTATACAATTCTATACGATTCGAAAGAGCGCGTACAGATAAACAAAAATTAAATTCATGACATTCGAAAATAACGTAAAATCAGTACAATCGAAAAAGATAAACTACACTAACTCCTAACTAAAACACAAAGAAAAACAAAAATCAGTAACTACTATTTACCAGTAATTTACATACTTATTCCAATTATTAGCGCGTAAATCCCACGGGAAATAAATCTAATTAAAATTGTATCTATTTACGTATATATATATACATATATATATATAAAAAGGAAACTAACTGACCGAACATTAAACGCGATATAAATTCAAATTTAAATCCCTTACTGCTGATAAAATTACTAATATCTGAAAAATAAAAATTAATAAACAATTAATGGTTATTTCAATTAAATTAATTTCGAAACTTTTATAGGCTTTATAATAGCGTCGCGCATTCGATAAAACCTCGCGGAAAACATATACGTGTATTCGAACGAAATAAATCAAATTAAAACTTCATTTTACTATCGTTCCACTACCGTATCTTACTTATAAAAATAATTAAAATTTCCGAATTACGTAATAAGTTCTATTATATTCTTTTAGTTCAGTCCTAAAGACTGATCCCCATGATGATATTTTTCCAATGTTCCCCCAATTAACTACTTATAGCTACCGAGCCCTGTATGTCTCGTGGTAACATTACTACTAATGAATTTCTGGGTATTTCACGTCCTCGTGTCCCTTGTTTCCTAGAAAATATCTTCGTAGTATTCCTTCATGTTTTATAACACGGCCAAACTTTTCCGTATTCGATCAATCAATCCCCTTTTTTCGTTTATTCTATAATTTCTCGATTTTTTATCTTGTCCGTCCATCTTATCTTCTTCATCCTCCTCCAGCACCACATTTCGACCGTTTGCAACTTGTCAACATTTCGTTTATTTATAGTCCAAGTTAGCCTTAACAAAATCGTATTTGAAAATTTATAACAGATATTTTAGTAAGATTTTTAAGGTAGCGGCTTACTTCGAAGGTTCGTCGATAAGAATATTTTTTCTTTTACTAAGCGGAAAAATAAATTCGCGAGAAGTAATTGCGGTTCAGATGTCGTAAATAGATAATTCGACTTCCGCGATTGAGGGATTCTAGTCGTAACTTTTTACGACTTTGAAATTTACCGCTTTTCTGAATTTGACAATATACCATCAATGCGCTGCTAAGTGTTCTAATGCGTTTAACTTTTTACGACTTTTTAAAATTTATAAAGGTCGCATCTTGCTTTTAACTATATAATCGAAATAACTGCAACAGTTTTAATCGAATTTTGTTTTTATTATTGTTTATAATTTTGCGAAACTATCGTCTCATTTAATTACAAACATTACATATCAAAAAATTTTACTTTTTCAAATAAAAGTACAAAAGACGTTATAATATGTTGAATATTTTAGTAAACGAAACGATTAAGTATAATATATACGTGTAAAAATTTATTTTAAAAAAAAAAAACAAAAAACGTCAAAATACGTATTTATAGTAAAAACAGATAAAATTAAAAAAAAAAAAAGAAGTGAAATATAATACAGGCAGTGCTACCGTATTTTTGAACTTATAATCGAAATAATTAAAAAAAAAAAACGTTTACAAAAATTCCATTTCTCTTTCGATACCGACAAATTTAAGCTGTTCAGTGGGACCGTATCTGCAATAATATTAAAAATAAACAACATGAATAAATACGCAGTGAAAAACGATAAATAAAATATATCATTCGTAAATTTGAAAACTTTTTTTTTTTTTAGATTATTTCCGCTTATTTGCAAGAAGAACGGTAAACAACAAGACTATTTTACTGTTTAAAGAACTCAAAACTTGCAGTCTGTTCTTCGCCTTCGTAACATATTCACGAAAAACTTCATCTGTCGGAATTTAATTCACCCATTATAAATTACATCAGAATTTTTACCGAAATATTTTCACCGTAAATGTAAAATTCGATAGTACTTCGAATTCGGCAGAAAACAAATCTTTTTCATTATTCAAACCATCCATATAAATCAAAAGAATAGTTTAAAAAGTAGTTAAAATCACTACATTTTTCGGCTATTAAACCATTATCAAGGGTATATAAAAATATTATATATAATTTATGAAAGATGTCAAAGAAAAAGTAGAATGTAAAAAATACTTAATTTAAATGCGCAATATTACGAAAAATAGCAAAGTAAAAAAAAATACCGATTTAATTATTAAGTCACAAATAGGTCTATTTCGAACCAAAAATATTAATATACCAAAAAGATAGCTTAAATAATTATATAAAACCAGAAACAAATAAACATCATTGTTCCATAAATCAAATCAAATCAAGCTTTATTTTTACTTCCTTATATATAACAGTTTACAAAATAACACGCTGCAAATGTAACGCGCGAGTAGCAGCATAAACAGTAGAATTATTTTCTTAAATATACGATGTTTATTACGAGAAATAAATTAAACAAACTTATAAAATAATTATGCGATTGTTGATAAATAACAAATATGTTATAAATAATTAGCACAACGAAATCCTAAAATTAAAATGTAATTCCGCATATACGGCATTTAATTTGTAAAATGTAAGTTTAACAGAAAACAAAAGTTACTTAAACGACTAAAATATATAAACGAAAATAATCGATTAAATCAAGAAGAAATCGTGAAATTAACTATAAATTGTGATAATACAATTCAAAATATCAATCAAATAGTACAAAACAATTTAAGAGAGAAAATAAGTAATGCCTTAAACAAATGTTGGAAACATAATGAATAATAAGAACGGAAATACAAAAAAAGATACTATAGAATTAAAACAACAACTAAAAATTAATAATTTAACGATATGTCTATCAGATTATTTTATAACCGAATTTGTTTTTTAACTTTGCTATTTTTTGTAATATTGCACATATAAATTAGGTATTTTCTTATGCTTTTTTTTTATTTTTTTATTTTCCTTTTATATTTTTATAAATAGTGTGGTTTTTATATTTTATTTTTCTGTCCACTCGATAGTGGTTTAATAGTCGAAAAGCATTGCGGTCTTTTTATACGTTAATATTTTTTAGTGATTTTAGATAATTTTTTGTCGGTTACTTAACTGTTTTTTCACTTTGCAATGTTTTGTAATATTTTATATCTAAATATATAATCTTTTTCAGATGGCCAATAATACAAAATATTGGAGAAGAATTGCAATGCAAATTTCGTAAATAGTGTCACCACATCCTAAGTGAACTGAGACGATTATGATATCTAATTCTTACATTTTATCCTTTTTTTTTCATTTTTTTTTTTTTTTATAAATTGCATATATTATATTTTCATATTTTATTTTTTATATCCACTTGATAATTTTAATATCCATTATCAAGTGGATATTGTGTGTGTGTATGTATGTATATAGACATCGATTTCTCGAAATAATTCACATTCGGATATTCAGCAAATTTTAACATCCCACAAAATGTGCACATTCCCACGATTCATCAATGTAGATAAAAAAAAATTATGTTAAATCAAAAACGAAATCTGATTCGTACTTTTCGTCGAAATGCACGTAACATCGTGTAAACTAATCGACAAATTTTAGATGAAATCGGGAATACATCCGGCGATAATTAGATTAATCAATTCCACGATGGATAGATTAATCCGTGGAAATAAATTTCAGTTTAGTTTGTAGGAGCTATATAGAAGATTGAAACATTTGAAATGTGGATTTATCGACGACTTTTGAAGATCAGCTGAACGGAGAAAGTAACTAACGCGTAAGTGCTGCGGTGTTTGTGAAAGCCCCAGGAACTGTTAACCATATTAAAAAAAGAGCAAAATTGCATATGTGGGTCATACGATGAGAGCAGATAAATACGGACTAATACAGCTAATATTACAAGGAAAAATAGGAGTACGAAAGCGCGACAGACTGGTGATATTCTTGGTTAGACAAAATATAAAAAACTGTATAGGTATTAAAAATATAAGAAAACTAACGAAAGCATCTCGCAATAGAAAATCACTGAACACCTTGGTCACCAACGTTCACTAAGTGAACAAGGCAAAACAAGAAGATGATGTAGGTTAGCGGATATAGACAACAAAATATATATCATCGGTAGAAAAATTATTAAGTTCTTACTCCTATTAACCCTTTCAATCATGCATTATAAAAATGTTGACACAAAATACGTCACTTCTACGAAAGTTAATCTACTCTAAAATCGCTCAGCAGAATATCCATCGTAGTACCCGCTGTGTGGTGTGTAGCTTGATACGGCGATTTTGGCATTTGTAACAGAATAATGAATGAACAACATAGTAGACTCATGCGCCAACAAAACAACATGGCCGCCACAGGCTGCCAACAGCGACTTATATATATATGTGTGTGTGTCGTGTATAATCAAAATTACCTGTAATCGAAGAATAATTCTTCTCCTGGCTGAATGGCTCTTTTAGCGAATATTCCTATACGATGATCACCGTTCACCATCATTACCTTAGCGTAGCAATTCGGATTAATGGAATGATTCGCGAATCGGATCTTGTTGCCTTTACGTGTTGCATCAACTACGAAATCTGCGAACAAAACAAACACGAGCATAACTAGCACGTACTGTATTTTAAAAATCGTTACTCAATTTTCCTGAATCATTTTTTCCATGTATACGTCGAAAAACCTTGGTGACATTTAGCATCTCTGCCTTACTTATATGTTTATATATTATGGCGTTTTAAGAGATAGAGGGTACCTGCGAAATTAATAATAATTATTAAAAAAAATAATAAATAATAAAAATATTCTAATAGTAGCCGAGCGTATAGCTAATTCCACAACCCACGAGTACGTTATAAATTGGCTACCGCAGCGTCATTATATATATATATATATATATATATATATATATATATATATATATATATAACAAAACAAAACAAAAACAAAGTTAATCACTATAAAAGTTAATTCATTAATGCAAAACTTTTCGACATTGACGTCATTTTCAAGCATAAACAAAAAAGTTACAAGATATGTAACTTTTTTTTTTGTATATGCTTGAAAATGACGTCTATGTCAAAAAGCTTTGCATTAATAAAATAACTTTTATAGTGATTAACTTTGTCTTTATTTTGTTTTGTTAATTCATAAAATCACTACTCTTCAATACATCGACATTATCTATAATATATGTGTGTGTGTGTGTATTTATATATATGTATATAAATGATTTTTTTTAAATACACTAGAGCGTTATAATTAAACATCCCAAACTATTTACCATTATTCAGATTGAACAAAAAGCTACACATATATTTATCGTACACTTTTCCTCTGCGATCGGCTTCATCTTGAGATATTACTTCTCCGCAATATTCGGAAATAAATTCGTTTTTCTGCGCTGAATCTTTTAAAAATATGCCCCAGCCTGCTACGTCGGAATGAGCCATCAATAAATGTTTATCTGTACGGAAAATAATTTATTTTTTTATTTTACTACGACATGAATGTTTTTATTTTAATTCGTAATATTGAAACAAATTTACAAATTTCGTTCTTACTACCTTATGATTTATAATAATCGTCCTTAGCATTATTCAAGATTCTCCATAAACTAACTACATCTAAACTGGTAGTTGCTAATTGTAACATACATAATCAGTCTGAGAGTGTAAAAATACAAATAATGAATGTAAAATTCTCGAAAATAACTTAACCTAATTGCATTTACACATTATAAGCTCAGTTTAAAGATGGTGAACTGGATTAGTCATTATGTTGCCAAAATTAATGAAATATTTACACGCTTATTAACATTTTTTTATACAGTTGAAATAATAGACTGACTGGTTTATATAGTTAGCAAGGTTTTGTATGTCTACTTTCTTACGGATTACGATTATTTCCGCTTCTGTTCACTTTGTGGTATTTGTTTCTTCTTTCAGACATTTATTAAATAACCCTCGTATCCTATTTCTTAGCATATTATCTCCATCCGTCCGTGCGGGGTACTTTATTCTTTTTTTGTAAATCGTAGTGCATTATAAACTTCTTTAGCTATTTCTGGGATATTATCGGTTCTATTATTACCGTTTCGATTGTAGTTAATCGATAAGGCCGTCGGTTCTATTTTTGTATTATATATGTCAGTGAAGTAATTTTCCACTTCTTTTGTTACCTTTTGCTTATTTATTATCGTTACACCGTCCTCATTCGCAGCTTTTATTTTCGTTAGGATTTTCTTCCCATTTGACAATGCTCTTCTAATAATTTTTATTCGTAATTCAACACGTTTAATAATACGACACCATGTGAGATGACGTTACTGCTGCAATAGGAAACTATTAAACGTGGTAAAACCGCAAATGCACTCATTTACTTCATACGAAATTTTAACCAGTTTCTTCCTACATAACAAATTCGTTGCAACTTGAAAAATCCAACTTTTTCAATCCCTCTCATATGTCAAAACTTATCAATGTCCGTTTCATCGCGCACCGCTTACCCTAAAATCATTACATGATCACTTCAAACTTGGTAAATATAAAACATTATATATTTACTGCGGACGTTGTATGGTACAAATCGTTGCACACTTTTTATTTCGCGCCTTATCCATTACTCAATTACGTGCGCAATCGCCATTAATATCCCAATTGGGAAAAATGTTCATTGGAACAGCAGTTTCGCTAAGATCGATTGATTCTACTTGAATAAATTGAAATTTCAACATTGTTCTTTTAGGACCACCTCATCGAAAACTTTATCTTTTGCAAAACAAGTCATTTTTACTAAAGAATATCAATTAGTAATCGTAAAATAACGTGACGCAAGATAATTCGTTATTTAAAAAAAAAAAAAAAAATTAAGGTTCAAAATGTAAATAATATTTAAGAAAGAAAAATTAACAATATACTAACGTAATCCTCTCTGTACACTAACATTACGACACGATATGTCACTTTTGTGAAATTCGTGAGCACCGCAAGTCTGGCATAAATCTGGATCGCATTCTCTTACCGCCAAATAACAAGGGCATTGTTTAGTGTTGCACTGCGCTTTACAACGACAACCCGGAAATCGATTTTGACCTATCGAGTAACATACGTTTTGATAATTTGAAAAAAATTGCTAAGAATTCGTTTATACGACATTCGTAATTTCTTGCCTGTTTTTCATAATAAATTTGTAAACAAAAACATCGATAAAACAAATAATTGTGGTTTTTTTTTTTAATATTTTAAAACAAATATCTCACCACTAGAACAGAATAAATATAAAAACAAAACAATGAATTTAAAACCACTAATGTTAATAATAATAACAAAGGTTTTAAGTGGTCGCGCTATTTTCAAGTTAAGGTAAAAATAAATAATAATCATCATAAAAGTAAAATATATTAAAAATACATACATAATAAAAAGACTAACATCTAGAAATTGTGTTTTTTTAGTTAAGTACATATTTTTCATATATTACTTTTCTTGTTATTATAAAATTTATGGATTATTATTCATTTTTATTTAAACTTTAAAATTATGAACTGCCGAAAATATTTTGTTATCAAATATTAACGTTAATGATTTAAACTAAATTTGTTTATTTGTTATTAAAATACCACTCCATATATATATATATATATATATATATATATATATATCTTCTTCTTGCTTGCCTTGTCCGCTCAGTGAACGTTGGCGACCAATGTGTTCAATAATCTTCTGTTGCGTGATACGTCCGTTAGTTCTCATATATTTTTAATGCCTATCCAGCTTTTTATATTTTGTCTAACCAAGATATCCTCAGTCTGTCGCGCTTTCGTACTGCATCTTTTTCCTTATAATATTATTTGTATTAGTCCGTATTTATCTTCTCTCATCATCTGAACCAGATATGCAATCTTTCTCTTTTTAATTACGGAAAATCTGATATCATTTATAATTACTCCGTTTACACGAATTCCCTCCGCTGATTCATCGGCAATTGATTCAAAAATATGCTCCGAATATACATTGAACAGTATTGGTGACAATAACACCCCTGTCTTACTCCCGTTTTAATCTTTATCTCGTGTGTTTCTTCTACTCTGACTGTTACTTTCTGCTGGCAGTACATGTTTCTGATACATCTTACATATTTCGTATCTACTATATTTTTTCCAATATCTCAAACATTTTATTATGTTCCACCTTATCAAAGGCATTTTCGAAATCTATGAAGCCTATGTATATGTCTTGATCCTGACTGCAGTACTTTTGTACCAACAACTGAGCACAGAAGATTACTTCTCGTGTACTCAGACCATTCCTGAATCCAAATTGTGTTTTCCCCATATGAGACATACTTCGTTAGTTTCCATGTTCCCGCTTCACATGTAAACTGTTCGTATACTTTCTTTTTTAAGCTGTTACGATATATATTTATTTTTTTGGTGACAGTACTCAACTTTCCAAAAGCTATCCACGAGAGATGCGTTCGTCTTTTCATTTCCTTACGCATTACTTCCTTCTCTGTGGTAATAATTTGACCTAGGTATATAACCTGTTCCAGTATCTGGTCATCTAGTTTTATTTGTAACTTTCGAGTTGTACTTGTCATGATCTTCGTTTTATTAATATTTATAGTTAATCCTGCTTTTTCGGAACCGTTATGAAGGTCAGTTATCATTTCCTATAAGGACGATCGACGACACAAAAATTATCATTAGAAAATAAAAAAGAATAATCCTAATATTATCGCGTGAAAGGAATGGCAAACAAACGCGCACAAAACCATACGCACTCTAGTCATAATATTGTACACTACACTATACACGCGGGGGGTGCACTGTGTCGAGACAACAAAGTGATTACAATCCGACTGTGTGTGTCTATCTACTCAAGCGCCATATTATGATTGCCTTGTACACTACTTACCCTGTATATGTATAGGTAAGTAGTCACCTATCTTCAATACGGAAATCGCACTTAATAATAAAAAAATATTTGTATCGGGGTTTTTGTAACTTTAACCTTATCTATCTTGACGATCAGACCCTATTATTCGATAAATATCGTTAACGAAACAGATCGACCTTTGTACTTTATATCTCTTTTCTACAAATTTTTATTAGTGCGAATATTATTTTAAAATTTAATTTTTTAATTATCATATTTTATTTCCTAATATATCCCCTCCCTTACTCTAAAATCTTTATTATATATATAACACAAAAATAATAATAACGATAATAATAAAATATAAACTTAACAATATAAATATGTACATATGTGTATACTAACAATCAGAGCTGCATTTGCAATACTTCTCGCAAAAATTCTGCGAAGTAACACATGGACAAGATTGATCACATTGCTGCGTTGGTGGATGAATACAGGGCGTATAATTGTGAACGTGATTTGAAGAATTTTCCTTTTTAAGCTGAATTTTCCGGCAATGCATGTACCACAAACGATGACGTTTCTTCTTTTTCCTAGGTGGTGTTATGTCCAAAGTAGGTTCTTCAGCATTTAAAGTTTTAGCTTCTTGCTGAGCGAACTGATACACCTGTTAATATATTTTACGTATTGTTTTCTATGATATTAGAATATAAATTTTAATAAAATTACTTAATAATATATTAAAGAGGAACATATTTATTAAAAAATCTATTACAGATGTCACTTAAGAAACCATAAAAATAAAAACTACATATTCACGATGATTCGCAGAGATTACGTTTCATTTCATTAAATATATCATAAAATTAATATTTTTTCAATAATTAGTTTTTATTGTTTTCAATTATTTGAAACGGTAATATGTTATAACAATGTCGCAATATAAAAATTTGAAAAATACGAATTCTCACAGAAAAAAATCATTCAAATTATATAAAGTGATTGAAAAATAATTTATGAATATGAAAAATAATTTATGAATATGGAAAATAATTTATGAATATAAAAAATATCTACGTTCTTGGAAAAATAAAAAAATCAAAATAGACATGGCAAATTGTTATTACAATACTTCCGTTTCTTTTCGCTTATTTGTACGTACTTAGCAACATGCTTTTTTTTTAACTTTATCATACCGACGTTTAAATAAAATCACGACTTGCATCTGCTTCGGTGACATCATTGTAAACGTTTTCAAATTTTTTTTTACACGCCAGTATATATTAACTGTAAGATCTCCATATTGACATTTCGAATCTTTCAGTACGCGCATGACCAGTCTATATAAGATTTATCATGTGCCATATTGGCTACCATCTTTCTTTGTTCCCCTTGGGATTTCAGGAATTTCAAGAAATTTCTTTACTCTCCTGATTTATTTTTTCTTTTTCGAATCTCGTGAATTTGCTTCTTGATATCAGTCTGTATGTTACCTAGGTACCATTATATATCATTCGCCGCAATTAAGTGTGATGCCGCTATATCTTTCGGTAAATAAAGGTATTTGTAAACATTCTAATGTTACTAATCAATGCGCTTCATTGAAAGCATAAAAGGCAACACTAAAGCTGAATAATAATGTCATCCAGAGTGTATAAACTTTAAAACGTAATAATAATAATTTTTAGATTGTGGAATGTAGTGATTTTTTATTACTTTAATTACAAAAATTAGTCAAAATCACTAAACGTTTATTTTCTTGATAATTCACAAAGCTTTCCGGCAATTACGCCATTATCAAGTGATATTTAAATAAAAATAAAAATAAAGATTTAAAAAATAAAAACACAAAATATAAATTTAAATTTAAGATCACAAATTTACAAATATAAAATGAAGAATACATACTTAAAACAATCTGACAGTGACTGTGGTAAACAACACAATCAACTATCAGTAATATAAAATTTACAAATTATTTTTTTATAATTATTTTCTGACTACTGTTTTGTAAATTTTATATTACTGATGGTTTATTGTGCTATTTACCACAGTCACTGTCAGATTGTTTTAAGTATCTACTCTTCATTTTATATTTCTAAATTTGTGATCTTAAATTTAAATTTATATTTTGTGTTTTTATTTTTTAAATCTTTATATTTATTTTTATTTAAATATCACTTGATAATGGCGTAATTGCCGAAAAGCTTTGTGAATTTTTCAAAAAAATAAGCGTTTAGTGATTTTAACTAATTTTTGTAATTAAAGTAATAATAATAACCATAATAATAATATCATTCAGTGTATAGACTTGAGCACGTAAATCTAGTCGTTACTCGTAAGTATTTCATAAAATTATTACGCCAAAATTCCATTTCATTTTAAAATGCACGTGCTTGCGCTTTACGAAGATTCCGTATGAGATTACTACATCCACAATCTGTTCTAAAGCTAGTTTCATTACTTTTTCTGCTTTATTGAAATTATCGCCCTGAGCTGTCGCAAGGAAGTCATCTACGCACAGAATGTGATTCGTTTCACTTTTTACTAGCGTAAATATTAAACAAGATCTAAGCCATACGTAAAAGCACTGTTTATAAATATATATACATATGCGCGCAGACATACAAACACATATCATAATTGAGAAACGAATTTTTTAATTTCATTTATCCAATCCTTTTTATATAAAAACGAAAGAAATTGAAAACATAAAAAACACTATTTATTAAGCAGCGTACACGTACTTTCTGAAGATATAGTACCACATCGCTGTTTGAGACTTTGGTCAAATACTTATGAAGAAATAAATTTATTGCAATTAAAATATTTATCGTTGCATAATAAATTTTGACCTGTGAATCTTTAAAGAAATTCAATATTTACTTCAATTTCGCCATTAAAAGCAAAAATAATCGAAGGAAATTTAAAAAAAAAAAATATGTGAAATCATAAACACGCACACAGTTACAATTACGTTTGCTTGTCAATAATAATAAGTTTACCAGACCTGTTGACAAGTTTTAGTCATCATTATTTGACTAATCGCGCAATAATTGTTCAAAAAAACTTTATACAACGCACGGAATAATGACTGATCTGACCCTGTCCATTCGCGATTATCAGATCCCAATACACCCAATAAAGAAAATGACGTTGTAGTAGACACTGGATCAACGGGTTCTGACGTTTCAACGCGCCCTTCTGAAATAGAGACATCAAAATTGCGTATAAAAATTACGTACTTGCAATTTTTTTTCTTTAATGATAAAATAGCTTACCAAAAAATAACTTCTAAAAAATAAACCACCTTACTGGTCTATATAGTTAAAACGTCAAAACAAACTTATCTTGATAACTCTATATAATTGCCGAAGCGGTTTATAACTAATAACGTCGAAAGACATAAGTTTAAAAAAATAAAATACAAATTTCACCAATACGAATCTCATTTAGCGCTTTTTAAATGACACTAATAAAACCTCGGTATGGTCTGTGCTACTATATGGAATTGAAATTTAGACAATCAAAAAAATTCGTATAAAACAAACTATTTACTTTCGAAACTAACACTAACAAAACCTGCATACTGATCAAAAAGCTACCTATATATAAATTTATAAATATTTAACGTTAATAGGATAAACAATAATTTTTATGCGTATTATACACAAAAGGGAGAGAAAAAAAATCGACAAAAGATAATACCAGCTGTACATCATAAAAGCGTGTGTTTAGTTCTTTTATGTTTATAGCGTTTATATTTTAGTTGCAAACTTGTACGTGTATAATCCCCTATGACTTTAATAAATGAATACTGACTGCAGGCACAGCTATCAGAAAAACATTGTGTTGTTTGTTCGACAACCTCGTGTACACATATGGTAACTTCAATGACTTGTGAATGTGTTTAAAATCTTTACATTTTTGTAGCCGTTGTAACTTCGCTAGAACGGCTAGTATATGACCATATGGGACAATGAATCATAATGGTTCTGATTATAGTTTTGTAGATTATTAATTTATTAAGCTGACGTGTAACATCGTTTATTAAATATCGGATGAAGTTTAAACAGAGACGCGTATGTTTTATTGCAGACATATTCAACATGTTTAGTAAATGTGAAACCCAGTAATACGCCTAAATATCTAATATCGCTTTTCCAAACCAAAGGTGTGTTGTTCACCATCACAGGTGGTAAGAAATGCGTTCTTCTTTTCGTAAATAGAATAGATTGAGTTTTATCGGAATTTATTTCGATTCTCCATTTATTAAAATACGAATTTTTCATGTAGGAATGATCATTGTTAACTTTAACTATGAAATTTCGGTTACTTAAATAATTTTTAATAAGCCGAACTAAGTAATTAGGGTATTTAAGTTGAATAATTTTGTATATTAAACCAAGTTGCCAAGTGGTGTCAAAGACTTTCTCTACTGTATGCATATTTTTATTATAAATTGCTCTTAAATCCAAATTGTTGTTCTATAAAAATATCATTATCATCTGTGAATTTTTTTAGTCTAGCCAAAATAATTTTTTCTGCTATTTTACTCAAATTACTAAGTAACGAAACGGGCCGCAGATTTCGGGGATCAGAAAAAATATGCTTACCTGATTTAGCTATAGGAACAACTTTCGACACTTTCCAGCAGTTGGGAAAATAAGAAAGTAATAAAATTGAATTTATTATGACTGTTAACTGAACAACCGCCTTTTGTGGTAAGTTTTTAATCAGTATAGTAGATATGTTATCTAGACGTACTGATTTTTTTATTTTTAAGGTTCTTTATGACGCGATGTACCTCGCTGACCGCTGTTAAATCAGCGGGAAAAATTCTCACAGGCGAATCTTTTAAGTACTTTTTAATGACAGATAAAATTTTATTATTGCGATAGTTCGATGTCAAATGCGAATTCTGTGTATGAATATCGTAATAAATCTTTGCTAACAATTTTATCCTCATCCGAACAGGCTGTGATACCATTATAGCTGATTGGCGGTAAATGTGTGTGCGTATTTGTAAGTAGTGTAATTTCACTCCATAAACTGTTATATTTAACCGTAAGATTACGAAGTTTATAATTTAAATTGGAATTTCGATCTTCATTTATCTTTACTATTACCAAGCACATTAAACGGTTTAATAGTGCCTTTGTAGAAGCATTTTTAAGTTTTCGATATTTACGTCTAATATAATTTTTGAACTTGATCAGTGTCAGAATATTGGAAGAAATTTTGCAATAACTTGAATTTGCGACAGATTTAGGAACAGCCAATTCAGCAGCTTTTAAAACCAAATCAGTAAAACTATTCACTTCATTTTCTAGTTCCATATTGGTTTTACAAGGACCTCCTAATGTTATGTTATTATTAATATAGTTTCGATATGTGTTCCAATTAGCATTTTTAAAGAGGAAAACAGATGGCAATATAATAGTAATGCCCGATTTACATAATTTGAAGAAAATAGGATTACGATTAGAACTTAAAAATGGTAGAGAAGCTTTACTAAAGAATATTTAAAAACCTGTGGACGATAGAAATATTGAATACAATAATTTCGCAGCAACTAAATAAAGAACTCGGGTTGGAAATTACCGTACAAATTATCTAATAGAGTAGAAGCCAAGCAGATAATCGCCAACACCTACTGAAGATATGCCACAAGAAGCAGAAGAATATTTACAATAATATACATATACATAGTAGAAACGCTGCGGATGTTGCATAAAAAGTGTCCTTAATTTTAGTGTCTAAAATAAAATTACGAGTAACAAATAACTATAAATTTAAAAATCAAAAAAAAAAAACAAAAAAAACGATAAAACCACCGAAATTAATAACATCCGCATAAATGCGAAATTAAACATATGATTCTGTCTTTTTTTTTTACAAACACTATTCAAGTTTCACAATGAAACTTTGGTTTCCTTCAAATACCGCATTACAGAGAGAAAAGGCTTATAATTTCATTATTATAAAAATCGAATTGATCTTAACACAAAGTCACATGGACAGAACAATGATGGAAAAATGATTAATAGAGTAAAAAATTCTAAAAATAAATATGATACTGCATTAAGAAATTATATAGTAACGGGAAGACGCGTATATGAATTTAATAGGACAACGGACAAAGGAAAATATCGTCCGATTAAAATTAAGAAAGAAAAAATGGAAAATTAGCCTCATATAGATGACAATTAAAAAATATCTGATTTTCATCAGTAATAGTTTGATTACAATAGTAAGTCGGAAATACCAATTCTGAACAATGGAATACGGTAGTGACCAGTCCATAAACGGGCGAGATAGCAAAAGCAAATTTATGATAGCTAAATTTAGTAGATGAGAATTGAAAGTACGAAGGAGTAGATATTTTAATTTTTTCTTTTTTGGTGACTTTACCGCTAATTAAAAGAACTGGTTTTAATATAGTAGAATTTTCTCCTAGAATATACAATACTTTTCTTTCTTTAGCTTGATCAAACCGTTAATTTTCAACTTTTTCTAGTTAGATTCGCGCACCAATTAAGTTGCAAGTCATATTCATCAATACGAGATTTTAAAAACTAAAAAAAAAAAAACGAACAGAACTTAAACAAATATAAATAAAAATCAATTGAAAATTAGTTAAATCACTAATATTTATTTTCTTAAGGAAAACACAAAGCTTGTCGGCATTTACGCCATTATCAAGTGAAAAATTTAAAAAATCATAATTTTAAAAATATAAATTAAATATAATTACTTAAAAATATGTGATGGTAATCGTGAAAATATGATCCAAAAACAAATTAATAAACAAATATATTGATATTAAATTTCAACAAATCAAAAAAATAGACCGACAGAAGCAGACATCGTTTTTGGATCATATTTTCACGATTACCATCACATATTTTTAAGTAATTATATTTAATTTATATTTTTAAAATTATGATTTTTTAAATTTTTCACTTGATAATGGCGTAAATGCCGAAAAGCTTTGTGTTTTCCTTAAGAAAATAAATATTAGTGATTTAACTAATTTTCAATTGATTTTTATAAAAAATCACTACATTCCACATTATATAAAAAATTAAAATATAAATAAACTAGAAGTTCCTAAAGATAGCTTTAAAATAAATAAACATAATAATAATAAATTTGTAATAACAAATATACACAACGTTAAACGTTTTCGAAGCATATAAATTATACGATAATTTACCTTTGCTATCGTTACTATCCTCGGAACTAGCATCATTTCCGGAGTCGACAGACAGCTGCTTTTTCATTTTTCTAGGCGGTTCCTCATCGTCTGGACCATTATTCATATTTTGTTGCAGTTTTTTCAACGACTCCAAATCTGGTTTTTGATCTAACGATTCTCCGTTTAACCGATGATCATCGACATTACCGGAAGAAGCGTCACCATTCGGCATGCATTCATCATCATCATCTTCCTCTTCTTCCAGTTCCTCCTGTTTACGTTTAACAGCTTGCTTTTCGTTTTCTTCAGCAATCGCGGCCAACTTTTCACGCATTCCTTCCTATTAGAGATGGGCATAATCGAATAATTAACAAATGACCAATTCGATTTTTCGAAAAAGTTAGTAATTTGATTTTTTTTTTAAATCTAAATCCGACTAATTATTCGGTTTCAGGCTTTCTACCGGAACATACGCGAGATCGGCTAACGTGGAAAATACGAATAATAAATCGATTATTAAACTTACTATTAATTCCGACTGACACTAAAGATTAAAAAATAAGCCAATAAACAATATTCTAATTTAAAAGAACACTTGAAAAGAAATACGAAAAATCGGTTACATCCAAAAAAAGGTAGATAAAATATTATTTTTAAATAATTTAAAAAAGTTTATAATTAGTATTTTATTTCATTAATGTTGTAAATAATTATACATTCTTGTACGCTATCCTATTATTTTTTTGTTCAATAATAGTTATCAATATATTACGCATAAATTCTAATCAGTCGGTTCCCCTTTTACTATGATAAGAAAAACTTTCCAATAATATAAAATCGTAGAATGTATTATCTGCTTTACATTTAGTCGTGAAAATTAAGAAATGAAAATTTAATTTTTTCAAATCTCCGTTCTTTTCCAAAATTTATTTGAAAATTATTCAAATACTTGTTTAAAGCTATATTATTTTAAACTATATTCCATTACGTTATTTATATCACTAATTTGGAATTAATACTTATTCATAGTAATATATTAGTAGTCGATGAAAACGGAAAAACACGTTATATTACACACTTAATTACTAAAGAATCGAATAATTCATAACTTATAAACCAACTAAAATTAGTTGTTAGTAATCTACTAACACTATATTACGCGTCCAATAATCGAATAGTAATTGTTAACCAGAGTAGTTATTTTATAAATTATAAACCAAACAAAATCATAACACACTTTAATCACTAGTAAGTTTTTTATTGCAAAGCTTTTAGTGATTAAACTGTGTTATGATTTTGTTTGGTGAATAACGATTTCCATTAAAATAATTTGTAATTTAGATTTTTCATCGTTACTTTTCAAATGTTTTTTTTTTTTTTTTTTTTTTAAATGGGCACAGGATTTTTCACCCAGATTGGTATAAAATTATTAAAATGGATATGTTAAATATTAATGTTAGTTGATGCAATATAATTATAAATAGCTAAATATACATGAATGCGATTAATAATGTATCGGAGAGCAGTGATTTTATGGAAAAATAAAAATAAAAACAAAGTTAATCGCTGTAAAAGTTATTTCATTAATGCAAAGCTTTTCGACATTAACGTAATTTTCCAAGCACATACAAAAAAGTTACATATATATATACAGTTTTCAAATGTTTTACACTTCTTAGTGCATTTGAAAAATCATGCGTCATATATTATTTTATATATTTTTATGTTTTAAAAAACCTGTTGCGAGTTAGGATAATTAAATTTAAAACAAAAATAACATTTAAAGTATAAACAGCTATTTAGACTAAAATGTTATCATAATTAAGTGTAAATAATTAATAATTTTGTAATTAGTACATTACATCGCGACATTCCGTATGAGTAAAACATTGACTATAATCTGTTATATTACATGAAACAAATGTAACTTAAAAAATCGATTAATTAATCGATAATTAGTCGATTATGCCCATGTATACACACGTACACATTACATATAAAAGACAAGTAATCATACATATATATATATCATCGTTAATACTAACGACGTTGTTAGTTCAAATTTTCCGACTACTTTTAAGAAACGATTATAATTTTTAAAATTTCTTTCAAGAAACTATTTAAAATATTCGGTAGTACGCAGTTTCCGAAATTTATGTTTCTCGCTTGCATCCATTCCGCGCCTACGATGTTTCCTCTAATCTATTTGTTTTATTTTAATTCAATTTTTTTCTAAATGATAATAATATTTTTCACTCCAAATAATTTTTAACCAATGTCGTGAATATTCGTCGATATATATTACCTAAAATCTATTAGATTAGCGGTATTTTTCCGTTAGTATCAATTGTTAACAATGGAGTCTCCCTAAATACATCCACCTAAATATGTGATTATAAAAGCTTCTTCTTTTTTGCCCATTTAACTGTTCTCAGTCACTGCATAGCAGCTATGATGAATATTTCTCGATATAAGGTTCATTCTCTTGCCTTATGGAACAGATCTTCTACCTTTATAGACGACCATTTTCGAATATTATCGAACCATGCAATCGTTCACCTGCCAACTGTTCTTTGATAAAAACAAAAAGCTAGGGGTACCGCGATAGCACACAAAATTTCAACACTTTGCAAACTATCAACACGATTACAAAATTATTCATCAATACCTATCTAATAAACACGAAAGACTTTCCTCACTTCTATTTCTTGGCACTGTTTTTTCATTCAAATACACTTCGCTTGTCGTATTTCACGTCGAATATTATTCTTCTCTACATATAATGTTTTATCGGTATTTTTAACTGTGCGACGATGGTTCGTTAACTCCAAGATTTCTCGTGTCATCCATGGTTTTCTTTCTGTATAAATATTTTTTAAAGTTTGCTTGCATAATACTTCATTTGTTTTCGTTCCTTCGTAACTTTTTAAAAAGGTTTTATTTATTCGGTTCCGACGCGTAATTTAATTTCCTTTTGATCACCATTTTTTATATTTAGAACTAAAGGTAAGTTTTCATTAATTCGGTATTTATTCCTTATTTCGTTAAAGGCACAGTTGAAAATAGTAAGATGTATATTATCAATTTCTTTGGGATCGCAGTACTAGCAATAAGGTGAAGAGGGCAATTTAAATCGATGTAAATACTCTCCAAAATTACCATGCCCGGACAAAATCTGCGCATTAAAAAAAGTAATTTCAAGATTGTGTAATTTAGACCTATAATTAATGTTTGGAATGAATAAAAATGTTTTCCTACCAGTAGTTTCCAGTTCCCAACGCAGTTGCCAAATGTCAATTGATAGGTTTTCAATGTATTAACTGGTGGTGTTGGGCCAAGATCAGAGATTAAGGTATTGTTTTGAAAAAATTTTAAGGATCTAACTAGATTAAGATTAAGCGTAATTCTGTATTCACTTAGAATGGCTCTTCCAATAAGAAATAAATCCAGAGGTAAGATATTAACACATGCCGCTGAGGAGTGGGCAGTTTTGTACAATGATGATATATTCAATAAATATTTCCTTTGATTTTTGACGACAGTCGTATAAGAATCCTATGATTAATATAAATATGTGCTCCATATCCAAATATAGACTGAATCAGTCCTTTATATAAAACAATACGCTCTTTGTATCGAAGCCCGTAGTTATTGGGAATTAAACTACGAAGTTTAACATAAATTTTTATGCATTTACGATTTAAATAATCCAAATGTGAAAGAAATTTTAATTTATGATCCTAAATTTATACCAAGGTATTTTATTTTGCTGGCAATTTGAATAGGTTGGCCAGAAACTGATGTAATTTCTTTAAAATCGCTTACCTTCTTTTGGCTACCAAATATGATAGCTTCACACTTATCCACAGCAAAAGTAAGACCTAATTCAGCTATAGGGTCTTCGAGTTTTTTACATACTGCAGATACCTTTTTAACATTTGTGTAATGCTTGATGCTAAACAAAATGCATAGATCATCTGCATAAGATATTAAAGTGCAGTCAATGTTAAGTATATTACAAAAAAGTTCAATATCTTTGTGTACTGAACTTTTTTTAATTTATATTCAATATTTCTTAAATTATTCATATCTATTCTATTATATTCGATCGCCTTCCTAGTTTGTTTCCATCTAGTTATCACTAAGTGCCGTCTCCGTATCATCGGTAGGCGACTACTTACCTATACATATTTTGTTGTACAGTGTAAGTAGCGTATAAGGCAATCATAATATGGCGTTAGCGCAGATAGACACACACACACTCGCGAGAACTGATTGTAATCGCTTCATTGTCACGGCACATGCAGTCCTACGTGTTTTTGTAGTGTACTATATTATTACTAGCGCACATATGGCGTTGTGCATGGTGATTTATTATTGCCTTCCACGCGATAATATTAGGATTATTTTTATTTTCCGATGATAATCTTTGCGTCGTCGATCGTATTCGAACACTCGGTATAGAAATCCATGTTCTTAATCACTTGGCTATTCCGATTTTACCTAACCCAAATAGTCCGACTAAATTTCCACGTCTTCCCCCGTGTCCAATTGTAGTTTCGCATTATAATTACGATTTCATGTGGTTTAATGCATTTTATATTTATAAAATAAAAATGATTTTGAGTGTATAAATAAAAATACAACGTAATATACGTATTATTGTATAGTAAACGTTACAGTTGTATATAAATAGAATTATTATATAAACAGAAACAGGGGAAAAAAACATTGTCACAAATTGTTATCGGACGTCGCAATATAAATAATTTTGAAAATATTTATTCAAAACGTACCAAATGCATGAAGCAATCGGAACCGCATGGTTCTGGAAACGGTTTTAAATCTGGTCCTTTACGTTTATTCAAATTAGGAGCAATGTGATGCGATTTGAAACCTTGAGAGCAAATATAGAAAAAAAGAAATAAATACATTATGTCGATTAACGTTATACTGCGCATATATAACGTAAAATTATTTACTTTTATGAGCCATATGTAAATATTATCGCGAATAAAATATATACGTTTATTTTTATTTTTTTTTAAATATTCCTAATAAATACCGCCTGAAAGTCGGATCATCGAGAGTATTTGGGATAAATTTATATATTTACTGTAGAGCAGTGGCGTAACCAGATTTGGTTGAAGAAGGCGGGTTCGAACAAAACTAAATTATAACAGTAAACCCAAGTTAAATTGAGCTTTAAGTAAATAACCAAAACTCGAGTAGCCCTAAACAATCCAACTCACCGGAGCTATTTTTTATAATTATTAGACGTCGAATATGTAATTCTATTAGAAGCAATAGACGACAGAAATATTTAACGTCACCGGAACACAAGTATTATTGAGGACAGAGAAAGATGGCTACAAAGTACAATAAATTCCGCGAAAAAATAAACGATAAATAATTATTTTATATTTTTTAAAGGAATAATACATAGTAATAAACTAAGTTTAAAATTTAAAATCTATTCTTCGCGTTTTTCTACACAAATCTTCTAGTACCTTCTATATTACAAAACTATTTATTTACTTCAAAAATAACGAAATTTAAATAAAATAAATGAAAATAAAAAAAAAATAGGTTTAACAAATGCAAAACTGCATTTAACAACGAGTATATATTTTCTTATTATCCGATTGATTCCAAGGGGGTGTTCAAACCCCCCAAAAAACCCTGGCTACGCCAACTGCCGTAGAGTAATGAAGATTTTACGTGATTTAATTCAAACACAATTATTAGTACGATTTTTAAACCGTGCGATACAAATGTTTTTTCTACATATAACAACAGTTTAATACATGTATTAAAACTAGTTGATTTGATTTCACAACATTTTATATAAAAAATATCTATAAATTTTTATAAAATTTTAATTTATTTTTCAGAAATACATTTAAAAGTGACGATTTCACGCGTCGTATACTAAAAATTGATACAATCGTTATTAAATCGTGTTTTTTTTTTTAATGTTTACAAAAAAGTACAAATAAAACGGAGACTATAAACCTGATAAATCGGTAGTTTACACGCCATTTTCCCCCTAAAAATTTATAAATTCATTTTCTTCAAATATATATATATATATGTATATCAAATTACTAACGATGAAGAAAACAATCGTATTTGTAACATCGTCTGCAAAATAAAGAATGGAACGAATGCATTGTTTGTTCCCGCGCAACTGATTCCGCTGTAGGACCATCAATATTAGGAGTACATTCACCCGATATTAGACTTGGATCATGATTTTCTGTTAGCTTGATATATCTATCACACGAAACGAAGTTAATATAGCGCATGCGCAATATTAATAACACTTCTACAGCGGTTATTAAAAATCTTAAATGCAATATCATTTTATTTTAAATATATATATATATATAGATATTTCATACAAATGCGTAAAATTAAAAAAAAATGTATCTTCAATTTTTCTCTTCCTCAATTTTAAAAGTAATCGGTATAATTATAATCAGCCAGAAGTTATAGAATATAATTGTAATAAAGTAATTACATCAATTCGTTATTCGACATTATTCCGCATTTTCTGGTAATCATCATCGTATTGTATTATTCGTTACCTAACATTGCGACGAACTCACAAAATGGGCTAGCATTCAAAGCACGAACTGGTGCATTAGATAAAGACATTAGATTTTTTAATTTATTTTTTTGTATGTTAAAATGAAGATTTAATTTCGTTTCCTTTTTCTTGTATAATCAGTTTTCTAACGTAGTCCACACTGCATTGTAGATTCATTCGTTTTCGTCATTTCTACTACATAAATCATACTTTATCCTAGGTAAGTCGAACCTTTGCAATTAGATTACTCTGCTAACCTCGTACACTGACCAAGTATTAGTAAGTTCAACATTTTTATCCACACTAGAATACAACTATATTGTGTATAAGTGTATTTCGTAAATATATATATATATATATATATATATATATATATATATATATATATATACACAAATACGTCTACTACAACTAAAGTGTGAATTGTAAATAATTTTTAAAACTATTTCCCCCGTCGATATTCATAAGTAGACATAATAATTTCGGAACAACCGCGTACAAAAAGAAAAAAAATACGATTTATTAATAAAATTGAAACAATGTATTAATAAACCCGAATTTACGTTTCAAGCAACATACCGTGCCCATCATCAGAACTAATAGTTCTGATTAGAACTAAACTCTAGTTCTGATTATGAGCACGACATGTTGCCTGAAACGTAAACTCGGGTATATTAATATATTGTTTTAATTGTTATTAATAAATCGTATTTTTTTTTCTTTTTGTACGCGGTTGTTCCGAAATTATTATATCTAATTGTGAACTTCAAAATTTTCAAAGAATTAACGATTATCCTTCACACATCAGTGGAAAAAACCCCGCATCTTAATTTTTTTAAACTGCCATACCCGTACTTTGTAGCATCTGCGTCGCCTGAAATAATCCTGATATTTATTGTCCGACCATAATTTACTGAACGACATGCAAGACTAATATTAAAAAAATGAAACATTGAGAAAATAATCAAGTGCACTTTCGAGTAAAACGCAATTATTTAAAATTAACTTCAACATTGTTCAATGACGAATTGATATTACGCAAAATCGTCTACATAGATACATAATGGGGGTCAACAAAAAATTGGTCCCATTTTGAAAATAAGCAACTGAATATCATACAACTCTCTATATCATTATTATTTTCACGGAATTAACATACACAGTTCGTTGAAATTACTTATGTTGTTTTTAATACATAACGAAGTTTTTCAATTATCATGTTAATAGTTCAAACGAAAATTATAACGAAAGTCGTCTAAAAGTTTACATGTACTCCACGTTACTGTTCCAATTACGTCGTGTTACTTAAGAAATAATTTGTTCTAAATTACTTATTCAACATTCTTGAATGCTGAACACAAGTATAAATAATAAATTATTGTTTCATATTGTAACTTACTTCTCCCGTAATTCGTCCGGTTTTCCTTTATCAGGAAAAGCAGATGATATCGCTTGGAATATAATAGAAATTGGAAAAGGCTTTTTAGATTCTTTGTTGGCGGTCGAATCTTTAGATTTGCCGGTTTTATCTTTAGATTTTTCTTTGTCGCTCTCCTTTTCACTATTTGCTTCTTTATCATCACTTTTACTGTCATTTTTCTTATCGGTAACTTTCTTGTCTTTTTCTTTTTGCTCTTCCTTTGAAAGAACGTAATTAATTAAAAATAAAAAATAATTAAATGTTGAAAATTTTTAACAATACGTTTCGTGCGATAATAATAAATTATTTTAAACATTTTAAATCTGAATTACACTTTTTCGTGACATAAATATTTTTAAAATTAAAAAGTGTTAATTTTTAAACCGGCGCTAAAGGGAATAAACAAAAGCAGAGCATCGTCTTCCCAAAATATTAAAAATTAAAATATCATAGCATACTCTTTTAATTTGAATAATTAATTACGAAAACACGGTTTGAAAAATGAATCAGGATTACATTCACTTCAGAACATAAGTATGTAAAAATTTGGATACATTAGCGTTAAAATAAAGTGTCTCTTAAATAACTTCATTATCGTACCTTACATATTAACCTGGTTAATCGAGTTGTAAATTATGCCAAATATTAGCGAAATCAATCTAATAGTTTTTACTTATTTTAAACTAATTTTTATACATTTAAAGGCGGTTTTATTTCTTTTGAAATTTAATTTATACAATAAATGTTATTGCTTCTTCATACTTATAACAAACGTTAAACATTCTTTAAAGTTATTTTCCATAAATTACACCAATCCTATTAGAAATACTTATACTAAATCAAATCTTATTATATATATATATATATATGTATGTATTTACGAGATGATATGCCATTAGAGTAGTAATTAAATACGTCAATATAAGAACTAACATCAGATAAAACCCGAAATAACGGAGAATTGTACTATGCTACTACGTCTGTAAGTAAATGGGATTTTTATTTGATAAGATACGTACATCGCCAGCCCGTTTGGTTATTAGAGACGTTCGTCGCGGGCATGTTATGATTTTTTTTCGCTCTGCTGGCACGTTCTCCTACTTTCCTTCATTTTAAATTGTAATTTTTTAACGTCGTTTTCAGAAAATACTATTCAAAAAATATATATATTTATCAAGTCCGAAACTGTTTTACGTATGTACTAGTTGATCGGAGTAAATAAATTTTTTATTATAAAATAAAAGGCAAGACTTGAAAATAAAGGACGATTATAGTCGTTTTCAGTTCCTAACTAGTACCAACTAGATACAGATTTGCATGTGGAGTAAATATTTCAATATTGCTTACATCCACCATCCGGAGGTCAATGTTAGTTCTACGTCGGTGCACCGACAGGTTCCGTTACTCTATCTTTTTTATTTGTGAATCATGTGTATATGTTTGTCGTCGTGAGCATTTATGTATGCATATATTATCCGTAACTAGTCGTAATTATGTATTTTCTTTAAAATTATATCTCCTGGGATATAAATAATAATAAATTGTAATGTTCTACGATTAATATAATAAATGTTTAAAAAATAATGATCAAACGTGGAGCGACGTAGGTAACAAGATTTTTATAGAATAAGACGATTATAGAGAGTTTTCATTACATCGAAAAATATAAACAAATTATAATTTAATTAGATATTTGAAACATCATAAAATCTCCAATGAATCCAAAACAACAACAAAAGTAACATCATAAAAATACATTTCCATAATATACGATAAATTAGCCGGCACAACGGAATTAATAAGTTTAAATATATATATATATATATATATATATATATATATATATATATATATATATATATATATATATATACTAGCTGATTCGGCGAACTTCGTATCGCTCCACAATCAATAAATGTATAAATTTATTAGCTGAAACGCGGTTTTTTTGTTTCATCCGATAGATCGCTTTATTGTTAATCACGTGAATCATAATTATTAACAAAAATCAGTTTTATTTTCATTGTAGTGCTTTGTGATATACGATGTTTTTCGTTTGATTACCTGGCGCATAGACAAACAAATCTGATGGTTTTCCAACACGGAAACAGGCAACATACAATTGACCATGTGAGAAACATGGGTTTTCCAAATTAATACCACAAACATTTAATGATTGTCCCTGGGACTTGTTTATGGTCATAGCAAAAGCAAGCCGCACTGGAAACTGTAGCCGTTTAAACTCAAATGGCACATCAGTCGGAATCATTGGGATGCGCGGTATGAGAACATCTTCTCCTTCATACTTTCCCTTTAGTATAGTTGTTTCTATCACGTTGTTTAGTAATTTTTTATCGCTAAACGTGTGCCGTTGCAAAGACGCGGTTGGTTGATATTTCGCAACATTATAACTACCGATCCAACCTTTAATTGAAGATTGTGAGGTGGCAATCCTGGTAAATCCAGCGAGTTTAAAAATTCCGGTGGATAGTTGATTACATCATCTTGGTTAATAGCTGAATCAACTGATTTATATATCCTCGATTCGCCTGTAATTTGTTCTTGAATTTTGAAATTTAATTCATTTACATCTATGTTTTTTGCAGCCAATATAGCTCGTTCGCTCAACCAATCATGGTTTCTGTAATTTTCAGCAACACCTGGAAACACCTTCTGAATAAATTCATCTTTTGATCGAGTTAATGGACAAAAACTTTCAGGAAAGTTAATGCAGCCAGTCAACATGTCTCTAGGAAATTTGCCATTACCAATGTCAATGAGTTCGAATGTTAGACAAAAGTTTTAAAAACCTTATAAACACAAACACGATTCAGTAATAGCCAATTATTTCTTCTAAAATTAAAAAGAATGTCATATATAAAAGTAAATGTAAAATAACTGGCTATAAATATATATATTTACCCCCCTTCGACCCCCCAAACAACCTAAAATTTTTTACGAATTTTTCTCGCCGTAAAAACCTTTCTTGAACTTCAACGACATTTAAAAAAAAATTGGCCAAATTGGTCCAGACGTGTTTTTCGTTACGATCGATAGGTGTCGAGCTACCCTGAATCTTTTTTTATATATATAATTAACATTGGCCCGTGCTAAATGTATTGTAGTATCGGCCGGCCAAAAATCGCCGGCAGAATTTTTAAAAATCGAAAATGAAATTGGTTAATTTTTAAGACATTTATCTAATAACATAGATTATAGATCTCCACGTCTACTTTCTTTTAAGACCTACCTAAACCCTTTAGCTACCATAGAGGCTTCAAAAAGGGCCCAAAACCCCAAAACCCTTTATGCCCGATTTTCTCGGCGATTATTTGATATAAATATACGGCAATACCATCGTTAGACGCGTCTTTTAATGACGAATAACTTTCATTAAAACACTATTTCTAAATTTCGAATCGTTCGCGAATTATTGCGAAAAAATCGAAATTTCCAAAAAATCGCGGTGACACCCTTTTGAAATTTTCGGATCGGGTTTGAAATTTTTTTTCGCGGTTTTTTCGTTTCATCCGATAGATCTTATATAGTAACGACTATTTGTAAAGTCGGAATCGTTTAAAAATGTTTACGTCGCTCGCTATGCCTTGCCAAAGGTGGCAGGTCATCGATTTTCAAAAATTCGTAGCTCAACACCTATCGATCGTAACGAAAAACGGTTTTCTGTTTCGTAACGGTCATTTTAATATCTACCAAATCGATTCTATCGAAATTTTTCCAAAATCGAAATTTAAATAATTTACCCCCCTTCAACTCCCTAACCTCCCTGAATTTTTTTTTCAAATTTTTCTCGCCGTAAAAACCATCCTTGAACTTCAACGAACATTTAAAAAAAAATTGGCCAAATTGGTGCAGGCGTTGTTGAGTTATGCGGTTACAACGTTTAGCGATTCATTTTTATATTATAGATATATTGCTAAAGATATAATAAATTTCCGATATACGACGGGATATAATTAAATTAAAACGTAATAAAAATTTTATAAAATGACGTCCAATCGATAGTATTCGAAAAATAAATATAATACATATAAAAGTCAAAAAAATAGTCAACATTTTTTATTTAATATGAATAAAAATAAAATTTAATTCATACATTAATTTTTCTGTAATGTAATAACATAGCACAAGAATAATAACATTATGTACACTACATAACGATTTTCAACAACATTAAGCTAAATAGAAATTTAAAAAAATTTAGGATGAACCCAATATAGCATACAAATCTAAAAGTAATTACACACCTCGTCTTTAATTTGGTATTGTACCAAAGAATTAACCATATCCACAAATGTCTGATCGTCAATAAACCCAACTTCTTTATCGCTATGAACTTTGCCGTCATAATTCTTTATTAAATCTTCAATAAATTTACCGTCTTGATCTAAAATTTCATCACCCATGTATGGTATATTATGCAATACAGTTTCATCTTCCACCTACGAAATTATATACGTCGTTTAAACATAATTTCTAATATATCACTTATAAAATATATATTTAATTTCCCTTATTCATTCCCCATAATTAAAACATTAATATTGAGCTCCGTATAGTACAAATTCGATTAAATAGTAATATACTCATCTATTTTCAAAGTAGAAATTATTAAATAGAATCGTTCACCCTATTAACATTGGCGGAAATAGTAATTATAATAAAATATACAATAATTGTCAAATCTGTTTTTAATTATATATGTGTATAATAATAGTAATTCGGCTTGGACGATTATAAATATGTAAGTACAAGGAGATTTCTAAAGTAGAAGTTAGTTTACGCAAAAAAAAAAAAAGTATACCATATAAGGAATAAACATATCGTATCCTGTCATATCAAAACATAATTATTCCAGCATGAAATACAAAATTTATTTCGATGGCTTTTTATATTAATCACCTTACCTTTATCATAATATATAAACACTAACGAATGCAAAACAAATATATCATAATCCCCTTCAACAAGTATTTTGTTACAAAATATAACGGGCCATAATTGATATAAAGTACCATAAAATTTTGCTGTATAGGTGCCCACGTATACATAACAGGAAGAGGCAATACAGCAGCAGCAATCATAAGCGGACAAGATAACACATCACTGCCGTCTATAGAGACCGACATAACGTCTTTTTCGCGTATTGCGTTTGGAGGCAAATCTGTACGACATTCCCAAACTGCTTTATCGGATTTTTGCCAATTTTTATACTCTTCTGCATGTGCTTCTGTAACAGACAAAATATTAGAAATTACTAATTTTCGATAACTTACAGGAAAATATGGTTACACGACAAAAACTTGAAAAATAACGTAAAATTTTAATATATAAAGAATAAAAAATATTTAACATTTACTAATCAGTGACTACTGAAACAGAATACTAACATGAAAACTTGTTCACGAAAAAGTTCATTACATTTTAAAATCCTGTATTCAAATATGCATATCATTTGTTAAGCTTGTTTGTAAGGTCTGTACGAACAAGTTGGTTCTGAAAAAATGTTCACATTTATCCTGAAAAAACAACCGAAGGATAAATCAAGTGATACCTGTCATTTTTTTTGTATTATTACTCCAAGAAACTTTTATTTCATCAGCTCGTTTATAGCGTTTGACTTGAACTAATCGCATATATTCTGAACGAACCCGTTTCTTCCATTCTGCCATTATCTTCATTTTGTTTGCCATTGTTTTAAGTATTCTTTACTAAATATAAAAAATACAGTTTTCGATTTAAGTAAAAATTAAGAAAAAAAAACATCTATAAACATAATTTACCATGTTACAAATAGCTCTGTCTAAAAAGAATTATAATTTCGGTAATTATGAAATATTTATTATAGTTTTAGTAATCATTCATTACCTAGTTAAATTGTCATCATAAAATTTTTAATACTGAACATATTATACAAAATATATGATATATACTTAGAAGTATAATGTTTAATCACAGTTCTTTCAAGAAACTCTTTTATATAATGTGTTGCTTAATAGTTATTTATTAAACACTTATATAAAAAATTTTATATACATGTACATAAAAAATAGCTTACTTTACTAGACAACAAAAACAAAAAAACACCAAGCCAAATAGACAAACATCGATTTTAATTCACCAAGGAATTTTCTCGATTTAACCCGAGTATACACTATAGGTTGTTTAATGACGTACTTATAACGTGTTGCTATAAACTATTTTTTTACACCAGTTTTTTCTTTAATTTTCTCTTAATTTGTAATTATATAATTATAGGATTTTTTGGGTGTATGAAATTAGTTGTAGTTTTTACTTTTCACTCCTGCTATAACATTTTTTTTAATTAAAAATGTTTATTGTTACACGTTTTCCTATTTTGTGGTATGAAATATTTTCAAATTTAAATTTTTTCATAATTCGCCAGAGGTTTTATAAATATTTTGAAATTTTATATCAGGTGCCCTAATTATTAACACGTAAATAATTCCACCATTAGTAGGCAATAAATAAAAAATAAGGACAAATGAATTTGAACCGCGTTTTTTATTTTATCCATGATAATTGAAACTGATAGCTATGTGATATTTTGATCCTGTCTCAAAGATTCCATTTAAAAGAAGTGACAAACCCAAAAGAATACTTTATTAAGAGATACTAGATAGATACTAGATTCTCGTAGTTTTCTTAAATGTTGAAAACACAAAGAATAAAATAGGTAACATTGTACAAAGAATTATATAATTTTCAACATTTAAGAGTACGAAACAAAAATTCAATTTTCCATTTCCATTTGTTAAACATTTTAATAATATGAATTAAAGCCGGTGTTCCTCGGGAAAAGTACATACCACTATATAATTTATATACAGCGAACCTTCCAACAATGGAAAATGTAAAAGTTGTTACGTTTGCCCATTCCCCTGAAGTGACAGTTGCAGCATTACAAGCAAGTTCGAATGCTGTTCTACAGTGGGCTCAATTCTGAAAACTAGAAGTGAATCCTGATAAATGTACCTATATCTCATTCACCAATAGGACCGATCATCATAATTATCTATCACTAGATACAAATATTATGCTAAGAAGCAACAGTCATCAGATATCTAGGAGTATACTTTGATCGTACACTAAAATGGAAAATACATATTCAAAAAATAAGAAAACAACTAGATATAAACTTAAGATCTCTCTATTGGCTAATAGGGTATCATTCGAACTTCTCCTTAGCCAATAGAGTATTAATATATAATGCAATAATAAAGCCAATGTGTACTTATGCTGCACCAATAAGGGGATGTGCAAAAAAGAAATATAATAATGTTTTCAAAATAAAACTTTAAGGTTGATATAAAGAATACCGTGGTACGTCATCAATGAAGCTATCCATCGTTAACTTGGGTTCTGCATGGTCGACGAAGCAATAGATCAGCGGGCTCAGTCATGTAATGCGCATATGCGGACAATGCAGTGAGCTAATACCTGCACTTCCGGAAATCAGGCTAACCAGATGATTGAAAAGAGCTAGAATTCGAGACCTATTTAAGATGCGATGAATACATCAAGGGGATGTATTCCCTATAAAGAAAAATTGATGATACTCTTCATAGATAACCAACTTGGCTAGGAATGAACTGGCAGTTTTTGTTGAACCTTTTCTGAAGATTGTGTGTATTATTTTTGTTAATATTTGGTTTCATATCGTATTATACAGCATTTTTATTAGTTCGATGTTGAAATCCATGTTCCATTATTTTAATCGTTTATATTTCATTTGAGTTTGTTGGAATATCAGCCCATTATAATTTCATATTTTTCTGTTTGGTTTTTTAATATATTTTATTTAGGAACTGCATCAAATTCTGCTGAAAATAGAAATAAAATATGCGATACAAAAATTGTTTTGAAAAATACTTAAACATGTTCATCAATAAAAATTGTATTAAAATTTTAAAACAAATTAATTAGCTATGTATTTAAGATTTACTAATGATTTTATCTATATAACAAAAAAAAAAAATGATCATACAAAATGAAAAGAAACAAAAAATCAATGGGACAGGGATGAATAGAGCGAAAAAAAAAGAGAAAAAACAAATCAGAAGAACAAGAACAAGAACAATATATTTGCATATTTAAATATTTTCTGTTTACAAAAAAAGTAAAGTTACCATTCAATAGAATTTTCTGTACCGAATATATCAATGATTCTTTCCAGAAAAAATTAATACAAAATATAATCTTATAAATTATTATTTAATTATTATTTAAATTACGCCTTATTATAAGATTGCAGGAAAAATTTTTAATACAAAAAAACCTGCTCATTTAAAATAACAGAGTGCATACACTCTTACCGTATCAACAATATACTTAAAAATATCTTAACTTATTTATTAATACTAGAACTAGAATTGTAGCTGGCTTACTATAGAAGGATGTGTTTTATATGCCTATGCTTATATCTTTTATACCTGTGTCGTAAAGCTTGGTAATCGTAATCACCTATAGAATTTACCATTGGAATGTCGGAATATCTACAATCAGCAAAAAAAATTTTCGTTTTATCCTTAATCATTTCCTGTACGTAAGGGAATTTTAACGCATCATGGAGAGATTTTATTGAAGTAAATCGAGGTTTATTCAAAATTATTCGAAGGCAATGGTTTTGCACTCTTTGCACATGGTTTATATTACTACTACTAGTATAAGACCACACTGCGCAGGCATAGAGTAGCTTTGGTAAAATTACCTTTTTGTATAATAAAAATTTGTTTTGCGTTGAAAGCGCAGATCTTTTATTAAATATAGGAAATAGACAACCCATTTTTCGTATTGTTCTACTTACACAATCATTAATATGTTTTGTAAATGTGAGTCTTCTGTCCATGATGACGCCTAAATGCTTCACATGTTCCTTCCAGTCAAGTTCAACGTTTTTATTTTAACGAAACGATTTAATGAAGGCCTACGTCTGATAAAAATTATTGACTCTGTTTTCTCATCGTTAACTTTTATTTTCCATTTATGGTAGAATTTGGACATGACATCAATTGGTTTAGTTAATCTATTACTTATAATGTCTATTCTATAAGGAGATAGCATTAGAGAAGTGTCATCAGCATAGAGATTTATATCTACTCCTGGGATTGTCGGTAAATCATTAATATATATAATAAAAAGGAATGGACCTAAGATACTGCCTTGAGGCACCCCAGCTTTAACGTACCTTATATCAAAGTTATGGTTTTTCAGTTTCACATAGAATTTTCTATTCATAGTAAAAACAAGATATGGGGGAAATTATATTTAATTAATTTATATATGATTCCATTATGCCATGTTGTGTCAAACGCTTTTTCTATGTTCATCAAGACAACACCCAAATGTTTATTCTGGTTAAAGTTATCAGTAACTTTGTCACAAACACTGGCCAGTTGGATTGTTGTACTTAGTTTTGGTCTAAAACCGTATTGCGAATCAGCTATGATGGATTCTCTGTCACTAAATGCCCTTAATTTACTAGTATTATTTTTTCAAAAACCTTACTTATATTACTGAGTAAACTCACAGGTCTAACATTTTGAACTGAAGACGAATCTTTCCCAGCTTTTGCCAAAGGTACCGTTACCGATACTCTCCATGACAGGATAATAGCATAGGCGTAAACATGAGTTAAATAGAACCTCCAAGGCGACTATTGCTTTTGTTGGTAGATTTTTAATCATTTTTATGCTAATTTGATCGTGACCAACTGAATTTTTCAGCCTGAGAGTGGAAATAAGGTGTTTAACCTCTTTAGGTGTTTTAAGATCTACGAGTGAAATCACTGCAGGAATGTTAAGTGAGTAATTGTTTATCGTCTGCTTCACCTTACGTTCATGATACCGGGTTGACACACATGTTGATTGTGAACAGTACTAAAATGCTCAACTAAGATTTCTGCTTTATCTTCAACGGAATAAGCTATCCTACCCAAATTAATTGGGTCTTTAATAGGCGGTAATTCGGTTTGGCCTCTACAGAAGTATTTATTGACTCTCCATAAACTATTATCAATTGGAGAGAGGTTTTGTAAATTTCTTTCATTTATTAACTTTGTTTTGACTACCTTATTTAATTTGTTATACAGCTTCTTATACTTGAACTTATTTAGATCATTAGATCTTTGATAACATTTACGAACGTAGTTTTTAAGTTTAATAATAATTTTTATATCTTTTGAGATCGAATTCACTTTCTCCTTTGTAACAACCCGCGGAATGGCACTGCGCGCAGCTTGCATTATGACGGAATTTAGATGTAGAATGTATTTATCTATAGATTGCGGATTAAGTAAAGTTTTTGGTATATTAATTTCTGAATGTGTTCTTTAAATATGTTCCAGTTTGCCCTGGAATAATTGAAAGATTTAGTTAATTTATTGTACTTTAACTTACTAGATATAGTAAACATTATCGGATTATGATCCGATGATAGTTCACTTAAAGATAAAGGGTTACTTAATTGATAGTAGTTCTTGGCAATGACAATATCAATGATGCTAGGCAAAGAAGTTGAATTCCCGGGGAAAAATGTAGGCTCTGATGGTGTTTTTATCTGAAAGTTTAGTTTGTTGCACATGCTTAGGAGTATGTTCCCTGCTCTATTAGCATTATGACAATTCCAAACTCTATTCTTTGCATTTAAATCTCCAATTACTACGACATGTGTTGATGTATTTAATAAGGATCTGATATCACTTTCGAGACTAGTAGGTTTTATCGGCGGTCGGTATGCTGCAAAGATAACTAATGATTTGTTTTCTAGCTGAAATTTCGCTCCCACAGCTTGTACCTGACTGGTATGCGGTATAGGCAGGGGGGTGTAGTGTAAACTGTTGTGAACTATTAAGGCTACTCCTCCCATTTTGTTTGTTAAATCATTTCGGAGTATTTTATAGTTAGATAATTTAAAATTAAAATTTCCATCAATTTTTGTTTCCGAGAGACCAACAATGTGTATGTTATTGCTCAGCATAAACTGTTCTAGTTCTAATATTTTATTTCTAACAGAGTTAGCATTCCAGGCAATTACATGCACTCCTTCTTCACACATATAAAAAACAAATCTAGCAGTTCTAGTTAACATATGCAATGTTAAAAGGAAAAAAAAACGCGAAAAATACTGTCTTCAATAAATTAATGTTATTCCAATGGATTCTGCAAGTGTCACGCATCTTTTTGATTTTATGTAGACATTCTTATACTACAGGACTAGTGATTACTTCTATCATATTTTTACACTACCGAATATATGTACGAAATGTCAATATGGTGCGTTATCGAACGTACTGATGTGTTTTGATGTTACATCTACATGCTGTTTCATGTGTGTCTATTTTGTATGTCCAAATTTATGCTACGATCAACAAACATACATTTAGGTATAATTCTTGTTCCTAGAAATGAATAACATAGTCTGTGGCACACGTCATGATCGAACGCCAGGTTAGTCGCTTATTCGTGTGTGCACTCCCACATAACGCACAGAATTTTTATATTACAATATTTGTTTAGTTCAGGATACATTAACATAATTTATTGGCATTTATTGAATTGAAATATTAGCGTCCACGAAATCTACATTTGGCCCAATATTTGCGATATCATCAGCGAATGTAAATTAATTGCTTAAATGACAAAAAATACGGCAGTGAAAGCTCTAAATTTTCTAGGGTTGATGTGACTTGATGAATATGTGCATGCGGTGTATGTAAACTTTTATATCTTATACATGCCTCTCATTGAATCTTAATGTGCTAAATACGAAATGTATATGTGAATTTTAACATGTTTTAAATCAGGAGATGTGTTTCTGTGATTAATAACTGAAATTCGTATCACTTTTGAAAATACAATGTATATTTTACAGTAGTAATTATATTTTTATTATGATGTACTACGAAAGTAATTAATGTATATTTTACGGTGGTAACTATATTTTTATTATGAGGTATTTCGGATGTAATTTGTCAATAATTATACAAAACAAACATCTCGGCACCATTGGTGACGTTCCGCCTTGTCCAAGAAAGGAAATCTCGAGAGATATTTTTCTAGTTTACATGAAAATTATGAAAATGATTACCCTGTTCATACCGAATTAAGAAAACAAAAATTAAAAGAATTAAAAAATGAATTACCTGCACAGCAACTTTTGTTTCAGAAGCATATACATCAATCCAAAATGGAAACTGAAGCATCTTATGTTATAACATACGTTATGCAAAACATAAAAAGCCTTTTCGAGATGGGGAAATTTTTAAACAAGCTTTTCTTGAGGGCAGCGAGAAATTATTTTCTAACTTTAAAAATAAAACTGAAATTCTCAATGCAATTAAAGATCTGCAGCTTTCTCGCAGAACTGTAAGTTGTCGTATTGAATACATAAATAAAAATGTAACTCGACAAACTAGAAGATGACATACAAAATTGCTGTTTCTTTTCATTGCAATTTGACGAGTTAACAGACATCGTTGATGCTGCACAATTAATTGTTTTTATTAGAATGTTTTTTGCGATTTTTCGGTAAAAGAAGAACTTTTAACAATACTTCTGATAAAGGGAACAACGCGAGGTGCAGATATGATGGCTTTTATGCAATTTGCTGAAAAAACAAATTTGCCTTAGCATAAATTGGTTGCTATATCTACTGACGGAGCACCTTTTATGATTGGTAACTGAAGTCAGAAGTCGGATTGAACAGGCGAGAAATGCATTCAACAAGATGAAGAAAATCTTAACAGAACATGTTCTTAATTTGGAATTAAGGGTTCGAATTCTAAAGTATTATATCTGGTCTATTTTATTGTACGTCTGTGAGACGTGGACTTTGAAGAAAACCGCCATTGCAAGCTTTTGAATTTTGGTGTTACAGACGAATTTTGAAAATACCCTTGCTAAGAAGACCAACGAAGAGATACTCACTACTATGAAGAAAGATCATGAATTGATTAAGTTGATAAAAATTCGAAAACTAAAATAGAGATTCGTGGGAGAAAATATTCATTGTTACAAACTGTTCTAATGGGAAGAATAGAAGGTAAAAGGAAATTTGGACAGAAAAGACGTACCTAGTTTTGTGACATTAAAACATGAACAGGGCAAAACACAGAACGTTTGGTACACTCCGCATATGATAGAGGATATTATCATTATATGATCGATGCTTCGCTGGATAGCCACCCATAACCGAGATCGGTTGAGACTATGAAAAAAAAAAAGTATCTTTTATTTAGAATGTCGCTAATAATATATCGAAAATTATGTTATCAGTCAGAACTAGTTATAAAATGCTGAAGAGCTTTGACTAAAATTGGTTAAAAATAAATTGTCCGCAGGTTAATAATGGTAAACCGAAATATGTAGCTTACTTAATTCAAGATTCAGCCAACAAAAATGATTCTGAATTATATTTAGGAGACGTTATTGTCAATAAGGATGTGGTCGGTGAAATTAAATATTTTCAGGATATAAATTTTGTAATAAATGAATCAAATCTCTAACCCACTATATTGGAAACATAGTTGAAATTAACTATTCGTTTAGTGTAATTAAAGAAGGCAACTCGAAATCATAGCACTAATAAGTATTGCAGTCTCTATCAACGAGCGAAAATTCCACCTTAAGATAGGTTCTTCAGCAGACTTTTTGCAAAGATTATGAAAGAGAAAATAAAATAATCCAAATTAATATTTATCCATTTGTTAACATAAAATCTTGCTGTTTATATTATAAAATTATATTCGAAAAACGAACAAACAACATCCCACTGCTACAAAAAGATCACCCTTAAAGAATGTAACTAGTAATCTTGTCTATTGTTATTCTTATCTACTCTTAACAATATAAATATTAATATATTACAAACAAAATAATGTGATTATAATGAATGAACGGATTTTTAGTCAGAGGTTAATTGTTAAAGTAATGTCACCTGACGACAGTCTATCGAAAGTTTGTAAGCAATATAATAAGCAACATATACTAGACGTAAACATAGACGACTTAAATATAATTTACTTCAAATGTTGCTATAATAATTTGACTTTTAGTAAGTTTTTATATATTCCTAATTCATATATGTGTAAATTTACTCACTAATATAAACCACATTATTTATGTAATTATCAATCATCGCTATTATTCTTATAACGTATTACTTTAGCTTTAGAGATATCTGAAATAATCGTTCTTTTTTTTGTGACAGATTTTTTTTATTTAAAATTTTCCCATTAATATTTAATTAATAAGCGGTACACATCGTTTCTACACATTAGCACATTACGCAGATTATTAAATAAATTATTTAATATTAAAGACCAGTTATTATAGATTTCAACCTCGCTACGTCATCATCTTCATCGCCTACTCAACCCAAGTATGATCGTGAAGCCTGGAAAAAAATTAAAAGTATGTAATTAAAAAGACAACATCGCCAATAAATGGATTTCGCTGTCGAGTTTATAAACTACATTATAGTTTCTACGGCATAATGAAAATGTTGATTGTAGTCAATGACGTCACAATGATATCATCATTTTGAGGTATTTGTTATATAAACGAGTTCTTGTTTTGCCAAAAGCGGGAAAAAGTTTTTGATTGTTGTTTGCACGGTTGTAGTCTTGTGCTCATTTTGTTCTTTTTAATGTTTTATTTTCTTTTATAAAATGTATGAAAAACTTAATCCTAATTTTTTTTTTTTTTTTTTTTTTTTTGGAAAATAGGAATTATTCATAAAAAATTACAAGATTCATTCCTTACAAAAGAAGCATACATACGCCCGACATGTGGAATACCCTTCATATTGACTAAATCATATACATAGTAATTTATTTGTATATACGTTAATGGAAAGAAATTATTTTGAAATTTCTAAACCAAAAGCGTCACTGAACATGAACGCAATTAGGAAAACATCTATCATATACATCCGGTATTGTAACTATTTTAACATCTTAGATCATCACATCTACTCGAAATACGATACAAGTAAAATATGAGCTTGTTCTACGTATTGGAAAGAAACACTAATGGCAGCATCAATTCTAGCAGACTATAGAACAACGATTTATTAAAATAATTACACTACGAGAACAGATTTGTAGCTTAATATCTGACGAAATAGAATTATATTCTAACATTATATTACTAACGTGTGCGGAATCCGCAATATTATGTGATAAAGTAAAATATTGAATAAAATTAAACAATTTTTAAAAAATTCAACTATCACGAGGATAGGACTAAACCAAATGTACTCCATTAAGACGACTAAAACGAACGAATATAATTAATTAAAAAATCACATCGACGAAAACTACCACTGAGAAGCTTTCTGCTAATTTACACATTCATAAACATTTAACACTGCAGCTTATCGTATCGAACTAAAGATAGATTTCGTGTAGAAGATATAAAAACCCATAAACGTACAACGAATGATAAAAATGAATTGTTTACAAATAATAAACAAATTTACAAAAAGAAAGAAGAAAGCGAAATTACTAAGTATGGAAAAGATAACTACTGGCCTATTTTAGAATTTTAATGGTATGCATTATTTGTAACATTAAGATAGCAATCCACAAGCACGACAATTAAAATTCCAAAAGCATGTAAAATGCTATGCCGTGTGCTCGAAGGATAACAAAATTAACAAAATATAGACTAACGACAACTTCGCTTATTATTAAAAATTGTTAGGAAATAGAAATATCGATATAAACATGTACGACTAAGAAGTCGGAATATAAAATGTTTATTAAGAAAAGATTGTTATGAAACACCAATAGTACTTACAAATAACAAATAAGCAACAATGAATAGTTTTCAGAAAGCTCACTAAGGTGATTATCGGTGTTGATTCAGAAAGATGATACCGCATAAAGTTCTTCACGTGTTAACTGTTCTTATTTTTTAATCCGCTATCTTATGCTATGTTAAGAATACCGTTCATTCACGCGTAATATGCAGTAATATTTATGTATTTACATTAACAAGTTACTTAATGAAAAATCCGTGGTGCTGATCGATATATTGCTTCACATAATTCATTCGTATTTAGGGCGAAAATCAATAGAACTGTTAAAAATTACAAAAAGTAATCTTATTTTCTGTATTTTAAGATGACCTAATATTAAAAACTGGCATAAAATGCGTAAGATTGTATAAATAATTTAACTATGTTTATAATGCTTTTGTTCTTAACTAAAGAATTTAAAATGCACTCGTAACACACTCAACATTCCCGTTTTCATGAATGCTGCAAACAGGCCTGCCATAAGGTGGCACAACTGAGATAAATTTTCCCGGAGCCCAGAAATCTAAAACGTTAAAATCTCCTTATACCCACCTTTTTTTTAGTCTGAAACACCAACGTAAATACATCATTTATCTACTCATCTATCTTTTTATTTTTTAATATAACATTCAAAGATATCGTTAAACTACAAATTAACACATATCTGTACTCTTTATTCATCAATACTATAGCTAATGAATTCCAGACATATAAAATTATGTCGAATCTTTCAAACAATAATACATACATATAAACTCGAACCATATTATAAACTAAGAATTCGTTAATTAAAAAAAGCGAAAAGAAGAGTAGATAAACACCATAATTTTCCCTGCGGATTATCATTTATCATATTTAAATGATACGCGTAACAGTTTTAATTAATAATTATTACCGTTTAATTTTTTGTAGAAATAGTTAGTAGATTTTGAAATATATATACTTTTTTCGAACATATTATCCCATTTTGGAGGGTTCTCATTCATATTTTTGTCCCCCCCCCAAGTTTATGTGACGAGCCTCTGGCTGCAACAGTTACACCTTCGGAAAACAACAATGTATGAATAGTGTATCGTTCAAAATAAGCAGTACGCGTACATGTGCCGTACCATACGACTCACGTTTTAATGTGCCATATCGTACATTTCATTTTTTGTACTACAATGCTGTTCAACTTCGAACACTTCAAACGGCACAAAAAAACACAGCTATTTACAAAAAAATTAAACAGATACTTTCTACAAGAAGCGAATAATTAAAAACAGTAAAAACACTAACGATTAACGAGAAATAACCACAGGCACAACAAAACAAACTATAACAAATTAATAGCACATCTGCGAATGACTCAGAGAAACAAGCTGTTCCAAATGTGTTGATGTGTTGAGTACTACATTATAGCACACAAGCTCACGACTCTCAAAAGAACAGGTTCTTAGTTGTTACTTTATGTTCTGAAAAACAATATCGTTCATTTGAACGAACAGCACTGAACGACTCTTTCATATGCGCCGTTTGAAGTGTGCTGGCACATCTAAAATGAACGATAAACCCATAACTATTCGCTAGTATGAAGAACCAAGATCATTTCTTTTAAGAGTCGCTGCTGTATGTTTATAATTTTCCTTTAACAGAAATATATCTGAACTATATAATATCAGTTTGGTCGTAACAACTTTTATATTGAAATTAAGACTATGATTCTAACAAGATTTATTTTAAAATTAAAAAAAAAAAAACAGTTAATCGATTAAAACTAAATTACACTTATTACAAGTACATACCACAATTGAATTTGTCGATTATCTTGAAATTACAACCAACATCTAATACAGATGTATATATAAGTTTAGTAACATTTGAAGCATATCCTATGAAGAATAGGTATGCAAGTATTTTTTTCGACCATATATCCTACCACTTTATATATCTATAAGCAGTGATAAAATGTCCGTCAGGTAGCAACACAAAATATTGAGCCGCACTTCCATTCTCTGGAAATTTGATAAAAAAATAGAATCATAATTTTAATATTACACATATAAACGATATATATATATATATATATATTTCAGTTCCTTATTTTAAATGTTAATAGTACCAAATACATCATAGCTGTACTAAGAATTATTGTCATTATGCTTGTCTACGGAAATGAACATGAAATATTACTCAAAATACTGAATTCGTTAAGATATAATACAACATATATATCTGTTTGTCTCATATATCGCCTATGCGAATAGAGAAACAGTGAATTAATTTTACCCGGGCAACCGAACTAGTTTCCAGATCCGATTCTATGGCATACTGATTATTATGAGATGAAAGGTTGCTGAACAATTTATTCCACAGTATATAATTGATTTTTGCACTGCCTCGTTTCAAGGTATCGATCAATCTTCTAGAAAAATATCATCTAAAACACTCATTGGTAACATCATCGGCCAACTACCTTTTTTTACTACTACCCTGTTTAAAATACACGAACACAATATATATTACATACACAGTAAAACCAACCATTTTATGTTAAAATATAACAAAATACAAATCCTAATCATATCATAAGTAATCCAATGCATTTCAGTTATAAGATTAGTTAAGTGTACATCGTGTATATATGCTTCAAAAGAGCGACCTGAAATAACATTTCACATTTTTAATTTTCCATCTCAACCAACTACGTCAAATTAATGACCACCATTCGAAAAATTGGATAAAAATGTCATTTTAATAATACGTGTTTACTGATATATTTACTCACAAAAAATAAATAAACATCCAATAAACAAATTAAATGTACTTTCGTCCAATAGTATAGATTATAGAAAGTCAGTCAACTTTACCAATTCCATGTTCGCTTGCCGCTTCGACATGCGGCTTCTGAATTGGATTTTTTTAGTATGTTACATAATCCAATTTTATTTTAAAACTACGCAAAACCTGCTCATGGTTTTTAAGAATAATAATCGAAAGTAACAAATAAATATTTTAAAAATTTTAAACGACGTGCATAATTTACTGGAAATTAAATGTTATAAATTTAAATAATTTTAATTTTGACAAAAAATACAAATAATTAATTAATTCTTCACAAATAAACAATGTTAAAAAATTTTAATTAAAAATTGGATCAAATTTTATTAATCGACATAATTTTTTTAACTGACCGTGAAAAATTTAAATGCATCGGTATTTCGGTATAATAAAACAACCGTTATGTTAATAGTAGGTGTTTTGTGATAAAATGTCAGCCATTTTTTCCTATGCTTAACTGAATTGAAATTAATTGGTTTAATTTTTGATTTGTATAGTACGCATGTTTTCGATATTGTTTGAAAAGTACGTTTAGCATAGTATTTTATTTTTGTATTTATAACTATATACCACAAATATTCTGTTATTTATTTGTGGTTTATTAAATTTTCAAAAGCGTTGATAAAATATAAGTTACAATGTTTAATGTATTTAGTGTTTAAATTTTATATTTAAATTTATTTTCACGCAATAGATTTTTATGTACGTATTAAATATTTTGTAGGAAACGTGATATTGAAAGTGTAATACTTTTGTAAACCAGTTTGAAAAAAGTTATAACTTGAAGGCACCAACGACTTCTTCCGAAGAGATATTTACGAAGATAAACAAATTTTGGGTATGTTTTTAAATTAAATTATTAAATATTCATACTTAATTTGTTGTTATATTAATTACGTTATATGACTATTTTATATATATATATATATATATATATATATATGTGCTCGCGTTTGGTACATATTTGACGAGTGTTTTCCGTTTATTTATAACAGCGATGCGCGATATTGATGGATTCAGTAAAGATAGCTAAATCGAGAATTGCTCAGTATCCGAAATTATTAGTCAGTTGTGGCGTAGAAGCTCGTAAATACGCCGTCTGTATTTTCCGCAACGAAGGTGACTTAAAACAAGATACTTGTCGAACCGAGTTTATCGTATTTCAGAATTGTTTAAAAAAAACGGCCGATAGATTAAAAACTAGAATATAGTATATTCGTCGATTTGTAAGGGCGATATTATTGTTTTATTGTAGTAATAATAAGAATTGCGACATTGTGCGATGTATTATAAAACGACGATGACCGGAATTATATCGGATCATTTATGGATAGGGCTTTTAATACGTTTTTCATTTGTCGCCTACGGTTTATTTCACGATCGTTATTTCAACGTGAAATTTACCGACGCCGATTACAACGTATTCAATAGCGGAGTTAAAGCGATATTAAATTTCAAATCTCCGTACGAAGAAGATTCGGAATACAGATACAGTCCTTTATTAGCTTTTTTACTCGTACCGAATGTTCTACATCATGCGGTCGGCAAATTGCTATTCTCGACGGTCGATCTTTTAGTGGCGATTATGATTTATAAGATCGTTTCGTTTCTGTATAAAAACGAATCGAAACCTTTACAGTGTTCGAAACTGTGGCTGTATAATCCGTTCTCGATAATAATAGCGGCTCGAGGAAATTTCGATTCTTTAATCGCGTTTTTAACGCTGTCGATTCTTTATCGTCACGTGCAGAAAGGTTTTTTATCGTCCGGAATTTTGCTCGGTTTAGCGGTACATTTACGACTATATCCGATCGTGTTTCTGTTTCCGTTATTTATAACGATCGATGATCGGCACATCGGATTCTTTAAACGATTATATCCGTCGAAGAAAAAGTTGCAATTCTTATTCGGGTTTTTTCTAACGTACGGTTTATTGACGTATTTGTTTTATCACCTATACGGAGAACCGTTTCTACGACAGACCGTTCTGTATCATTTAAATCGATTGGACGTTCGTCATAATTTTTCGATTCATTTCTATTCGTTCTATCTAAATCTAGATAACATCTACCGTTATTTGCTGCCGAAAGAAGTATTGTTCGTTGTTCCGCAAATTATCACTACCTTATTTTATAGTTTCACGTACGATCGATTGCAACATCTGCATTTCGCCATGTTTTGTACGGCGTTTACGTTCGTAACGTTTAACAAAGTGATCACTTCGCAATACATTATTTGGTATTTGTCGTTGTTACCGGTTTTTTTGCCGACTATATCGTTATCGCGACGTAAAGTGACTTGGTTAGTCGGCTGTTGGATTTTTGCTCAAACGGTTTGGTTAAGTTCGGCGTACGCTTTGGAATTCGAAGGTTATAATACATTCGTTTATATTTGGATAGGCAGCGTACTGTTCTTCTGGATTCACGTTTATATATTAAAAACATTCATAGAACGTTACAATGACGAAGTTTTTGATTATTATTTTAAACGATCGTTATCAACCGTGAAATTAGATTAGATAAATGTTCCACCGATTGCGTTATACAGAGGCATTTTATGTATGTAGTATTTAAAAAAAAAAAAATCAAAAAGACAGTTGTATTTTAATATTTTGTCTAAGTTTTAATTAGGTGATAGTTATTTAGAAATTTTGCATGCTGTTTCTTATAATTAGGATATATAAAGCGTGTAGATTTTAAAAAATTTAGTTGTTAATACATGCAGAGGGGAACGTATTATGTAATTTTAGTGTATTGCATTTTTATGTTTAATGGATAATATGCTTTAGTTGTATACTTTCTCGGACGTCGTATGTGAACTAATTTCACTGCGTCGAGTATTTTTTAATGGGAATTTTGAAAGAACAAAAAAGTGTAAATATCGTCACGATGATAGATTTAAAATTCGAATTGAATAAAATTATGATAATTACTACAGGCGACTAGAAACTGATAAACATGTTTTAAATCGTGGTCAGTTCGTATTAAAATTTTCAACGTTATTTCATTCGTCGTTGTTATCAAAAATACGTTTTCACTTCTTATGTTTATGAAGTTATTATGATACCTTAATATTTCAATATTCGTGTATATCATTACCGTTCCGGGTATGAATGTCATATATTTTCATTTTGTAAAAAATTATCTTTAAATTTATTACAAATAATTTCATCCTCTATAAACTTTTGTCGGAATTTAAATATTTTTAAATATTTAAATGTAAAACATTATGTATATATATATATATATTTTAATAGTACGTGAACTTTTTGTGGATAATGTAGAAATAATATATTTAAATGAAAATATTCAAGGAAATAAGAACATCTGTAAGATTTTAAATTGAATTTGTAAATTACGAAGCCAATTTAATAAATCTATTAGTTAACTATATGTTTTTGTTTTCTTCTTAAGAAATAACAAATGACTGTGTAAGGACAATATGTTCTTATGAAATATGTTCTCGTTAGTCGTGATGTTTATATATTTTTTTTAAATTTTTCTTCTAAATTATATTTTACAAAATAGAATAGTAAAAATTTGTGTTCATCTACTATGTTCTTATGTCAGATATGTACACACATTAATTAATGCATCCAGTATCTGCGTACAACATAATGCTGATGTGTAGTAAACCCTCTATACTTGATCATACGAACAAAAATATGCGAATAACGGTCATTATCTCACCTAATACAATAAGCGCTACGAAAATATGAAAGCGGCAGAAAAATGGATAAAGCGCCAAAATTTATCTCTATTGTTCAAAATGTTGATAAAAACTGTTAAAATCGATATTTCTTGATAATAAACATTATAAAGCCAATTATTTATCCGATAAACGGTTAAAATGAATATTTCATTTGCCGATTATAGAATTTCCGATATATGGAGGGTTTGTCATCGTTGTAACTTAATAATTTTTTTGTTTAATGTTGAGGTACTCCATAACTACAATTTCATTTGATAATGCAATGAATACAATTTAAATAATTTCCAAAAGTTACATCCTTATAATCTTTGTACTGTTCTACGTATCATGTAAACTAAGCAAATAATTTCAATCTACTTCTAATAACTATGCCACTGTCATTGGGTACGGATAATACATCTAATTGACTACGCACGTGATAAGTATCAACACATTGCACGACCATACAAAAAATATTACAATTAATGTAAGAAATTTGTTGAACAAATTTTCATCGATATATTAATTCTCAGCCTGTGCATATAATTATGCAAGTTGTGTTGCACCACCTCACATTCCAATTCCAGGGTCATTCAATATCAATATACACGTTGGTATTGATATAGTGTAATTCTACTTTTAGTAAAACTGCCGAATATACGAGTTTAATTTTAAAATTATTGTAATTTACAGTTTAGTAATTCGAATACTACATTAATTTTAATGAATATACCGTAAAAATCTCACTAATGAAAGTTTCCCGTTCATTGAAACACAAATAACACTTCACAGATTACATTGCATCATCAAAGATTAATTGTATAAAATGAGCTACAATTCCCTTACTACAACCCGTACAAACAGGATGTGTTCTTTCTTCTTTAGTATTCGTGTGGATTTTTATGACTATGGTTAAAATTATAATTAAATAGCTGATATCTAACCATTCCAAGAAGAGGCACACGTACGTTATGAACTGATGTTAAATTATTTTACATTTAGAGCGAGATATCCAGTTACACACACCATGCTCACCGTTTTATGCCGTTTAATTTCGTCGTAATATTCAATTTTTTACTGCAAATATCTATATTTCTCCTTAAAAATAGACGTGTACAACACATCAGTTATTTTATTAGTACGTATGTAGAAAATGAGTACACTTTGGAAATGATGAATTGTGATAGACTTATTAAAATGCATTCTGCGTTAAAATGGTATAAATTACTCCCGGATAATTTTAACATCATTATAAAGATAAATAAATTGAATGTAATATTAACATCGAGTTCAAAGCAATCACGTGATTACTGTTAATGACGAATCTTCAGTTTCTGCAGAATGATACCAACTGCTTTCTCAGCTCAAAATAATAATAATATTACATATTTCACTTTGTAAATCGTTATTATCGTTTAAACTTAAAAATGTACTCATCTAGCATATGTGTCTCAGTAAACTGTTGTCACCTGAAACATCGCACAAATATTGTATTTCCATTCAAGCCTGTGTAATATATGGATGCAAAAAGTTATAATTTATCTAACTCGCTTATATAAAATTAAAACAAAGGTTTACTATGAAATATGAATTGTTTATATTTATCTCGCACGTGTCGATATAAACTATATGAAAAAATTCTACGTCGCAGTTGCACCTTTCATCCTCAGTATATACAGTATTCATTTAACAGTGCTTGTGCAATTAATCCATACCCAGATGAAAGATTATATTTACAGATCGTGTTATGTCAATCCTAATATACTTGTTTATTTATACTTATGTGTTCTCCTGGATTGTTTGAAATAACTTTTTTTTTTTCGCTGTCTATGTGCCTTGTAAGGAAAATACGCTGATAATTTAATAAAAGTTAATGTAAAACGAGTATTATTTATCACTTAATACTGACTTTTTTCCATTTTCTGTATTGCTTTTCATGTGTACTTAATAGAAGTGTATATGTGTAAGTAGGTTGCTGGTTTCAATAATTTAATAATTAATAAATCTGCTTACATTTCGGCTCAATGTTTTATGGAGTACATGGAAAAATAAATTTAAAAAAAGAACTAGTGAAATAAAATCCTGTTTGAAAATTCAAATTTCAATCTATGTTCTCGCTATATAAAGGAAACAAAAATAAATACTACTAAGAGAAGATTTTTATTTATTCCGTTAACATGTATAAGTGCAAAGGGCTGTTAGAGGCAGTATCAATCTATCACAATTTGGAATTAGATTTAACAAAATGAGCGTAGTCTTACAGTTGCATTGCATTTAACTAGTTAACAATGACCGCTCTAAATTTTCATGATTCAAAAGTTCTATTTTTTCATATTTCCAAATATCTGGCATATAAATGAGTGACAATAAAATCTATAATTTCGTAATGTCCACTTGCAAATTATACCCCGAGAATTAATTTCATTACCTTGTTCCAAGATGTTCATTAATTTCTCTTCTGAACGTTTTTTATCGTTTTATTTGTTTCATTAATGTACGTGTTAACATTCGAATTTTGTTTCATTTGTGGTATATAAAATAAGTGTTTAGTAAAAACAAAAATTAATTAGATGCGCATAATATAAAAATTGAAAAATGCATAATTCAAAATATTCCCGAATGCAAGAGCCTAATTAACAAACTAAGGGTCCCAGTTATGAGAATTTATATGTTCAACCACATTTTTTAAGTCGGTATAATGTTATCTAATAGGAAAAACTGCAGGAGATTTTTTATTCTATTGTGTTGTATTTGTGAGGTAAACTAAAACCATGCTCCTGAATAATTTTTGCTCATATAATGGGGGTAGATTCAATTAGTGGACATAGCAATGAATAAATATGAACTAGAGCATCTTTGTTAGACGCAGTCATACTGCTGCTTCATCATATGCTGGGCAAATTTTTTTTTTTTGTACATTAAATGCCTTCGGTACACTTATGATTATTGTGGACAAATTTTTTATAATCTTATCTGTTCATAGGGGGCGCAGCCGCCACCTCAGATTTATTACACCGTGGCCATGACCCCTCAACGGTTAATTAAGGACTGCCCCTTCAATGTTTATTATTTAAGAGTTATAACCCTTTGTGTACCATACATAAACATATATAAAATGTTGCCGTTATGTGAATATTTCAGGTAATTATACGTTAGATTTATTGTGTATGTTTGATAATGACGTAACTGTCGAAAAGCTTTAGAAAACTTTTATAGTGATTCAACTGTGATATGATTTTGTTTTGTTTATAATTCATAAAATCACTACTCTCCGATATATCAACATTTAATGGAACCTGAACCAGGTGTGGAGGTTTATATCAATTTTGATGAAGATTTATTTTTTAAAATCTGTGTTATAAATAAAATTTATTGTGAAAATAAATCTAAAAGTAAAATTACCTCTAACTGGTGAAATATCTATATCAAATTATAAGTTGTTATATGAATATTTCAAGTAATTTATATGTGACATTTATTGAGTACGCTTGATAATGATGTAACTGTCGAAAAGCTTTGCAATAAAAAAACTTTTATAGTAATTCAACTGTGTTATGATTTTGTTTTGTTTATAATTCATAAAATCACTACTCCGTAATCTCAACATTTTATATATATATATATATCCTAGGAAAGCAATATGCTTGTTACGAAAACTATTGATGGTCTGGAATTAACTATTTTGTTTTAATGATAGGTCTAAGCCGCTTTAATACAAGTTTTTCGAATAGTTTGGACATTGTAGAAAGCAGAGATATTAGTGATTTACCTGGCTTCCACAGCATTATTACCTTTGTTCTTTTCCATTATCTAGGAACACTTTCTATGCGTAATATGATATTGAATATATATGTAAGAATAATTATCGCATTTTGTTGGTAATTCCTTATATTTGAAGTGTAATCTCATCATATCTAGGTGCTTTTTTCGCATTCAGGTTTTTGTTCATTTCATTAAGTACTTCCACAATGAAAACGTATTTATTAATATTTTTGTTTATTTTTCAAATGACTGGTTAGAGTCTAAATCTGGTATAATGATATTTTAGTTGAAAACCCTGTTTGAAATGATTGGCGAACGCTTCCGCTTTTTTATGTAGAATCTTGCTAATACTGTTCCATTTAAACTTATCTGTTGGGTGTGTTGTTGCCATCGTTTCCTTGTTTTCCTTTTCTGTCGGACTAAATCCCTAATTTCCATAGGGTGTATATGTCATCCACATTTGTCTGAACCACTGGAGATGTTGCCTTTTTAGTAGCCGGTGTAATATCTTTGATAAATTCCTCATCTGTAGATTTTATATCTGAGCTTAACTTTAGTCATACTGAGAATTTTCCTGAATCATTTAGGATATTTCTAAATTCATCCCAGTCGGTGAATTTATTTTTAAAGTTTAACTTTCTCTGCTTCATTATAGCTCTGGAGTATGATCTGATGACAGATTGAATCCTTTAACTTCCATATAGCTGAAGGATGTTTCTTTCAAGTAAATCTGGAGACTTTTTGTGATCGGGTGGCCAGTATGTTGGTTTCCTTGATAAGACAACGTCTGCGCCAATTTTTTGTACTGACTTTAATAGAGTTCGGCCTTTGGGAGTAATTAGTCTTGATTCCCCGTGTGCATGTTTTGAATTATAATCACCCCCAGCTATAAATCAATTGTCTAGTGAAAGAAAATGATCCGTAAACTTGTCTTCATCTATCCCAGATCTAGGTGGGCAATATATTGATGAAAGAACAAGGTTAAGTTAGGTTTTTGAATGATTGCCACCCGAATGTATTCTAGTTGATATTTTTCAGTCGCAAAGTTCTTTGTTGAGTCATTAATTAATACTACTACTCCTCTTTGGACTTTGTGACTAGCGTGTACAGTGATATAGATACTGTTTTTAATTTAATATACGACAGTTTGTCTCTGAAATCAGGGCTATATCAATCCTTTTCTCAAGCAGAAGATACTCAAGTTCATTTTTGCTCTGGATTAGCCCTTTAACATTCCATGTCATAGCATTAATTTCTGATTCTTTTGAACTTTTAATGTGGAATATGATGGAACATTTTCCGGTCTAGTATTAATTTTGATTAACGTTTGATTTAATGAATCTAATACACATGTTAGATCAGAGTTATTATTTTTTAACTTAGTGTGTGTTGATGATGGTGATAATGTAGCAAGTGGTAGCTTGCGCATATGTAACATCTTTCATCATTTCAGTCACTGGTTTCTACTGGATTCTTTGAACTGCCGATGTTTTATTGGGGTATGCCTTGTCGACCACTTTTTTGTAGGCAATCCACTCCTTCCAATTTGCAGTATGCTTTTCACCACTTTGCCCATTTTGCTTTTGACAATTTTCAGATTTATGATTTACACTACAATTTACACACGCGCCAGCCTTAAAACAATAATTCTTTGTGTACCAGAAAGCCTGACAATTTTTACATTCGGTATATCATTGAGGTTCAAACTTAATAACTTGATGACATAGCAGTTTTATTTCATATATTTTTTATTACTATCACTTGGTTTCAGATCTAAGAAAACCAATGATAGGTTTATGTAGGTCCATACAAAGTAAAATAGAATTTTGATACTCAGAAAGTTGAAAAAAAAAATTATTAATTTAACATTTTTGAGATACACTATATACGTATCTTTTGAAGGCTACGTCATCTGACCGGGGATTAATTTGTTAAACGTATTATTTGCTGAATTATTCCTTTTTAATTAGTTTTATTTCATTTACTTCATATTATTTTATTTCATTCAATCTTATGTTAGAAAGTTACCATCATTAATGTATACATACTTGTTATTTGACCTGTAAAATCATTAAGTACGAAAACTTATTCCTAACAGTTATATTTCAATTGTTAACCATATATTAAAAATATATTTTACCTTATGTTGTCAAATATGTCGTTTCAATTACATTTTAGACTAAAAGTTTTTAGAATCACTTGGGTTGATCTAGTGGTTAATCAAACACAAAAATAATGAACAAAAAATTTACAAAAATGAGGATGATATACTCAAACTTTTGAAAACAAAAAATTTAGTATTTATAAGGGGAAAAATATTTATAACAGTGAAATTTTCATTCAGTAAACAGAAAGAATAAAATTAAAATCTAAACAATGTTTATTTTTCATTCCTTTTAATATTAAGTTTTTGTTACATACTTAAAAATATTGTATAATTCGTAAATTGATGTAACGTTGTATTTTCGTTTTTATCTTATGAGTCATAAATTGTGATCGGGATATTTACTAGAAGCTTATTTTTGTAATAGGTTTTTGAGATAAAACTAAACATTTTGGAATAATTTTGAACTCAAATCAAAACTTTCCATTGTGTGTCGTTTTTTTCTCTCAAAAGTGACAGATTTTATGACAAAAGAATATATTATTTAAGTATTATTTATTACTATGGTGATTAAAAAATATATGTTTTGATTTTTTCAACAGTTAAAAATTAAAATTAAAAACTTATTATTATTTATAACGATATTTATGTAAATAATTTATATTTAAAATATTAGTTTATACATGTAGAAGTATTTATTTGATTGAATAACACTGTTTTGTTAAGAAACCCAAAACCAACCCTCTAAAGATATAACAATTAACAACCCTCCAATGAATTACGGCCACGTTGTACTTAGTTACAACACATCCCTTATTTCTGCATTGCTACTTCATTTTCATGAACTCATATTTAACATCTACGTACTAGGATGTGTAATATTTCTCTATAATCAATTTTATTCTATTCACATTATATTATTTTATTTATTATTAAAACTAGTGCTTGAATCTTTACATAAACGATTAAAATTATTAGCATGTAAAAATTTCCCAGTAGTCCAGATTTGGTAAGTATAAAAATCACACACTAGTTTTGTTTCAATTATTACTCATTTTATTATTTATTGGCATAGTACTTACTAAAATATAACAAAAACTGAGATTTTTAAATCTGATACTCCGTTTTATATGAAAATTATACAACATGTGTAAATGAAAATATGCTGAAATTTTCTAATACTAATATGCTTATATATATATGCCGCACGTTCCTACAATTGCACGCACATATAATGTAATAATAATAACTATTTCTTCTTTACGAATTATGCAACTCAAATTTGCATGTGATACGTGTCTTTTCTAATCAAGAATAAAGACGGCCGCCATCACGTGTAATTATAATTACTTACATTAAAGATAATAGTTGATATTAATCATTGTAAAAGCTACGTGTACACATTACGTTTTTGTTGTAATAATTATATAAATAAATAAATACATTTTTTATTGTATAGAATTTGTATTTCGACAATAAATATAAATGATATGATATTAATCGTTATTTTGCATGTTGCCTAATTACGGGTATACCTTAATGCTATAGCAGCATAATTTAGGACTGATGCAGTAAATCTATTTGAGTGTATCTTTCGAAACATTTATTTGGCCATATATATTTTTTTTTATTGAAGGTTCTAAACGCATCATCTTTAAGTAGCGTAATTTGTATTTTAAATGTAAATGATCCTATGTTATGCTTTCAGAATATCTAAAAAAGTTTAAACACATACGAATTAAGAAAAAAATGGAACAAAGTAGAAATATATATATACATATATATGTGTCATGCTCAACTTTTTCAAATAAAATATTTCCTTGTATAAAAATTACGCCATGTACAACAATTTGATTTAGTAGTTCTGGTAACACTTACTTATTGATTTAAAAAATTTGGATAGTGAAAATAGTGATAAATAATGAAGTAGTATTATAATTGATTTGTAAAAATTTGTATGTCTGGTGTCTACTCTAGGTTTAGTAAATCTTTTAGATTTTCGTTTGAATATTACATAAAATCTGAACGTCTATATACGTTATATCAAAGTTGAAAGGTATTGAAATAATTTTGTTTTTTTTAATAAATCAAGTTTGTAAATATTTAAATGTGCATTTTGTGCATACACTATAATTTAAATAGTTACTTTTTTATAACTAGGATAGAAACAATAATGGCGTTATCAAAAACTAAAGAATGTTTACAAGATTTAATCATGTCATATCTACAACAACTGTATATGCGTCCATTACGTACCAAATGTTTAACCAGGTAATTATGATTAAACATGATGTTAAAATGTAACGATAATAATTTCAATCGAAAATTTACTTTGTAAAATAATTAAATATTTTCATTTATTATTTATGTAGTTGCTTTATCTCAGCATCTGGAAATTTAACGGCGCAGTATGTAAGTGGTGCAAAAATGATTGATCAAGATAGCATAATCGCATTCGGTTTATTCGGGTACATAATTTTTATTTTTAATGTAATTCTGACTTTATTTTATTGTAAAATTGATTTTTATTTCATAATCGAAAATCTAATATGTTTTCTAAAATTATCATTACTTCATTTTAGGTTATTGTTTGGCGGTCCAGTACCTCACTTCTTTTACAAATTTTTAGATTACTTAATACCATACGATGCACGATTCAAATTGATTAAACAGTTACTAGTTGAAAGAATATTATTTACACCACTTTACCAATATTTTGTTCTTTACACGATCTCAAGATTTCAGGTAAGTAAATATTTTAAAATTTGTTATTATGATGTTTTGATTGTTTCACAGGTTTTTTGAACAACTTATTTTTAAATAAGTGCTATTCTATAACCAAAAGTGGATTATGTATGTATTACTTGAATATTAATATAATTTAGGGTAAATAAAATTTAAATATTTATTACTGTTTAAAGGAAATGTGACTGTAGAATGAGTGAGTCAAGTAAAAAAGGTCCTGCTTATGATTTAAAAATAACCGAGTAAGTTTGTTTAAAAATTAAGGATGATTCTATATAATGCTATGCACTGTGCCAAATTTTTGCTTTTGCATAATTATTTGCTGGTGCAATGTGAATATTGTTAGATATAGTTTTTGTAGCATTAAAAGAGAGAAATCAGTGCCCTCTCATGGAAACACTGTGTCTGAGAAATTTGTTTTGTTTTGCTCTCATTTGGTTCAGTTTTCATCATCATCAAAATTTTCAAAAATAAATAATCTGTATTTATGCATTAATAAAAGTACAATCATAATGTGATGTTGAATGAATTAATAAATAAATATATTTAATTATTATTTACGAAGTAGAATATGTTTTGTGCATTCTTAACAGTGATACACTCTCGTACGTGATTTAAAATTAGCTTATAGTTAACTTATAACTGTTAGAATATTATACAGGTAAAATACTATAAAATTCTGCTGTTAAAATGTTAAGTATAATTGATCCCGTTCAACAGTACATAAATTACGTAGAAAGGAGAGAACGGATAGAAAGAGGGAATATGATGATATTTTTTTTTTTATAAATAAAGATACAATCTTAACCTACTAAGTTAAATAAGCATCAGATTTAACAAACTGTAGCTTAATCTGACAAAATCTAATCCTATTAATGAAGAATATGGGTTTAAAGTCAATGGCCCATCGACCATAACTTTTGATATATTCTTTTATTCTGTAATCGTTTCAACAATCTAAAATTGCAAAAGTACCGTTTATGAATTGAAATAAAGTAAAATAAACCTGCTTAGTAATGAACAAGGGTTAAATTTAGATAAGTTATGTAATAATAAAAATAAGATAAATAATAAAATGTAAATTATGAAAATTTAAAACAATTTATTATTAATAAAATAAATACATTACAAAATCGCGATTCTTTATTATCACATTATGATGTGTAGAATATTCGACGCAATTGTTGCACACACACAGAAAAAGCAGATATAAATCCGCCCAACACATCAGCTGATGTGTTATTACCATAATCAATCATTTCATTTCTGTATATTAAAAAATAAAACAAAAACATTAAAAGTGTTTTCATAAATTTGTTAATATATAAATAAAATCCGAATTTGTAACCAACTTCATATATTAGTTTCATGCAAAATAATTTATTAAAAACGTAATTCTTTATCGCAAAGAGATTATAAAATAATTTGTTATGAATATAAGAAAATTATAATATCATACACGTGTGCGTTGGTAAATGAATGATGCAATATACTCGCAGTCGATGAACTCCCGATTGGAATTTATTATTTGGCTGGTCCCAATAGTTGTTTTGTTTTTTTTTGTCTACATTCCTTTATTATGCATTCCACACATTGTACTATTTGAGTTTTTTCGAGTTGACGTTCACACTCGGATGTTTTTAACTAGTCGTTAGCGATATGAATTATGAATTTTCTTTATAGTTTTATTAAAAAGTTCGGGCGTATTGTGTATTTCGTGACACTATGATACAACTTTTAATGATTCTCATATATAAAATTGAAAACCGTTTCGTGTTAATGGATCTAAATAAGTGCATGTATCTGCAAGAATATGTTTTTAAATATTTCTTTCTCCTTATATGAAAGTATAAATACATTTCTTAGTCTTAAAGTTCATCTAACTATTTTGTCTATACATGGACTCATCAGAGATATTGGACTGTAAGTGTAATTTTTATTGTTTAACTATTTATATTTTATTTGTATAATATAAAAATATATTTCCTAATTTATTTTTCATAAAAATTAAGAAAAATATAGTTTGACATTCAAAGGAATAAATATAACTAACGCAATATTTTCATGACACCTTTTGTTTTGCTCTTATCAGCTTCAACATTTTATAGACAATTTTAATAATAGTAGATTTGTTAAAGTGCTATAACACTGGTGTAAGTTTTAGGGAGTAAAATGTTTGGTGAAATTACTAGTTGCAGTTTAATTTTGATTGTTAATGTGCGATGCCAGTGATCATGAAATACTTTGTTGGATATATAAAAAACTATTTAGATCCTCTAATAAGATTTTTTAACGGTAGCTAATCAACTACAGTGCTTTGTGTGTGAATAATTGCTTTTTTAATTTTGACAAATTAATGTGGTATTACATTGATCATTAGTGGGGTGATTTTGTTACAATTGCGTCATGTATTAGTATGTAAATTTCCATGATTGTTTTCATTATATATGTTTTGCAACATTCACAAGTGTTGTTTTATTTAATGAACACTGTACTCATATAATACCTTTATATATTTCTCACAATTGATTGTCATTCTGAATTAAATCAAAGTAAATATGTATATTACTGTATTATGTACTGTGCCAAATTTGCTTTTGCATATTTATTTTCTGGTGCAATGTGAATATTGTTAGGTACAGATTTGCAGCATTAAAATAGAGAAGTGTCCTCTCATGGAAACACTATGTCGGAGAAATTTGTTTTGTCTTGCTCTCATTTAATTCAATTTTTCTTGAGAAATGATGTAGACAATTTCAATAATAATAGGTTGGTTAAATTAGGTAGTAAACTATTTTTAAAAAATTTTCTCGATCGGTGCAGTTTAATTTTGTTTGATATTCTGTAATGCTAGTGATTATAAAACATTTGGATGGATGTATTTGAACTATTAATTAATTTTCTTCAACTATAGGTAAATAACAGCGGGGTGTTGTAGACTTGGACGGAATGATTCATTTACTTTTAATGATTCGAGTCATCGAATCACTAACTTCCTGACCCGTTTTCTTTTAAAAATAATCCTCTCGTCACATTATTACGATTCAGTTAACTCTTCAAGTTATCGACTCATCCAGCCTTCATTTATCCTCTCTCAATATATATATTATTTATGCTTTGCTGATATGTAATCGTAAGTGTCTGTGTGTAAGTACATACATTTTAATCGAAAAATTTATAAACTAAAGTAACATTTAAAAATTTGAAATATTACATAGTATATACCTCCTACATGTATTTATACGTAAGAAAATAATACAGTAGTGTAGATTATATTTTACTTTTATTTGTACGTAAGAAAATAATACAATAGTGTAGATAATATTTTACTTTTTGTTTTTAATATGTCGAACAATATTGTTAAAGCATAATATTTAAAGTAATATAAATACATGAATGCAACAATAGATTAAAATGTAAAACAATTTAAAATTTATTCATTAACGCAAATAAGTTGAAATCGTAATAGAAATAAATAAAACTGAAATTCTAAAATATGTATTTGTGAAAATAAATAATTCTATATCAAACACATAGATAAACCTGATGTGACAAAATGCATGATATTTTACGAGTCGGTGAGTCGATAAATCTGCAAGTCCGTGACTCGAATCAGTTTATTTTATTGACTCGAATTATTCGAAATATTTGATGACTTGAGTCACTGACTCGAATCACCGATTCATGGTCTAACTTAGTGTTCAATATAATGCATTGTGTTTGGTATTACCATTTGATTAATGAATTTATTAGATAATGTTATAGTTGACTTCGTAAATTAGAAATAGACCAATTGATGTAAGGAATTAAATAAAGGTTTTCTTATTTTAATTTTTAATTGACATTGATTTTGTTAAAAAATCAATGCAAAATTACTTTATGAAACCTGATATACTAATCAGCATTCGTTTGTTTCCGTCGATTACTATGTCAAGACCATATTCAATTAAAGATATGACGAAAGGGAATAGTAGGGATAGGTTTGTGTATTTTTTAAAGCAAAATGAAGTTCTTTTAATCATTTTGATTTTTATGTGTGTAAATATGTATATATGAAAGTAATTTATGTTTGAAAATAGGTTTTTATTTTCTATATTTCCTTTGATTTTAAAATTGTTTCTTTACAAGGTGATCAGTTAATATTGTTACTTTATATTTAAATTTTTACCCATTACACATAAACAAATTTCTGTTATTATTTTTAAGTTGTATATTTATTTTACTAGGGAATTACAAGGTATTTGCTGTTTATTGGTACTTACAAGATACTTTTTTTATATGCAAGAAAATTAATGTGGTATTATATTGATCATTAGTAAGGTGGCTGTGTTCCAATCATGTCATATATTAGTATGTTAATTTCCATAATTATTCATTATGTATGTTGTGACATATTCACAAGTGCCGTTTTGTCAATATACTCGTATAATACTCTTGTATCATCCCACAATTTCCTGCATTCTGAATGAAATCAATGTAAATATGGTATATTTGAAGAACACTGTTTTATAGGCTGTAAAAATGTATATTACATATTTATGTGAATATTGTTAGAAATAGTTTTTGCAGCACTAGGAGAAAGAAATCAGTGACCACTTATGAAAACAATGTGTGTGTCAGAGAAATTTGTTTGTCTTGTTTACATTTGATTTAATTTTTCTTAAGAAATGTAAACAATTCTAATAACAATAGTAGGTTAGTTATATTATTAAAGCATATGTGTATATTTTACATAATAAATTGATTGAAAAAATGTCTCTAAATGGTTTAATGGTGGCAGTATAATTTGGTTTGATATTTTGCAATGATAGTAATTATCATATGTTCTGAACTATTTAACTAATGATCCTGATTTTCTCACATGATAATGGAGGGTGTTATGTTTCCAACGAAATTTTCTCTACTGTTGGTGAATAACAAGGTATATGTTGTTATTTGATTAATGGATTGTTATTGATGTTATTTGATTAATGAATTTATTCAATAATGTTAAATTAGTTTTGTGATTAGAAATATTGCAATTAATGCTACAAAGTTAATATAACATTTCTCTATTTAAATTTTATAATTTACATTGATTTTGTTATAAAATTAATGTAAACGTATTTCATGAATGCCTGATATACTCATCAACATACATATATATTCATGAAATATAATAATAATCAGACTATATTAAATTAGAAGGTATGGCGGGATTAGGCATGGGTTTGTATCTTTGCTAAAACAAACTGTCTACCATTCACTCCTGACAATTTTCTAATCCAACATTCAGTTCTTATGATTATTTTAACTCCTATGTATATAAATATATACATTATATATATATATATATATATATATATATATATATATATATATATATATATATATATAATATATATAAAACTGTACTGTCTGTCTGTGCTTTGCGAATATTTTCATTATAATCACTGCATTGGACTATATTTTTATCGCACATAAACGGAAAATCGATTTTTAAAAATTTTTATCTGCCCCGATTTAACAAAATACGATTAAAGCAATAATTCGCATAGCTTATAGCCTATATTATCGGATTCGTTCTAAGCTTTGTTTCACATTGATATCACAAATAGAACAGAAATTACAATAATTCAAAGTTTTAAAATATCGCTCTCTTTTAACGGTTTTATATATTAATATTCATCATCATCACTGTCCATTGTCCTACATAAGGACGTGGTGACGCCATGTAATATTATTCTAGCTGTATTGTAGTTTTTCTCCATAAGTATCTATTATTGGCATTTTGAAACGCCTCTGACATAGTATATCGTGCTGACATCTTTACTTGATCGATCCAGCGTGTATGGCATCTTCCCTGTGGACGTTTACCGTTTACGATACCTTGTATTATTGTTCGTTCCATTGAATCGATGTTTCTCGCTATATGTCCGAAATATATTATCATGTTTCTCTTGATTTTTGTTGAAAGTCTGGTATCCTCTTTTAATTCATCTATAAATTAGTTCGGAGCGCGTTCCAAGGTATACGGAGAAGTTCGTTAGGCATTTATACGTTTTTCATCAGCTTTTTTAATATTCCATGTTTTGGACGCATATGTCGCAACAGAAAAAATTACTGCATTGACCAATTTTAATTTTGTTTATTTTATTATGCGTGTGTCTTTCCATATTCTATTCGGTTTGATCATTGTTACTCTTGCTAAAGCGAGACACCTACGTATTTCTTCTTCGCATCCACCTATATTCGTCATTATCGCACCAAGGTAGTTAAATTGTCATAATACTTCATAACCGCCAATATCTGTGGTTTCGGATCTATTATTTTTTGCTCTATCAACAATCATCACTTTTGTTTTCAATTTGTTCAGTTTAATGTTGTAATTTTCACTCACGAATTTCAGTTTTTTTTTAATAATATTTTAAAACTTTCCTGAGGCGGCTAGTAATACTATATCATCGGTATAGTGTAGGTTATTGATCTTGTGGCCTCCTATTGTTATGTTACCATTCCATCCATCAAGTACTTCTCGCATTATGTGTTCGCTATATACATTAAATAACATAGGTGATATTATACATCCTGCCTAACTCCTGCTTCTAATTTAAATGGTTGCGATTTACAGTTATTAACTCTTACGGTGCTTATGTTATTTTCATATAGATTGCGTATAATCCTTATTATGTGTTTTGCCACTCCAGTTACTGCCACAGTTTACTCCACTTGACTGATTCAAATTCTTTGGAGAAATCAACAAAACACATGTATAATTCTAATTGATACGCGCTTTCTCAATGATTTGCCGTATATTCAAGATATGTTCTCTTGTTCCTCGGCTAGGCATAAATCCCCGCGTGTTCTTTTCGAAATCTGTGGTATTGTATAAGTTTTAAGTTTTTCATTGATAATAGTTAAAAGAACTTTGCTGGTGTGAGACATTAATGCTATAGTTATGTAATTCTCACAGTTCGCGAGTGAGCCTTTTTTTAACAATGGGATGAAGGTTTATTTGCACCAGTCTATGGGACATTTGCCAGTACTCCATACTTCCTTGCATATTTCATGTATTAGATTAATACCATGGTCTTCTACTTCTTTAATCGCTTCTGTCAATATTCCATCACCTCCACACTTTTCCCTTTTTTAAGCTATTTATCGCTATCACTTCTGATGTTAGTATGCACGGTTCTTTTTCTATTTTCATATTTGCTTTAATTTCATGATCTTTTATTTCTTCATCAGAGTATAGATTTTGACAATAATTTCTCAACATTTGGGCAATAGTCATAGGATTAGTTATTATTTTATCATCGTTATTATTTGCTATCATTATTGTTTGTAATTTAAATTTCTTAGTGAGATACTTTGCAATATTAAATAACTCTGTTGGTTCATTACGTTCAGCATATTTTTGTAATTTATCGCATATATTCGTAATATGGGCACTTTTATCCCTTCTACACAACCGCGTTATATTCCTGTTTATTTCAATCTTTGTTTCTACCGAATGACTTTTAGTTACTAAGATTTTTCTTACGTTTATCAATTGTAGGGTTTCATCTGTTATCCAATGTTGTTTCATATCTTTTGTATTATAGTTTGTGCTATTTATTACCTTAACAATTCATTGTTTCACTTGGTTCCAAGTATCGTCTGGATTTCCTGTTGGTTATGGTATTTTATCTTTTAACAATGCATGACGAAATTCTACAGAATTTGTTGGTATTTTCTTGATGACATTCACCATTCTTAAAGGAATATGGAATTTTAACTTGAAATCTTCCTTCAATAATTTGTGGTCAGTACCACATTCAGCTCCTGGTTTAGTTTTGGTGTCCATTACAGACGTTCTCCAGCGTTTGCTGATTAGTATATAATCAATCTGATTTTTATATTGTCCATTAGGCGATGTCCATGTTGATAATCGTTGTGGATGATTTACAAACATAGTGTTCAATACACTAAAATCATGTTCTATAGCGAAATGCACTAGTCTTTCACCCCTATCATTATGTTCTCTCAAACCATATGTTCCTACTATTCCCTTCATATTCTGGTCATTGACTCTCTTTCCAACTTTGGCATTCATATCTCCCAATATAACTATAGGTTCTTTTTTGGGAATGCTTGTTATAATCGATTCTATTTAATTATATACGCTTTCGACTTCGTCATCTGTTGCATTTATGGTTGGTATGTATACCTGTATTATATGTAACTTCATAGGGCTGGTATTAAGTGTGATTCTTATTACCTGTGCACTTATTGGCATGTACTCATGTACGTATTGTGAAAGATTTTTCTGTATTAGTATAGCTACGCTTTTTTTTCTCTTTCATCGACCCTGGAGGTATGTACTATATAATCTGATGCTTTAAAGCAGGGGTCTCCAAACTTTCCAGCCTTAGGGCCATACTGATTACTCCAGTAAGTTCCGAGGGCCAAAACCATATTATCATTGTTGCTGGTGGTAAAAAGTGAAATAGTCCACTGATGAAAAAAAAAGTCTGAAAAAGTACGCAACGTTTAAAAAAGGCTGCAAATCGGACTAAAGTCTGCAAAACGGCAACACTGCATATTATTAATTTTCCTGTCATTATCTGTAATTTATTAGTCCTAGAGTACGAGCAATGAGGAGTAACGTGACACGACATCTGGTGGACAAAAGCGGAAATAGGTAGTACCTTCTATGCTAACTGCTAATAGATGGCGCTAATAGCACATACAGAATAATCTCGTTGGTTCGAGAATGTCTGGTGTCTTCCACTCACTTCTACATGGCAGTAATTGGAATATATAAGGTCAGTTCCTTGTGAAATAAAATAGTGTGTACCTTCCTAAAACGTGTTTGTGCGTGTTTAAGTTTACTTTGTAACAGTATTTTGATTTGAATTATTGCTTTTGTGTGTGATTTAGTAGTATGGAAAAGAAGCGAAAAATTGATAGTGAATGCAGAAAATTCAAAGATCAGTGGAACATTCAGTATTTTGTAATTGAGTCCAGTAACAAGGCGCTATGTTTGATTTGCAATGAAAGCATAGCCGTTCTCAAAGAATATAACATCAAACGTCATTATGAAACAAAACATTTTCAAAATTACTCAAAATATACAGGAAGTTTGCGGACAGAAAAATTTGAAGCTATGAAGCGTAGCAATGTTCATTTACAAAACTCAAAACTGAACAAGAGGCTGCAACTCGTGCCAGCTTTCGTGTGGCTCTTGAAATTGCAAAACGTGGAAAACAATTCACCGATGGAGAAATGATCAAAGAATGCATAATTGCAGTAGTAGCCGAAGAAATGTGCCCTGAAAAAGTAAGTTTATTAATAACTGTCAGTATGTCAGCAAACACTGTGGCTCGAAGGGTAGAAAACATCACTGAAAATATATCCTCTCAACTGTTCGACAAAAATGGACATGTTTAGTGGTTTTCTTTTGGCCTTGGATGAGTCAACGGATGTGTTAGATACTGCTCAGGTGTTAATTTATATTCGAGGAGTAGATAAAAGCTATGAAGTGCATGAAGAACTTCTTGATATGTATAGTATTCATGGCACAACTACTGGTACAAATATTTTTAAAGAAGTTGAAATGGCCATTAATCAAAAGAACCTTCGATGGGAAAACTTGAAATGTATTACAACTGATGGAGGCAAAAACATAAGTGGGAAAGATAAAGGAGTGGTCGCTCTTGTGTCAAAGGCCGTAGAAAATGACGGTGGTTCAAAACCATTAGTCTTACATTGTATCATTCATCAACAGGCTTTGTGCGCAAAATGTTTGGATATGTCTGAAGTTCTGAAACCAGTCATATCAACTGTTAATTTTATCAGATCTTTTGGGCTGAATCACCGACAATTCCGACAATTTATTGAAGAGATTGGAGAAAATGACTTACCTTATCATACTGCCGTATGTTGGCTTTTATCAGATCTTTTGGGCTGAATCACCGACAATTCCGACAATTTATTGAAGAGATTGGAGAAAATGACTTACCTTATCATACTGCCGTATGTTGGCTTAGTTGTGGGAAAGTCCTTCAGCGCTTTTTTGAACTTCGAGCAGTGATCGAGATTTTTTTGAATAAAAAGCATCGCCCTCTTACTGAATTACAAAACAACTCATGGCAGTGGAAGTTAGCATTCTATGTTGATTTGACAAAACATGTAAATGAACTGAATTTGAGATTGCAAAGAGAAAACCAGCATCTTCCTGATTTATACACTAATATCAAATCATTCCGGAAGAAATTGATACTGTTTCAATTACAACTACGAAGTAAATGTTTTTCACATTTTAAAACATGTGAAATATTCAGCCACACCACTGAGACTGAGTTTCCTATTGATTTTGCAATCGAAACTTTGAGTGCTTTGAAAATAAATTTTGATACTCGTTTCTTGGACTTTGATGCCATTGCGAATCAAATTAAGATTTTTCAGAATCCTTTTGATACTGACATTGAAACCCTAGCCTTGGAACTTCAAATGGAAATTATTGATCTACAATGCAGTGATATAATTAAGAACAAATATCAAAACTCATGTTTGTTGAAATTTTATAAGAGTCTTCCACTGACACAATTTGATCATTTGCATAAATTTGCTCGTGGGCTGTTTTCTGTTTTTGGTACTACTTATTTGTGTGAGAAGACCTTCTCCAAAATGAAGTACACAAAAAATGTTTACAGATCTAAATAAACTGATGAGCAGCTTAAATCTCTTTTAATAATTAATACAAGTAACATTAGTCCACAACTACAAACTATTGTCAGTGGAAAATCTCAATTACATAAATCTCATTAGTATTTCATATGTCATTATGCTTGCTATAAGTTATGGTTTTATTTAATAAATGTATAAAATGTTGGTTGGATTCATTTCAGTAATTTGTTAGTTATTATATACTAAAGTTAAATTTTCTGCATATTATACATGTCTTTATTCATTACAATTCTGTGTTTCTTTATCCAACTTATCACAAAAACAATAACAATAAGCCTACAACAATGTTATGAGTAGTTAGCCCATGACCATATCAATGTAGATGTCATATTAATAATTATTCAACATAAAATTAGAATACTTCGGTAAACTAAATTTAATTTGCTATAAAAAATATGTTCTCTAAAAGGAGTTTTCAAGTATGCTAGCTCTCCGCGGGCCAGACAAAATCTGTCCGCGGGCCGGACAAAATCTGTCTGCGGGCCGGATGTGGCCCTCGGGCCATAGTTTGGAGACCCCAGCTTTAAAGTGTCGCCGCTCCAATGTGTTTCAGATATTTCGTAAATAGAGACTTTCTGTTTTAGTAATTCTTTTTCTATTATGTCTGTCTGTAACAATCCTCTTATATTCCATGTTGCTAAACTGTATTTTTTATTTCTTGACTTCAAGTGCGACTGTATTCCACGCAAGTGCGGCCTGGTTGCCTAACGCCATCTGCCCGGTTGCATATTTCACACCATCCAACCTGGACTTAATGGCGCCGATTACTAGTCGGATCACATTGTAAACTTTTTTGGTTTGTTTGTTTTATCATGGTGTTCTCTGGAAAATTAATCAGGTGGTTTTCTGTTTGCCTTCCTGATCGCAATAGTGTTGTAGCCGTGCTGTGTCTGTTCACAGCGCCCACAGGTCTGCAGTATACAACCATAAAGTGAAATTGATTCATACGCTCATATCTGGTATTGTTGAATCTGCTGAAATTCAACAAGCCTCTAGGTATAAACCCTAACCGTGAGGTAACGGGGTAGCCACTGAGGAGGTGACATTGTATAGCTTTTGTGGCGGCCAAAACTCGTTAAAGATGACACAGTCATAGGACTTATGCAGACTTTTAGTAGACAGTTCCTCAAGCTGTCCATCTGCATCCTCATGTCTCATTGCCCTGCCACTACTGGAATCGTCTGCTAGAGACTTTCTACCAGCAGTCACTCTTGGTTCAAGACGGCTTATTGGTTATTCGCAGCTGGCCAGTATATCTGCTGGTCGTTCCACTATTCACCACCTGTGGACGCGTCCCGTTCCGGTTAGAGCTCCGAATCCCAGGAGGTACATGGTACCCCCGGGGGAGTATATATATATATCCGTCTGTTATTTTGGCCACGCCACTAACGTAACAAAACGTTATTTGTATTGCGGGTGTTGGTAGTAAAGATACATTCGAATCGGAAAACGTGTTAAATTTTAAACGATTTGCCAGAGACATCGATGTTTACTACTATTTAAAACTTTAAGTTGTAATTTCTGCCCTATTTGTGATATCAATGCGAAAGAACGCTTAAAAAAAATAATTACACAGGCGAAGCAGTGGGTAACTTCTAATATATATATATATAATTATTTATGTTTGCATGTATTTATTTTGTATATTATGAATACTATTAGATATGTTTCTGCAGCATTAGTTTTGTGGAGTTTGCATCTTCTTATAAAAACACTGTTTGTCTCAGAGAAATTTATCATATTTTATTCATTTTTTTTCGGAAAATTTCATAAATTTTAGTAATAATTGATTTGACAAGTTACTACAGCATATTTGTGTATTTTATGCAGCAAACTGTGTGAAAAATGTTCTCTAGATAATTTGTGATAGTCATAGATAAACTTTATTTTACATTCTACCTTCCTTGAGAGGAATATATTTAGAACTATTTAATTATTAATCTGTAATTAATTTTCTCTAATACCAGTGAATAACAAGCAATGTATTGTGTGTTCAGCATAATGGTTCGTATTTTATACTACTATTTAATGAATGAATTTATTTGATGCCATATTTAGTTCTGTGAATTAAAATAAGTACAATTAATACAATTAGTTAAATAGAAAATTTTTCATTTTAATTGTATTGAGTTTGTTATAAAAATAATACAAGCTAACTTTATGAATGCCTGGCATATTCATGAGCATAAGCATACAGATTTTTTCACAAAATATAATGATCAAACTATATTCAGTTAGAAGATATGGCGGGAAGATTTGTGTGTTTGTTAAAATGAACTCTGCCCACTATTTCCTCTTAACAAGTTTCTAAACCAACACACAGCTCTTATATTTATTTCAAATTGTACATATATACACATATGTATATCGTATGTTTATATAAAAATATGTGGTGTTATTAAAATAGTTTCTTAGTAATCAGCTAAATTAACATTTTTTAATTATATTTAAATTTTTACCATTTTTATATATACAAATTGCTGTAATTATTTTTAAGTTGTATATAAGTATTACTGTGTGATTATGAATGCCATTCTCGCCATATTTATTATTAATGAAGACTAAATTTTTGATATTCTGTAAATTGTGAGGTGTTGTATTTATCATTTGTGAGGTGGATGTGTTACAAATATAGACTACATTAGTATGTGTATTTCTCCAATATATTTAATTATATTGTGCTACATGCATAAATACTGTTTCATAGTGATCAGTATGCTCATATATATATACACACACACGCTAATGCATGTTTTTATAATTACCCATATTTTGAATGAAATCAGTGTAAATGTATATAAACATTGTGTTTTGAATATTATTTGCCTGTGTGATACAAATAGTATTACAAATGTTTCTGCAGCATTATGCACATGGAATTCGTGTTCTCTCATAAGACCCTGTTTGTTCCAGAAAAATTTGATTTCGTAATCACATTTTATTCAGTTTTCAAGAAAATTTGTTCATTAATTATAGTAATAATAGTTTGGAGAAATTATTGCAGCATATTTGTGTGATTTATATTGGAAATTGTGTGAAAAATGATCCCTAAATAGTTTATGATAGTCATAGATTAACTTTATTTTACATTCTTCTTTCCTTGTGATGGATATATTTAGGACTGTTTAATTATTGATTCTGCAATATATTTTATCTTCTATCAATTAGTAACAAGCTAGAAGTAGTTAGCATAACATGCTCAATATGAGGCATGTTTGATGTATATATAATATACCATCAAAGGACCAATGTAACAGATATGAGCTAAGAATCTGGCAATATATATCTGGTAGACAATCTTATTTTATGTAATAAACCTTTGTGTCAAACATGATCAAATGCCTGGGTTACATCTAAAAAATCCTGGAAAGCTACCGAGACCCTTTTCACTGTCGGGTGCCAAATCTCTCCCATTTAGTTCATCATTCGATTTTAAACCAGTTTCCGTTGTTGTCGTGTTCCTATATGCGTGGCAGTGAAAAAGCGATAGAATGACAGCTGTTAATGAGAAAACGAAATGTTTTTTCTTCTTGTTCTTTCTTAACCTATTTTATAAATCATCATCACTGAGGTAGCAATATTTAAGCGATCTAGCCTATTACACATTAAAGTATATTTACGTTTGCAGACGCTGTAATTATAAAGAAAATATGATTATAAATATGCGAAGTATCAATTGATTATTTAGCATCATATAACGTAACTTGGTGTAGTAATTAATATAATTCGTTTTATATTAAAAACCTACTTTTATGTCTAAAAAAAAACGTATGCACACACACATACATACATATATATATGTATTACATATATATTACGACGATTGTTATATGTATTCCACCTATAAACTAATGTATAAAAGAATGCACTAATTAAAAAAATAATATTATACTTAACCATAAGCTTTAATTTTATTATTAGACGTTGCAGAATGTATATGAGCTGTATTATATAAGGATATATGTGTGTGAATATGTTGAAAATCGAATACGCAGTAGTGAGATAAAATAGTGCTACATAGAGTACATGAAAAATGACAATAATACGATTAAGCGCATGATTGTGCCTGCACCTGTGAGAAAGGGTTAGAGTTGGTTAATCGTGAATACAGACTTAGTTCTAGTTATGGTTGTGGTCCTTGTGATTCAAGAAAAAGTAACCATATGGTTAGCTCAGAAGAAAAAAATTTAAAATTAATAAGTACATTAAAATTGTAACGGTTGTAGTAAAATCTATATATATAAAAATAATTGCTGTTCATTAGTCTCGCTAAAACTGGAGAACGGCTGGACCGATTTGGCTAATTTTGGTCTTAAATTATTTGTGGAAGTCCAGAGAAGGTTTAAAAGGTGCGTGAATATGAAAATGTTCGGAATTAAATAAAAACAACGTACCTAAACGATGACTGAATCACTGGGATGTGCGAGATACGTGTACCATGTAAGATACACGAATATGACCCATTATGTTATTAGTACCTATAGTGTTATCGTTACCTATATTCGATATATATCGTTATATCGTTGTAACCGATATAGTTATATACGCGCAGTGGCACACGCTTACTGAAGAAAAAATTTCAAAATAACATCGTTATCTATTATCGTTATATACACGCACAGCCGTCCCCTCTACCAGCCAGTAAGCACACGCTTATTCAAGTGCGTACGGCACAGTCGTCCCCTCTACTTACTCAAGTGCGTACGGCCATAGATTAAATATATTTGGTCGTGTTTTGTTCTCTCCGTGTACGTGCACGAGAACTTTCTTTACTTCGGTGATCCTTTGTGATAGTGACATTTCAAGTCATTTGTTCTTTTTTTTGTTGATCTTTTGTGATAGTGACACTTTAGTGCTAAGTGCGCATGAACTTTTCTCAATTTGATTAATTACAATTTACAATGCCGAGGAGAAGACGACCTGACTTAGGTCGTCGCAGTCAATGAAATGTGCGAAGAGCTACCTCATGTGTTAACCACACTGATGACTACAGATTAAGAAAATAGTCGTATTGCTATGTGAGAATTACGTTATTTAGTGAGTGACAATGAAGTAGATAGGCTTAGAATGCAACGAGTTCGTGCACATCAAACACAACAACAGCGAGCACGACATAATGAAATTGAGCAATTCCGCAGACGCAGTGCTCCTGTGATTCTGGAACGAGCTGCATTCCACTATGATCCGGCAATAGATTATTGTGCCGACAAATTGGTAACAATTGGGGAAATAACAATAATTTGTAAATATTGTAAGGCGTTAAAATACAGTGGTGAATCTATTGGATTATGTTGTGCTGGAGGCAAAGTAAAATTGTCACAATTGGTCCCACCACCAGATCCCTTACGCTCTTTAGTTTCTAGAATGGGAAATGATTCTAAGCACTTCTTGGCCAACATTTAGTAATATAACAGCTGTTTCAGATGACATCGTTTGGTGCTACACATATTATACAGGACAATTTCATGCCCACTTTCAAGGCATTATACCATAATATTTTTTTATAATATTCAAGTTTGTATTAAAATATTCTATTAAAATATGTATTAGGACAAATCTTTAAAAATGGGGGCGCTGTTACCACAACCAGATGCAGATCATCAATTTTTACAAATTTATTTTATGGGCAATTCAGATGCGGAAGTTGATAAGCGTTGTGCTCACAATCCGACAGTGAAGAGAACCACTGTTCAAGAATTACAAATATTTCTTTATCGGAATAACAATTTAGTAAACATGTTCAAAATAGCATTGGATCGGATGATATCTGACAGCCATAATATTGTCATTCGAGCTCACAAAACATCTGCTGGTGAACACACAAGGAGGTTTAATTCGCACACCATTGACAAAGTGGCTGTTGTCATTGTCGGAGAAAATTTACAATCTAAAGATATTGTGCTTCATCGTCGGAATAATGATTTGAAACGTGTATCTGAAACACACAGGACTTATGATGCGGTCGATAAAGTACATATGTAAATATGTTAACAAAGGCAGCGATATGGCCATCTTCGCTGTAACCAATGCAAATGATGAAGTATTACAGTACCAGATGGGTCGCTATGTAAGTAACTTTAACAAGTTTCCTCACAGTTTGTCAAACTGATGATTTTGCTCACACTTTGCTGTATGCTGATATGCCACGTTATTACATATGGAATGCATCATTGAAATCGTTTCAGCGTCGAAAACAAGGAACACCAGTTGAAAGACATCCAAATGTATTTGCTTCAGATGCTCTGGATCGCATCTACACAGTACATCCAAATAATGATTTGCGGTTGTTGTTGGAGAATTCTCGTGGTCCGACATCGTTTGAACAACTGAGAACAGTTAATGGATATCTGTGTGCGACTTACCGTGAGGCATGTCAACTATTACATTTACTCGAGAACGATTCGAACTGAGATGATATGCTCGAGGATTCTGTAATGTCTTCATCACCGCATCAAATTCGTACATTGTTTGCGATTATCATATTGACATGTTTCTCCTCAAATCCAAAAGATTTGTCGGTTAAGTATAGAGATGACATGTCTGAAGATCAAGATAAAACTGCAAATGTGTTTTCGAAACAGTTGTTAGAATATATGAGCAATCACTAACCAGGATATGCGACATACCTTTGATTATTTTTCTATTCTACACTTTTGTTTTATCACTAATATCGTATACGTGCTTTTTATTAAATTATATAAAAATTTAAATTTCTTCACAAACCGAGACACGTTTATTGTATATTATTCTATTACAGTAGTAAGGGCGTCACTTGAACACACTTTAATTTTGAATGTTGGTTGAAGGTCTGTGTAGGTTAGTGTTCTCAAGATGAACTGCGGTTTTTTCAGTTTTAGCCTGTAATATTGCGATTTTTTTCTTTTTTTTTTTTTAAATTTTATTACACGAGATAGTATCATCTCGTGGGAGTACTCGCGCTAGATGATAGGATTGTCGTGTTTTCAAGGTGATATTGCGTTTTTTTTCACTTTTTTTATTTTATGTCAGTTAGTGTTTTTATTTTTTTATAACGTAAAAATAATTTAAATTAAATAATAAATAATAATGATAATTAGAAATTGTTTGTGGTCAGCTATATGGGGAATTCGTTAGAATCGCTGTCGCATCATCACTGTATTATTATTATTATTATTATTATTATTGTTTTATAATGATTATTATTTGTATTATTATTGTTATTATTATATTATGATTACTATTATCGTTTTCTTATCATGTTCGTGTAGTGAAGTTGTTTAGTCTTCTGCATTCGTTATTGTTTATTCGTTGATTGTATAGTTCGGTAATTGTCGAGGTCGAGAAGAAAGCGAGAATCCTTATTCGTAACTTGTTATCTTATCGGTTATAGGGAATAGTCGATAAATGTCCTAGTCGTCAGCGGGAAATGCGATACACTCTCTCCTGACCCTCAGGTAAATGCCCCTCGTCGTTGCGTAGGTAATTCACGTAATAACAATAAGAATAGGGGTGGTAACGGTAACAACAGTGTTAACGATAGTACTTGCAATAAAAACAATACTAATAGGAATAATCAATCAATCAATCAATATATTTCAGGAAAATAAAGTTACAGAAGTAAACGTTAGAAATAGTAGTAGTAATAATAATAATGATAGTAATAATAAAAATAGGAATAATAATAATGACGGTAGTAATAGCTACAATAATAATGATAATAATAGTAACAACAGTAGTAATCATAGTCATAATAATAATAACGATACAAATAGTATTAATAATATTAGTAATAGCAGCGTTCGTATGAGTACAGGTAGTAGTAAACGATAGTGAACGAAATAATTTCGTAAAATTTAGCGATTCTTTCGATACCGTTATGATCGAAATTACAGTAGTCCGTAATAATCGAGTAGAACCAAATCTACAAATTATTTCAGACGTTTTGTGTGATACACATAAGCAGTCTACAAATTCTTCAGTAGAAATTTCAATGTCATCCTCAGTGATTTTCAGGGCTATGCTGTAGTTCTGATAGAGAGAAACAATAACAACATAGGAAACCTACACCTTATGTTTTTAGCCAAATTATTGCATTGAAATCAATGACTAGGAGTGGGAAAAATCAAATTAGATTAGTCTTTAACACGATTATCGAAACAAATATGTTTTTACTATCAGAGAATACTCACAAGGAACTTAATATTCATTGTCTTATTCTGCAAACGTTGCTTTTCCGTTTTGGCATTGTAAGAGACATCTTGACCAATATCTCAATCGAGGAACTTAATGCTTCTTGCACTGCAAGCCCTAAAATCGAGGATATTCGTATTGTATCTGCCAATTTTATCAAGAATAAATTAAAATTCAAAAATTATGGCAATGGAAAATGTATAAATTACTTAATAAAGGAGCGATTCTCTAACTCCATACAGTTGGTAGGCGCTAAGATTATCATAAGTTTGTCATTTTCTTTGTTTATATATATAAAAATCAATGTCACTTCGTTGTAATTTTATAACTCAAGAACGGGCTCACCTATCTAAACCAAATGTTCGGACTATTTAGTAGATGGTTTATGTGAAGTTTGCACAAAATCGGTCAAGCGGTTCTTCATTTATCACATTTTTTGTAACAAATGAATTCAATAAATGGTGTAGTATATGGTTGATGCACCTTAGTGTTCTACTGAGAAAATTACATCATAAATGGCGAGTATGTACTATTATTTCCTGTTGTTAGTTCGAAAGGAATGAATGAATTTTGTTAAATTAAAACTTTTTTCAGATGGGGATTGTGCTGGTAAATTGAAACTTTTTCAGTGTTGACAGTACAAGCATGTTGTTATGTCATTCAAAGTTTTGATAATAATTGAAGATATGTGTCTAACGATTGCAAATAAAGCATTAGTACAATTGGGTATGGCCGCACCAAATCATGAGATGCATGATTTGTTTGATCGTGAATTGCAATGTGAGCAGAAATTCAATTCTAATGATTTCCGTTTATTTGTACAATCGAATATAACCAAATTGAATATTCAGCAAAACTATGTATATGACACAATCATATAAGCCGTTTACAATAATGCAGGTGGATTATATTTCTTGGATACACCTGGTGATACAGGCAAAACGTTCGTTTAATCATTGATTTTAGCGACTATTCAATCGGAACAGAAAATTGCATTGGCACTTGCACCTTTGGGAATTGCTGCTACATTATTAAAAGGTGGTCAGACCGCACACTCTGCATTAAAATTGCCATTGAATGTACAGGTAATTGAAACTTCAACTTGCAATATTTTGAGAAATTCTGCTATGGCAAAAGTTCTGCGATTAACGTCAATTATTTTATGGGATGAGTGTACAATGGCGAATAAAAAATCACTAGAAGCATTTAATCGAACAATGCGAGATTTACGTGGTAATCAACAGCTTTTTGGTGGTGCTTTGATATTACTGTCAGGAGATTTTCGTCAAACATTGCCTGTCATTCCTCAATCAACTCCTGCTGATGAAATAAATGCCTGAAGTCATCAGTTCTTTGGAGGTATGTACAAAAATTGACACTGAACATTATATGCGTATTCACCTACAAAATGATCCAGCTGCCCATGAGTTTTCAAAACAATTGTTAGAAATTGGTGATGACAAAATACAAATCAACAGCACCAACGGATTGATCGCTGTACCGAACAATTTTTGTACAATTGCGCAATCGATAGATTAATTGATTGAATATGTTTTTCCAAATATTCTTCAGAATTACAGAAATCATGATTGGTTCAGAGAACGGCCATTTTAGCACCAAAGAACATTCATATCAATGCCATTAATTTTTAAATTCAAGTGAAACTGCCAGGTGTAGTCACGACATATAAATCAATTGACAGTGTTATGAATCAAGATGAGGCAATGAATTATCCAATTGAATTTTTAAATTCATTGGAACCGGTTGGTGTGCCACTGCATTGCTTGAATCTGAAAGTTGGTTCGTTGATTATATTATTGCGAAATATTAATCCACCAAAACTGTGTAATGGCACCAGAATAGCAGTGAAAAAGTTATTGCTAAATTTGATTGAAGCTACAATCTTAACTGCTAAATCAAAAGGAGAAGTTTGTTTGATACTGTGTATCCCTATGATTCCAATTGATATGCCATTTGAGTTCAAACGATTACAATATCCTGTGTGTTTATCATTTGCAATGTCCTTCAACAAGGCCCAAGGGCAAACACTTTGCGTTTGTGGTGTGAATTTGGAGGAATCATGTTTTTCACATGGCCAACTTTATGTTGCCTGTTCCAGAGTCGGTACCACTAGCCATTTGTTTATTCATGCTCAAAATGGAAAAACAAAAAATATTGTTTATCCAAATGGTTTAGATTAAGTTTTAAAATAGCTAGCAGTTAATAAACTATTTTTTTGTTTGAATAAATGAATTTGATGTTCCAATTAATTTTTTTTTTATTTCACTTTATATGTAGCGAAGCATGTACTGGGCCGCTAGTTTGTTTATAGTATATATGTTAAACCTTCTTTCCGACCAATACATTTCCATTCATAAATATTTTTAGTTCACTAGGAGTCACACAAATAATTATTTATGCTAAATATTGTATGATGCTTTCCTAGAAGCAGACTGTTGTATATTAAATTTTTGGCAGGCCTGGAACTGAAGCTAATCCATTAGATTTAATGTTTTGTTCACCTTCATTAGGTTTCCTAGCTTATTGGAAGACCATATCAGACACTGCAGGAGGTGACCATTACCCCATACTCACCTAAATATATATAAATGGCATGTACGACAACAAGGTTCTAGGATCCTCCTCAAAACATAAGTGGAATTATAAATGTACCAACTGGCATTAATTTTCATCTTAGTGAAACTGATCCCAGAATCCAGTTTGAAATGTTCTATAAAACTGTCAGTGGTGCTCTCTCTAGTTCAACACCACCACTGTATCATAATAAATCTAATAAGAAATATAAATGTATCAAATCTTTGGTGGCCAGATTCCTTTCAATGTGTAGCATGTGATAGAAAGAAAGCCTTTTTATAATATAGAAGTAATAATACTACTGAAAATTACCTTCATTGGAGGAAACCTAACACGTTAGCCAAGTGTGAATTTAAACTGGCAAAAAGGAAAGCATGGCAACAGTTTTGTACATAGTTTAATAGGCAAACCCCAATTTCAAAGCTGTGGGGTTGTTAAAAGCCTTCAGATGTTCCACTTATAACTGGGTTAACCAATTAAGCGATGAAAATATGTATTCCTTCATTAAAGCAATGGCCCCTTTTCATTTACCTGAACTGGAAGAGGTCATTCAACCTCTCAGTAGTACTTCCAACCACTTTTTAGATTCTCCCTTTACTAAGAATGAGGTTGCTTACGTTGTAGGAAACAAAAAATCGACTGCACCTGTCCATGATGGTCTGTCTTTTGAACTACTGCAGACACTACCAGATAACTTTTTCACAATCTTTGTGGACATTCTTAATAAAGTTTGACAGTATAAATTGATCCCTAATTCTTGGATGGTACTTGTTCCCATCCCAAAGAAAAATGGAAAATTTTGACCTATTTGTTTGGTCTCTTGTTTCAGGAAGATATGTGAATTAGTTTTTTTAAATCTATATATATTGAATTTGTCACAGCTCCACATGTGCTCTAGAATTTTACTCAATGCAGATGATATCACTGCATTTATATCAAATTCAAGTTTTTCTGTGGCCATGACCAATATTAATGCTAATGTTGCTACAATAGAACATTGTATTTCTTCTTTAAAGTTATAGTGTTGAATAGTGTGCAACAGTAGTTTTTTCATATTGCTGATATGACACAAATGACCTTTTCATTACAACTGAAAGGGGGCGTTATTCCTTTCTGCTCATCATTCCAATATTTAGGAATTATTGTGGATTCACAGTTAACATGGCGCCCACATATTGATAAACTATTAACAATTATTAATCGTGCTATTAACATTTTATATATTTTGCATAATACACAATGGGATGGTGACCCCTTTTATTCTATTACTACTCTTCAAATTGTTAATTCAATCTAAACTGGAATATGGTTCCATGTTTTATGTAACCATGTCAACAGTATTGTTAGGTAAGTTGGATTGTGTGCAAAATGAATGCATTAAGTTGTGTATTGGTGGTATTAAAAGCACTTTGGTACCAACAGTAATGGCACAGTACAAGGTTCCACCCCTACAACTTAGATGGAGTTATTTAGCCCTGAAACTGCTGGTACATAGGATGAATAATGATTGTTTCCTCTCTTCCATTATAACATGGTTGGAGGAGTTTTGTGTATGTTTCACATGCATGCAAGCTCCTTTTCAATTTATGGTACCATATTTTTACTTCTTCAACAAACAAAATTCATCCTTTTTCCCTGAAACTAATCCATACCATTTTCAATAGTATTATCTCCAAAATGTTCCCATTACACACCCTTGTTTATATAGATGATCAAAGTCAACTCGAGGTATGGGAGCAGCAGTGTTCATTCCAGCTTTCAATATTAGTAACATGTACAAATTATGCTGATAATGTTCAGTATTTACTACACAATGTATAGCAGTTTGTCAATTCTACTGGACCTAAATCTTTGCAAAAATTACCTTATTATTACCGATTCAATAAGTGTGGTGATGGCTGTAGACAATAAATGTAACATATCAGATACATTAATTGGTTTAGTTTTTCTAAAGATTAATAGTTTGAAGTGTGTCCTTATGGTTGCTGGGTCATAGAGGTATTCTAGACAATGAATTTGTTGAGTCATTTGCTAAAGACGCATCGTCTAGTAGTGTAGAGCTCTCCTCAGTCTCTCACAAATATATCATGCACTTTATTCAGCTACAACGTAGGGATCAATGAGAGCTAATGTACACTGAGAGCATTAGTCAAAGACCTCTCACTTATTACTATCAGGTCCAGCCATGTCTCTCTAAACTTCCATGGTTCTATTTCTTTAAGAAGATTAGTTGTAAGGGAATTGTACTCATCAGTAGATTGCGATTTGGACATCATTTGTTGCCTGACTGTCTTTTCCATATGCAGCTTAGAGAAAGTCCCTTCTGTTCCATCCATTCTAAACAGGCAGTCTGCAATCCCCATGTTTTTTTAATGATCTGCTGTGGCGCCGTTGCGTTTGGAGCTTTACCTTGTCTTGCTACATTATTCAGGTACTACACCTCCATATAATATATCGTCCCTTCTTCATGTAGATAATCTACAATTATTCCCCACATAGTGACGTTTCTAGAGAAGTCAGCATCCTTGATTAAGATGTAGATAGTGCCAACATGTTGGGTAAGCTGTAAAGGAACCCCAATAATAAAAAAAATGATTACTATTATTATTATATTATTATTTTTTACTATTATTTATATTTCATAATAATTATTATGATTATTCTTTTTGTGGGTTTGTTTTGTTTATTTTCCTGGATTCCCGGTTTCCAGCATATTTATCTTTTTTTAACTAGCGGCCACTACATTAAAATATTAAATAATAGCAATAATAATTATAATGGTAATTATAATAATCATCATATAGATGATACATAATAATATAATACACAGGAGGTAGTAAAGGAATTAGCATATTAAAATATGAAATGCAAGTAACAAATTAGGAAGAAATAACTTAATGTTAAGTACATAAAAAATGATAACACAGCATAATACATTTAACCATAACATCAAGGCTTTGATCTTAGTACTAGTAAAATCGATAAAGCTCTAGAATGTATTAAAAATTTGTGTATTATTTCAGGTTGTGTTTTTTTAGTATTAAAAAAGTAGTGATTTGATGTCCTTATAAGTAAGTGAAGTTGTTTAAAAAATTTATTTGCATTGGACTCATTGTATGTGATCGTGTTCATTGTATGTAAGTGCTTTTTAAAACAATTTTATGACAATTAACCCTTTCAGTCACACATACGACTTTGGCACAAACTTATAAATTTCTTACAGGTGTTTATTATACAATACTGCTTCTTAGGTGAACTGTGGATAATTTTCAATGTATTTATACAAATATTTTAAAAATTGAAATATTTCAGTTCAACCAAATAATAAAAAATGTTATTAACATTAAAATTAATGTACCATATAGTGGATATTGTGATGGAAAGGGTTAATGAAAGTAATGGAAACAAGTCCTTTTCAGGGCTATTGTACAGATGAATATAGATGCGATGTTAAGAAGATTTAAAAACTAAAGCTAAGGAATTAAAAATTAAGGGTTATTATAAGGTGAGGAAAGATGAATTGATGGATGCCTTAGGACATCATATGTCCAACAAATACACAGTATCATTGATTAAAACTTTTCCATTTGATGATGAAATATTTGTAGTGAGTAAATTAAATAAGAATAAATTAAATAATAAGTTAATAACTAGTAACAAGAATAAAGTACCGAATAAGTTAAAAATAATCCAACTGTAAAGAACACGACTGCTGAATAACCATCTGTCAACATCATCAAGAAACAACAAGACCGCTAAAATTGGATGTGTATACCAAGAAAAAGAAATATACTTGGACAAATTGGTTAAGGATTTGGATCTATTGGGCGATGAAGAAGAAAATGGACAGGAAAAAAGAACGAGTTGGAAGAAATGAGAGAAGAGATTGAAAAAGCAAAAAAAAAAGCTGAATAGTTTGAAAGAAAAGGTTGAAGAAACGAAAAGCGAGCTCGTAGTTTTGAATCGAGCTGACAGATTTAGATATATCCAGTGAAATAAATCAAGAGTTTGTAGAAGCCAAATTGATCCTGTGGTTCAATATTTAAAAATGAATGAAATCGGGTGAGTAAAAAAATAAATAAAGAAGAAAATACTGCCGCTACTATGCCTCTATGGCCGTATGAACAAGTAGAGAATGATGTAGAAGTTGACATTGATCCTGTAGTAGAGTATTTGAAAAACGAATGGAATAGAGTGAATAAAGAAATTAGTAAAGAATAAAATACCCTACGTCACGATCAATTAGCAAATGATTTAGAAATTTCCAAAGATGGAGATGGAAATGCAGAACTTACTAACGATTCGATAGTCAACGATGTGATGAAGGATATTTTGCGCATGATTAAATTAAAAAACAAGAGGTAGAAACATCTGAGAGGCCTGAAGAATGTGAAATTGAAGATAAACAAGACTCGAGCATGAATAATTTGGTAAAAGAATATCCGAAAGGAAAAGTGGATGTACAGGAGAATGAAGAATTGAATGAAACGGTATTGAAGGAATATGATGACAAACTTTATCGAAAGATTAGCATGAAAACGAAAAGAGAATTACGAAAATTAAAAGTAAAAAGGAATTTTTTTATATATATAAATTGCAATCTGGCTGATGTAGCCAATAGCAACTGGTATGTGAGTTATGACAGGATGGGAGATGTTATTCAACAATGACACTCCAAACTACCTCTCCAATCATTTAAATTGGTGGGGAAGATCTAGAGGTGTGCGATAGTTCAATCTGCGAGTCCCATTGGTATGATTTAATAAATCTACCGCCAGCTGGTTAGAGTGACCCCCCCTAACCTGTGCAAGTAATTTCTACTGCAATCCTGAACTACTTCGTACCCATTTGGTACTTTTAGGTCTAAAATTTCATTTCATATATACCAGGGTGCACTGGCTATTAACCTTAGTATTTTTGATTGAGATCGCTGCAACATTTTGATATTCAATATTGATGCTGTCCCCTAGAGTGATATGCCATATGTCCACACTGGCTTAATAACTGCCCTGTGAAGCAATAATTTCGATTTTAGGGGTAATTTGGAAGTTTTGCCTAGGAATGAATTGTCATAGTGAGAAACAAGATGACGATAAAACAATTGTATCGCTAGCGAGCATTAGTGAAATATTCTCATTCTGGGAGGAAATATTTACAAAACCTCGTGAACTTTTTTTACTCTATGTAAATAGGAAAGTCAATGATAAAAAGGATCATAAAGGATAGGGTATTGTAAAGAAAAAACGGAATAACAATTTGAGTGAAATATTTCCATTTGATGAGGATGTAATTGTGACTACTGAAATATGCTAATATTAACCAAATATCTGTGAGCCAATAAAAAAATCAAAATTCATAGGAGCATGTATAAAATTTAAAAAAATACCTTCCTAGGAATGACAGATGATTGAGTATTCTAAGAGGAAAACATAGTTTACTTCAGGAGATAAAATTAATGTAGTAGCGAGTAATCCTAAATTTTTTTATACGATATCAATGGGTTATGCTTGCGACAACCATGTGGAAAAGTTGAAAAATAAGTTGACCAAATAATGACTTCAGACGAATTTATGAGTTTACTCGATTGTATATTCGATATATATACATGGTAAATATTCCGAAAGGAGCCAGGTGTAATTGTAAATTTAAACCAGGTTAAATGAATGAAACAGTTTTTAATAGTAATAAAAAATATGGACAATCTTTGTTGTCTGAGGGCTATAATTATTGGGCTAATGTACTATGATAATTAAATATTAGGAAGAGAACATAACATGAATCAAATCAAACAACTTCATATGGGTAGAGTGGTTTAAACAGTCTTAGCTGAGGAATTGTACGAGCGACTAGGGGAGTATAACAAAGAAGGATTAACTTTAGAAGATATCAGAAATATAGAAAATTTATTAGACACTAGAGTGAAAGTTGTTTGTGTGGAAAGTATGAATATGGTGATTTATAGAGGTAGTAACGAGAGTGAAATTACAATTGTATTGTATAAGCAAGGTAATATACATTCATTAAAATTGTTTATTTATAATCCATTAAATTTACATTGTTTATTTGTATTTAAATTTTTTCTATTTTTATATGTACATATTGGTGTAATCATTTTTAAGCTGTAAGTAAGAATTACTGTGTAATAATGTTCTTTGCCAGCCCCTCTAGTATTACTGAAATAGTAGATTTCAGATATTCTGCAGGTTGGTGAAGTGTTTTTTATTTCATTAATGGTGTTGCTGTGTTCTGATTACAGAGGGAATTACCATCTTTATTTCCCATATTTTCACAATGTACATCGTATGCTACATCTTTAATAACTGTTTCATATAGTGTGTAGAGGGTACTCATATAATACTCAATTCCTGGTTCCCATAATGGCCCAAAAATTCTGCTTGCCCAATGAATTTTTTTAATATTGTTATAATTAGTTTTGTTAATTAGAAATTGTGTGAATAATACAACTAGGTAGATGCATAATGTCCTAATATGTATTTGTAGTTGGTATCGAGTTTGTTATAAAAGTAATATAAACTTATTTTTCATATAAGCATCCAGGATTTTTCACAATATATCATTAGCGGACTATAATTAGAAGATATGTTAGGAGGGCGTAGTAGGCATGGGTTTGTGTGCTTGATACTGCAAACTCTGCTCACTATTCCCTCCTAACAATTTTCTAAACCAATATGCTGCTCTAGGATTCATAACATGTACAAGCCTTCTTCTTCTTCATTGTAGGCTTGACGTCCGCCATATGTTTTGGTCCTCTGCATATCGAACTGCTTGCTGGAATGATGTAATGTTTAGCAATTCTTTGATTCCATCTATATATTGTGTAGGCGTTCTTCCTTGTTTTCGCCGACCTTCGACCATACCCTCCAAAATTAACTTTCCCAAACTATTTTGACGTATGATATGACCGAAGTAAGTTACTATTCGCTGCCTTACTACATCTCACAGTTGTATTTTTGGACAGATTTCCTTTAACACCGACAGGTTTGTTCTCTTTTCGGTCCAGGGAATCCACAGCATCTATCTCCAACAGAACATCTCAAAAGCATCTATTCACCAGACATCCATTTTTTTAAAAGTCCAGCATTCTGATGCATACAAAAAAACCGAAAAGACTAAGGTGTCCATGAGGTGAATTTTTGTATTCTTCGTTATGTCATGGCTCTTCCATACTCTTGTCAGTTGAGCCAATGCATTTTTTGCAGTTCCTATTCTTCTTTTAATTTCATCGGTCGATCCTCCATCTTTGGTAATTACTGAACTTAAGTATACAAATTTATCAACTACCTGGAAGTCATGCCATTGCTGGATGTTATCAGAGTTGTTTCGATTAATAATCATTATTTTAGTTTTGTCTTTATTTATTGTTAAGCCTGCAGCTTTGCTTATGGTTTCCAACTTCTGGAGTAAAACCTGTAGATTCTCTTCAGTTGAGGCAAATATGGCAGTATCGTCAGCGTATCGTAAGTTGTTAATGCATGTTCCTCCTATTTTAACTCCATCTTTCCATCCATTCATGGTCTCTTTGATTATCCATTCATTGTATATGTTAAACAAAATAGGACTTAGTATGCATCCCTGACGTACTCCTTTTCCAGGCTGAAATTTCTCAGATAGCTTGTTATTTATTTTCACTTTTCCACTTGTGTTTTTATATAGTGATTTAATTAATTCTATCAAATGTTGTGGTACGCCAGCTTCCTCTAAAACTTGCCATAATTTTACCCATCTTACACAATCGAATGCCTTTGCATAATCTATAAAGCATATGTAAATTGTAATATTGAATTCCCGAAATTTTTCAATTATCTGTCGCATATTTAGAATCTGATCCCTTGTGCCTTTCCTGGCATAAACCCTGCTTGTTGCCATGATATTTGTGGTAGTACATAAGGTTTCAGTCGCTCAAGGATAATATTCAACATTACTTTACTAGCATGTGACATCAATGCTACAGTTCTGTAATTTTGACATATGTCTCGAGGACCTTTTTTATGAATCGGGACATAAATTAACGTTGTCCAGTCTCTTGGCCATATGCCTGTAATCCATATTTTTTTGCATATGACACGTAAAATTTCTACCATTGAGTCCCCTAAGTATTTGAACATTTCTGTTACAATTCGATTCTCTACTCCTGCCTTATATGCCTTAAGTTTCTGTAACGCATTTCGCGTCTCATCCTTTAGTATCATGGGTTCAATTTCCGTTATTTTACTGAAAATTTCCTTTGCTTCTTTTTCTTCTCCGTGTACTTTCTTCAGTTCCTCGCAATATTGACACCACCTAGATCTTATTTTGTCTTCTTCACATAGTGTTTCCCCACTTTCACTTTTTATTCCTAAGTATTGTGGGGTGAAACGTCTCGTTATTATTTTAATTTTTTTTAAACATATCTTTAACTTAATTTGTGTTTTTATTTTGCTCAATATCCTTACATATGTTATTCAGGAATTTATTTTTATCATTTCTGCATTGTTGCTTTACTTGTTTATTAATATCACGGTATTTCTGGGCCATTTCTTCACAATTAATTCCTTTATTTTTAATATATATATATTTTTTTTTTTTTTAATTTACCTGTTACAATCTTAACTTAACGTTAAATAAGTAACTATATTATAAAGCTTATCACATAACACAGAACATATCTTATTACGTGATACAAACGAGTGTGAAGCCGTTAGCCCACTGGCTAAAGCTTCTATAAAAAAGTTTATCGCCTACAAGACTAGGTCTTGCGGTTTATTACGCTTAAGGCGTCTAATGTCTAATCGTGTGTCGAGAAGTTTCACTGCTTCCACGTTGACATGATGGGAAAGCCATTTCTCGTGCTGCTTAGCGCACTCCTTGATTACATCATTAACAAACATGATCTGAAGATCGCGGTGTATATCATCGTTACACGAAAATCGATATGCGTCGACTATCATACACAGGATGACATTTTGTCTCGTCTGAATCTTGTCACGATTTGCAGCCTTAGCACATCCCCATAGCTGAATGCCATACATCCAAATCAGTTTTATTATTTGTTGGTACAGTAAACGCTTACACGATACGTCCAACGTAGAATTCCGACCGATAAGCCAGTACAGTTGACGCGTTCTAGCCTTAATCTGTTTGATTTTGGATCGGATGTGGATTTCCCACATAAGGCGCTTATCCAAGTGTATACCAAGGTATCGAGCTGACTCTGCTTGTGGGACAACTCGATCACCCAGATAAACCTTATGCTGCGCATCGACTTTGCGATAAGAGTAAACGACATGGACAGATTTAGCTTCATTCAACTTGATCTTCCATGTAACTGTCCAGTTTCTAACTCGGTTGAGCGCGCGTTGAAGTTTTGCTGCGGTTTCAGCTTGACTGTCGCTAACCGAAAGTATGGCAGTGTCATCAGCAAAAGTTGCAGTTGTTGTTTCGTCATCTGTAGGCAAATCTAGCGTATACAAGAGGTACAAGATAGGTCCAAGAACGCTGCCTTGTGGAACTCCAGCTTGTATACGGTAGAATTTTGACTCAGCATCTTTGTGTGCCACCCGAAACTGGCGATTAGCCAAATACGATTCCAGAAGTCTACAAAAGTTCCCTGGAAGAATATTACTCATTTTGAATATTAGCCCTTCATGCCAAACACGATCGAACGCTTGCGATATATCTAGAAAGACTGTGGAACAATACTTTCTTTCTTCGAACGCTTTTTCGATTATAGATGTAACCCTGTGAACTTGGTCTATAGTCGAATGTTGGTTTCTAAAGCCAAATTGATGATCAGGGAGATCAACAAAAGTCTTTAGTCTCTTTAATAATAATTTTTCGAACAGTTTCGATAACACTGGGAGAAGTGAAATTGGGCGGTATGAAGTAACTTCTTCCGCTGGTTTTTCTTTTTTATGCAACATAATAATGTTAGCTATTTTGAAACAGTTCGGAAAATATTCAAGACGTAAACACGCGTTGAATATGTACGTCAACAGTACCACTGCTTTACGTGATAATTCTTTTAACAATGCCGGAGAAATTTCGTCGATACCTGCAGCTTTTTTTGCGTTAATCTTCAGAATTTCTTTTGCAATTTCCAAAGGGGTAATATAAACAAAGTCCACATTATTTTTATACGACACTGTAGGACTCATATCCGATGTAATGTCATGTGGTTGAAACATATTTGACAAATGTTGAGCAAACAACTCTGCTTTGTCACAATTGCGCCTGACCCAGCTCCCTCTTTGATCTAAAAGAGGGGGAACTCTGACGCATGGCCGCTTCATTCTTCGTGTGGCTTTCCACAGCGAATGGTCCCTATCCGCAAATGGACTAAGCTCCTCTAGATAAGATTTAAATGTTTTCCTTTTAATCTCCTTTATTAACTTATTAAGTTTATTGCTTATCCTATTGAAAGTGTTTTTATCTGGCGGATGGTGTGACTGATGCCAAATGCGTCTAGCACGTCTTTGTTCAATAATTAATTTACGTACTTCGAGGGGATATGTTGTCTCCTGATTGTTGCTATTTTTAATCTCGGGCGTTGCAATTTTGGCAGATTCGCGAATCGCTTCGATCATATTATTGCATTGTTTTTCTATTTCGTCGGGTGTTTTCAGACGTACTTTCACGTTCACTCGCTGGTCAAGTTCCAAATGGAAGTTTTCCCAGTCTGTGAATCTATTCGTGAGCATACACCTTTCTTTTGTTCTCTGTATCACTGTAGAACTAATAGTGAGCAATACTGGAGAGTGATCTGATGTGAGATCTTTGATGTTTTCTGACAGCACATAATTAGTAGCTATACCTTTGACAATGAAAAAATCAATTAAATCAGGTCGTTTTCGTTTATCGCTTGGCCAATAAGTAGGCTTACCTCCAGAAATACAAGTACTATGAGTACTGTGAACTGCTTGTAGGAGTTCTTTACCTTTGACATGTGCCATATTCTCATTTCTAATATGAACTGACCTTGAACCCCAGGCTTCATTCTTAGCATTATAGTCGCCACCTATCACGTATCGCGGACCAAAATGATTAAGGAAGTATTCGTAACTATCTCTTTTTATTTTGTGTTTAGGTGGAAAATATACAGCAGCAATGTTGACTATTGTACCATTCCATTGAACAGCAACGGATGTTGCCTGCACATATTCTTCACAAAACTCTTTTTCGGGAAAGTGCTGTATTTGTTGTTTAATAATTATAGCTGATCCTCCGTGAGCACCGCCGTCAGGATGGGGTGTGTGATAGATAATGTAATTTTTAATCTTTGGACAATTCCTCGTTGTGAAGTGTGTTTCTGACACTAGAGCAATGTCGATCTTATGAAAATGAAGAAATGTTTCTAATTCAAGAAGACGATTTCTTAAACCATTTGCATTCCACGTGATAATTCTAAGTGAATTCTCAGTCATTTCTTCTATTTTTATTACGTTTATTAGTAACTGTCTGAGATTGCTTCCCTTCCAATTTACTCAGCCGATTAGAAATGGAGGCCATTTCCTTGGTTAAATTATTCAGAGCAGACATGATGTCCTTGTATGACTGCTCCGTCAGTTGCATATTCTTCTTTTGTGGATTTTCCTTGTATTGTGTTGTTGACTGTTCACTCGTTATTGGAACATCAATATCCTGCCTTGCTGCCGAAGCGTATGTTACAGTATTTTGTATTTTACTGGATATGCCTGTTTTCTTCTGCTGCACCCGTTGCACAATGGACGGTTTTTTTCTTTTTAGCAGTTTCTCAACATCTCGGTAAACTTGACAACCTTGATAGTTGGCTGTGTGATTAAGCCCACAGTTAACGCATTTGAATTTTGTTGGATCTTTTAACTTACAAGACGTAGACTCATGGTTCTGAGCGCATTTAAAACATTTAACTGGGCGGAAGCACCCTTGCTTAGTATGGTTCCACCTTTGACACCTTTTGCATTGTGGAATTGCAAAATTTTTGTGAGGTTCCTCGATTTTAACTGAAGTGTAAACGAGATGAGTAATTTCGTATACGTTTTTATTATTATCTTTTGGCTCAAGATCTACGTAAAATAAAGGATAAGTTTTCTTACGTCTACTGGTAATTTTATTATCATTATCACGTAATTTTATCATTTTAGAAATGTTTACAATATTTACAACATTGTGTCCCATGTTATGTAATTCATTTTTCAGCTCATCTAAATCAGTAGTGGGGTGAAGCCCCCGAATTACTACCCGAAATGTTCTGTCTGTTTTAAGTTTATAGGTATGATAAGAAATCCCATGAAGAGGATGATTTTTACTCTGTTCAAGTTCGCGATTCATTAGTTTAATAAGATCGGTGATATTACGAAACGCATCGGCAGTTTTTGCAGAGACAACAACGTCACCATTGCTTATAGTTTTATAAATATAGTTATCACTACCGAGCTTTTCACCAACTGTCTTATAAAACATCGCAAAATTTTTCACACCGCTCACTGTTACTTTTGGTGGTAAAATCTTTTTAGCAGATAATGGGGTTTCCTTATTTTTCACACTTTGGTTATTAACAGTTATACTATTGTGTTCTAAGATTTTAGCTTCGGATGTTGTTGCTCTATTAACTGTCTGTATTGTAGGAAGACTTTGTGTGCGTGGTCTAGCAACATCCTTCATACAGCTTAAGCCTAGCTATTAGATTCTGGTTCATTTCTTTTAAAGATTTTATTTGTGCCTGCAACTGGGCATTAGATGCTCTCGCCTCCTCCTGCCACTGTTGATATTGTTGTAGGGTAATATACATCGCAGGGTTACCCGACGACGTATCCATTTGTTGAGACATAATATGACTCGGCGTTTACTAATTTTACGAACGACAATACGTGTATAACGACACGACCGTCGTACTCGAAACAATAGAAATCCGATCAACGATATTAGATGATAGTACAGACATACGCGAAAATTCTGTTTTATATAAATGACTACGCTGATAGGGAAACGTGGACGCACGAACGTACATTAATCGCTACTCAGCTATACTGATACGGAATAACAACGATAGAGATAAAATGTAACGATCTTACCAAACGCCGGTATTCCCCACAACTATATACAACTGATAAACGGCTTACAGTTCTTTATTCAAGGAATGCTTGAGATAAAAGTAAACACGTATTCAAATATCACTAAAGAATTTTAATAACAATGAACACGAGAACATAACGATCGACCAACCTACACGATAACGCACATTCTTTTAATATATTTACACATCTTTATCATTGCCCATGTTTCCTCTGTGATCCATGGTTCCTTCTACTGTGAGATACCATATTAACATTTTCGGTAGCTTCGTTTGCTCTTTTTAATGCACACTTTGTGTGTTCCCAAATGCTATTGGCATCATCATATTGACGTGTTAATCCTATTATTCTTTGTAGCTCTCGCATAGCTAGGTTTTGATAATTATTATTTCGTAAATGCCATCTGTTAGGTACATTTTTTTCGGCTTTACAATTTTGTAGCTTGATTTTTGTAATTTTATTGCGAGCAGCTGGTGATCACTACCGCATTCTTTCCCTGGGTATGTTTTTGCATTTCGAATTGACGATCTCCATCTCGAGTTGATTAATATGTAATCAATTTGATTCCAAAACCGATCACCTGGGGAACGCCACGTATAGAGACGTCTCAGGTGATGCTCAAAACTGGAGTTACATATGAACATTCTTGTACTAGCGCAGAAGTTAATTAATTATTCACCTCTTTCATTCCTAGTGCCAAGCCCATACTTGCCTATAACATTCCGTAACTCCAAATCATGGGCGGTTTCCCCAATTTTTGCATTAAAGTCTCCAAGAACCACCGTCATTTCCATTGATGGTATCTTTCCCATCGTTTCTTCCAGAGCAGCATAAATGTTATCTACAGTTTCTTGTTCTGCTTCATTAGTTGGAGCATAGACTTGAATAATGTTTAAGTTTACGGGATTTGCTTTCACTTTAACTGCTATTATCCTGTCGTTTACTGCTTCATATACAATCACTTTGTTACGATCCCTATTGTGTATTACAATTGCTACTCCACTTTTGTGACAGGTTTCATGTCCAGAATAGTAGACTGCATTGTTATTGATACTGACAGAGTATCCTTTGCCTTTCCAATGCGTTTCTGATATTCCAACAATATTAAATTCCGAAGTTTCATATTCAACTATAGCCAGTTTTCCAGTTTCATTTAAACCACAAACATTCCATGTTCCAATCTTTACATACTTCCATATATTCATTCCAGTTGCATAGTTTCCACGCGATGCCTGGTTTCCTACATCATCGTGGCCAGTCACTAATTTAACACTATCAGGCCCAGACCCCAGATAGCGCCGATTGCTAGTCGGACCGCATGGCATACTATCATTATATAATTTGAGTTCCATAGTTGTTCATAGAAAACAAGCCTACAAATATATATTTAGATAAAATGTAAGTTTGTATAAAAATATGTACTTTAATTCAAATTTTTTCTTTATAATCTGTTAAATTTACAATGTTTATTTGTATTTAAATTTTTTCTATTTTTATATGTACATATTGTTGTAATTATTTTTAAGCTGTAAGTAAGAATTACTGTGTAATAATGTTCTTTGCCAGCCCCTTTAGTATTATTGAAATAGTAGATTTCAGATATTCTACAGGTTGGAGAAATGTTTTTTATTTCACTAATGGTGTTGCTGTGTTCTGATTACAGAGGGAATTACCACCTTTATTTCCCATATTTTCACAATGTACATTGTGTGCTACATCTTTAATAACTGTTTCATATAGTGTGTGGAGGGTACTCATATAATACTCAATTCATGGTTCCCATAATGCCCCAAAAATTCTCCATGCCCAATGAATTTTTTTGATATTGTTATAATTCGTTTTGTTAATTAGAAATTGTGCAAATAGTACAACTAGGTAGAAGCATAATATCCTAAAATGTATTTGTAGTTGGTATCGAGTTTGTTATAAAAGTAATGTAAACTAAGTTTTTATATAAGCATCCAGGATTTTTCACAATATATCATTATCGGACTATAATTAGAAGATATGGTAGGAGGGCATAGTGAGTATGGGTTTGTGTGCTTGATACTGCAAACTCTACTCACTATTCCCTCCTAACAATTTTCTAAACCAACATGCTGCTCAAGGATTCATATCAACATGTACAAGCCTACAAGCCTACAAATATATATTTAGATAAAATGTAAGTTTGTATAAAAATATGTACTTTAATTCAAATTTTTTCTTTATAATCTGTTAAATTTACAATGTTTATTTGTATTTAAATTTTTTCTATTTTTATATGTACATATTGGTGTAATTATTTTTAAGCTGTAAGTAAGAATTACTGTGTAATAATGTTCTTTGCCAGCCCCTTTAGTATTATTGAAATAGTAGATTTCAGATATTCTACAGGTTGGAGAAATGTTTTTTATTTCACTAATGGTGTTGCTGTGTTCTGATTACAGAGGGAATTACCACCTTTATTTCCCATATTTTCACAATGTACATCGTATGCTACATCTTTAATAACTGTTTCATATAGTGTATAGAGGGTACTCATATAATACTCAATTTCTGGTTCCCATAATGGCTCAAAAATTCTGCTTGCCCAACGAATTTTTTTGACATTGTTATAATTAGTTTTGTTAATTAGAAATTGTGCGAATAGTACATCTAGGTAGATGCATAATGTCCTAACATGTTTTTGTAGTTGGTATCGAGTTTGTTATAAAAGTTATGTAAACTAATTTTTTATATAAGCATCAAGGATTTTTCACCATATATCATTATCGGACTATAATTAGAAGATATGGTAGGAGGGCATAGTAAGTATGGGTTTGTGTGCTTGATACTGCAAACTCTACTCACTATTCCCTCCTAACAATTTTCTAAACCAACATGCTGCTCAAGGATTCATATCAACATGTACAAGCCTACAAGCCTACAAATATATATTTAGATAAAATGTAAGTTTGTATAAAAATATGTACTTTAATTCAAATTTTTTCTTTATAATCTGTTAAATTCACAATGTTTATTTGTATTTAAATTTTTTCTATTTTTATATGTACATATTGGTGTAATTATTTTTAAGCTGTAAGTAAGAATTACTGTGTAATAATGTTCTTTGCCAGCCCCTTTAGTATTATTGAAATAGTAGATTTCAGATATTCTACAGGTTGGAGAAATGTTTTTTATTTCACTAATGGTGTTGCTGTGTTCTGATTACAGAGGGAATTACCACCTTTATTTCCCATATTTTCACAATGTACATCATATGCTACATCTTTAATAACTATTTCATATAGTGTATAGAGGGTACTCATATAATACTCAATTTCTGGTTCCCATAATGGCCCAAAAATTCTGCTTGCCCAACGAATTTTTTTGACATTGTTATAATTAGTTTTGTTAATTAGAAATTGTGCGAATAGTACATCTAGGTAGATGCATAATGTCCTAACATGTATTTGTAGTTGGTTTCGAGTTTGTTATAAAAGTAATGTAAACTAATTTTTTATATAAGCATCCAGGATTTTTCACAATATATCATTATCGGACTATAATTAGAAGATATGGTAGGAGGGCGTAGTAAGTATGGGTTTGTGTGCTTGATACTGCAAACTCTACTCACTATTCCCTCCTAACAATTTTCTAAACCAACATGCTGCTCAAGGATTCATATCAACATGTACAAGCCTACAAGCCTACAAATATATATTTAGATAAAATGTAAGTTTGTATAAAAATATGTACTTTAATTCAAATTTTTTCTTTATAATCTGTTAAATTTACAATGTTTATTTGTATTTAAATTTTTTCTATTTTTATATGTACATATTGGTGTAATTATTTTTAAGCTGTAAGTAAGAATTACTGTGTAATAATGTTCTTTGCCAGCCCCTTTAGTATTATTGAAATAGTAGATTTCAGATATTCTACAGGTTGGAGAAATGTTTTTTATTTCACTAATGGTGTTGCTGTGTTCTGATTACAGAGGGAATTACCACCTTTATTTCCCATATTTTCACAATGTACATTGTGTGCTACATCTTTAATAACTGTTTCATATAGTGTGTGGAGGGTACTCATATAATACTCAATTCATGGTTCCCATAATGCCCCAAAAATTCTCCATGCCCAATGAATTTTTTTGATATTGTTATAATTCGTTTTGTTAATTAGAAATTGTGCAAATAGTACAACTAGGTAGAAGCATAATATCCTAAAATGTATTTGTAGTTGGTATCGAGTTTGTTATAAAAGTAATGTAAACTAAGTTTTTATATAAGCATCCAGGATTTTTCACAATATATCATTATCGGACTATAATTAGAAGATATGGTAGGAGGGCATAGTGAGTATGGGTTTGTGTGCTTGATACTGCAAACTCTACTCACTATTCCCTCCTAACAATTTTCTAAACCAACATGCTGCTCAAGGATTCATATCAACATGTACAAGCCTACAAGCCTACAAATATATATTTAGATAAAATGTAAGTTTGTATAAAAATATGTACTTTAATTCAAATTTTTTCTTTATAATCTGTTAAATTCACAATGTTTATTTGTATTTAAATTTTTTCTATTTTTATATGTACATATTGGTGTAATTATTTTTAAGCTGTAAGTAAGAATTACTGTGTAATAATGTTCTTTGCCAGCCCCTTTAGTATTATTGAAATAGTAGATTTCAGATATTCTACAGGTTGGAGAAATGTTTTTTATTTCACTAATGGTGTTGCTGTGTTCTGATTACAGAGGGAATTACCACCTTTATTTCCCATATTTTCACAATGTACATCATATGCTACATCTTTAATAACTATTTCATATAGTGTATAGAGGGTACTCATATAATACTCAATTTCTGGTTCCCATAATGGCCCAAAAATTCTGCTTGCCCAACGAATTTTTTTGACATTGTTATAATTAGTTTTGTTAATTAGAAATTGTGCGAATAGTACATCTAGGTAGATGCATAATGTCCTAACATGTATTTGTAGTTGGTTTCGAGTTTGTTATAAAAGTAATGTAAACTAATTTTTTATATAAGCATCCAGGATTTTTCACAATATATCATTATCGGACTATAATTAGAAGATATGGTAGGAGGGCGTAGTAAGTATGGGTTTGTGTGCTTGATACTGCAAACTCTACTCACTATTCCCTCCTAACAATTTTCTAAACCAACATGCTGCTCAAGGATTCATATCAACATGTACAAGCCTACAAGCCTACAAATATATATTTAGATAAAATGTAAGTTTGTATAAAAATATGTACTTTAATTCAAATTTTTTCTTTATAATCTGTTAAATTTACAATGTTTATTTGTATTTAAATTTTTTCTATTTTTATATGTACATATTGGTGTAATTATTTTTAAGCTGTAAGTAAGAATTACTGTGTAATAATGTTCTTTGCCAGCCCCTTTAGTATTATTGAAATAGTAGATTTCAGATATTCTACAGGTTGGAGAAATGTTTTTTATTTCACTAATGGTGTTGCTGTGTTCTGATTACAGAGGGAATTACCACCTTTATTTCCCATATTTTCACAATGTACATCGTATGCTACATCTTTAATAACTGTTTCATATAGTGTATAGAGGGTACTCATATAATACTCAATTTCTGGTTCCCATAATGGCCCAAAAATTCTGCTTGCCCAACGAATTTTTTTGACATTGTTATAATTAGTTTTGTTAATTAGAAATTGTGCGAATAGTACATCTAGGTAGATGCATAATGTCCTAACATGTTTTTGTAGTTGGTATCGAGTTTGTTATAAAAGTTATGTAAACTAATTTTTTATATAAGCATCAAGGATTTTTCACCATATATCATTATCGGACTATAATTAGAAGATATGGTAGGAGGGCATAGTAAGTATGGGTTTGTGTGCTTGATACTGCAAACTCTACTCACTATTCCCTCCTAACAATTTTCTAAACCAACATGCTGCTCAAGGATTCATATCAACATGTACAAGCCTACAAGCCTACAAATATATATTTAGATAAAATGTAAGTTTGTATAAAAATATGTACTTTAATTCAAATTTTTTCTTTATAATCTGTTAAATTCACAATGTTTATTTGTATTTAAATTTTTTCTATTTTTATATGTACATATTGGTGTAATTATTTTTAAGCTGTAAGTAAGAATTACTGTGTAATAATGTTCTTTGCCAGCCCCTTTAGTATTATTGAAATAGTAGATTTCAGATATTCTACAGGTTGGAGAAATGTTTTTTATTTCACTAATGGTGTTGCTGTGTTCTGATTACAGAGGGAATTACCACCTTTATTTCCCATATTTTCACAATGTACATCATATGCTACATCTTTAATAACTATTTCATATAGTGTATAGAGGGTACTCATATAATACTCAATTTCTGGTTCCCATAATGGCCCAAAAATTCTGCTTGCCCAACGAATTTTTTTGACATTGTTATAATTAGTTTTGTTAATTAGAAATTGTGCGAATAGTACATCTAGGTAGATGCATAATGTCCTAACATGTATTTGTAGTTGGTTTCGAGTTTGTTATAAAAGTAATGTAAACTAATTTTTTATATAAGCATCCAGGATTTTTCACAATATATCATTATCGGACTATAATTAGAAGATATGGTAGGAGGGCGTAGTAAGTATGGGTTTGTGTGCTTGATACTGCAAACTCTACTCACTATTCCCTCCTAACAATTTTCTAAACCAACATGCTGCTCAAGGATTCATATCAACATGTACAAGCCTACAAGCCTACAAATATATATTTAGATAAAATGTAAGTTTGTATAAAAGTATGTACTTTAATTCAAATTTTTTCTTTATAATCTGTTAAATTTACAATGTTTATTTGTATTTAAATTTTTTCTATTTTTATATGTACATATTGGTGTAATTATTTTTAAGCTGTAAGTAAGAATTACTGTGTAATAATGTTCTTTGCCAGCCCCTTTAGTATTATTGAAATAGTAGATTTCAGATATTCTACAGGTTGGAGAAATGTTTTTTATTTCACTAATGGTGTTGCTGTGTTCTGATTACAGAGGGAATTACCACCTTTATTTCCCATATTTTCACAATGTACATTGTGTGCTACATCTTTAATAACTGTTTCATATAGTGTGTGGAGGGTACTCATATAATACTCAATTCATGGTTCCCATAATGCCCCAAAAATTCTCCATGCCCAATGAATTTTTTTGATATTGTTATAATTCGTTTTGTTAATTAGAAATTGTGCAAATAGTACAACTAGGTAGAAGCATAATATCCTAAAATGTATTTGTAGTTGGTATCGAGTTTGTTATAAAAGTAATGTAAACTAAGTTTTTATATAAGCATCCAGGATTTTTCACAATATATCATTATCGGACTATAATTAGAAGATATGGTAGGAGGGCATAGTGAGTATGGGTTTGTGTGCTTGATACTGCAAACTCTACTCACTATTCCCTCCTAACAATTTTCTAAACCAACATGCTGCTCAAGGATTCATATCAACATGTACAAGCCTACAAGCCTACAAATATATATTTAGATAAAATGTAAGTTTGTATAAAAATATGTACTTTAATTCAAATTTTTTCTTTATAATCTGTTAAATTTACAATGTTTATTTGTATTTAAATTTTTTCTATTTTTATATGTACATATTGGTGTAATTATTTTTAAGCTGTAAGTAAGAATTACTGTGTAATAATGTTCTTTGCCAGCCCCTTTAGTATTATTGAAATAGTAGATTTCAGATATTCTACAGGTTGGAGAAATGTTTTTTATTTCACTAATGGTGTTGCTGTGTTCTGATTACAGAGGGAATTACCACCTTTATTTCCCATATTTTCACAATGTACATCATATGCTACATCTTTAATAACTATTTCATATAGTGTATAGAGGGTACTCATATAATACTCAATTTCTGGTTCCCATAATGGCCCAAAAATTCTGCTTGCCCAACGAATTTTTTTGACATTGTTATAATTAGTTTTGTTAATTAGAAATTGTGCGAATAGTACATCTAGGTAGATGCATAATGTCCTAACATGTATTTGTAGTTGGTTTCGAGTTTGTTATAAAAGTAATGTAAACTAATTTTTTATATAAGCATCCAGGATTTTTCACAATATATCATTATCGGACTATAATTAGAAGATATGGTAGGAGGGCGTAGTAAGTATGGGTTTGTGTGCTTGATACTGCAAACTCTACTCACTATTCCCTCCTAACAATTTTCTAAACCAACATGCTGCTCAAGGATTCATATCAACATGTACAAGCCTACAAGCCTACAAATATATATTTAGATAAAATGTAAGTTTGTATAAAAATATGTACTTTAATTCAAATTTTTTCTTTATAATCTGTTAAATTTACAATGTTTATTTGTATTTAAATTTTTTCTATTTTTATATGTACATATTGGTGTAATTATTTTTAAGCTGTAAGTAAGAATTACTGTGTAATAATGTTCTTTGCCAGCCCCTTTAGTATTATTGAAATAGTAGATTTCAGATATTCTACAGGTTGGAGAAATGTTTTTTATTTCACTAATGGTGTTGCTGTGTTCTGATTACAGAGGGAATTACCACCTTTATTTCCCATATTTTCACAATGTACATCGTATGCTACATCTTTAATAACTGTTTCATATAGTGTATAGAGGGTACTCATATAATACTCAATTTCTGGTTCCCATAATGGCCCAAAAATTCTGCTTGCCCAACGAATTTTTTTGACATTGTTATAATTAGTTTTGTTAATTAGAAATTGTGCGAATAGTACATCTAGGTAGATGCATAATGTCCTAACATGTTTTTGTAGTTGGTATCGAGTTTGTTATAAAAGTTATGTAAACTAATTTTTTATATAAGCATCAAGGATTTTTCACCATATATCATTATCGGACTATAATTAGAAGATATGGTAGGAGGGCATAGTAAGTATGGGTTTGTGTGCTTGATACTGCAAACTCTACTCACTATTCCCTCCTAACAATTTTCTAAACCAACATGCTGCTCAAGGATTCATATCAACATGTACAAGCCTACAAGCCTACAAATATATATTTAGATAAAATGTAAGTTTGTATAAAAATATGTACTTTAATTCAAATTTTTTCTTTATAATCTGTTAAATTCACAATGTTTATTTGTATTTAAATTTTTTCTATTTTTATATGTACATATTGGTGTAATTATTTTTAAGCTGTAAGTAAGAATTACTGTGTAATAATGTTCTTTGCCAGCCCCTTTAGTATTATTGAAATAGTAGATTTCAGATATTCTACAGGTTGGAGAAATGTTTTTTATTTCACTAATGGTGTTGCTGTGTTCTGATTACAGAGGGAATTACCACCTTTATTTCCCATATTTTCACAATGTACATCATATGCTACATCTTTAATAACTATTTCATATAGTGTATAGAGGGTACTCATATAATACTCAATTTCTGGTTCCCATAATGGCCCAAAAATTCTGCTTGCCCAACGAATTTTTTTGACATTGTTATAATTAGTTTTGTTAATTAGAAATTGTGCGAATAGTACATCTAGGTAGATGCATAATGGCCTAACATGTATTTGTAGTTGGTATCGAGTTTGTTATAAAAGTAATGTAAACTAATTTTTTATATAAGCATCCAGGATTTTTCACAATATATCATTATCGGACTATAATTAGAAGATATGGTAGGAGGGCGTAGTAAGTATGGGTTTGTGTGCTTGATACTGCAAACTCTACTCACTATTCCCTCCTAACAATTTTCTAAACCAACATGCTGCTCAAGGATTCATATCAACATGTACAAGCCTACAAGCCTACAAATATATATTTAGATAAAATGTAAGTTTGTATAAAAGTATGTACTTTAATTCAAATTTTTTCTTTATAATCTGTTAAATTTACAATGTTTATTTGTATTTAAATTTTTTCTATTTTTATATGTACATATTGGTGTAATTATTTTTAAGCTGTAAGTAAGAATTACTGTGTAATAATGTTCTTTGCCAGCCCCTTTAGTATTATTGAAATAGTAGATTTCAGATATTCTACAGGTTGGAGAAATGTTTTTTATTTCACTAATGGTGTTGCTGTGTTCTGATTACAGAGGGAATTACCACCTTTATTTCCCATATTTTCACAATGTACATTGTGTGCTACATCTTTAATAACTGTTTCATATAGTGTGTGGAGGGTACTCATATAATACTCAATTCATGGTTCCCATAATGCCCCAAAAATTCTCCATGCCCAATGAATTTTTTTGATATTGTTATAATTCGTTTTGTTAATTAGAAATTGTGCAAATAGTACAACTAGGTAGAAGCATAATATCCTAAAATGTATTTGTAGTTGGTATCGAGTTTGTTATAAAAGTAATGTAAACTAAGTTTTTATATAAGCATCCAGGATTTTTCACAATATATCATTATCGGACTATAATTAGAAGATATGGTAGGAGGGCATAGTGAGTATGGGTTTGTGTGCTTGATACTGCAAACTCTACTCACTATTCCCTCCTAACAATTTTCTAAACCAACATGCTGCTCAAGGATTCATATCAACATGTACAAGCCTACAAGCCTACAAATATATATTTAGATAAAATGTAAGTTTGTATAAAAATATGTACTTTAATTCAAATTTTTTCTTTATAATCTGTTAAATTTACAATGTTTATTTGTATTTAAATTTTTTCTATTTTTATATGTACATATTGGTGTAATTATTTTTAAGCTGTAAGTAAGAATTACTGTGTAATAATGTTCTTTGCCAGCCCCTTTAGTATTATTGAAATAGTAGATTTCAGATATTCTACAGGTTGGAGAAATGTTTTTTATTTCACTAATGGTGTTGCTGTGTTCTGATTACAGAGGGAATTACCACCTTTATTTCCCATATTTTCACAATGTACATCATATGCTACATCTTTAATAACTATTTCATATAGTGTATAGAGGGTACTCATATAATACTCAATTTCTGGTTCCCATAATGGCCCAAAAATTCTGCTTGCCCAACGAATTTTTTTGACATTGTTATAATTAGTTTTGTTAATTAGAAATTGTGCGAATAGTACATCTAGGTAGATGCATAATGTCCTAACATGTTTTTGTAGTTGGTATCGAGTTTGTTATAAAAGTTATGTAAACTAATTTTTTATATAAGCATCAAGGATTTTTCACCATATATCATTATCGGACTATAATTAGAAGATATGGTAGGAGGGCATAGTAAGTATGGGTTTGTGTGCTTGATACTGCAAACTCTACTCACTATTCCCTCCTAACAATTTTCTAAACCAACATGCTGCTCAAGGATTCATATCAACATGTACAAGCCTACAAGCCTACAAATATATATTTAGATAAAATGTAAGTTTGTATAAAAATATGTACTTTAATTCAAATTTTTTCTTTATAATCTGTTAAATTCACAATGTTTATTTGTATTTAAATTTTTTCTATTTTTATATGTACATATTGGTGTAATTATTTTTAAGCTGTAAGTAAGAATTACTGTGTAATAATGTTCTTTGCCAGCCCCTTTAGTATTATTGAAATAGTAGATTTCAGATATTCTACAGGTTGGAGAAATGTTTTTTTTTCACTAATGGTGTTGCTGTGTTCTGATTACAGAGGGAATTACCACCTTTATTTCCCATATTTTCACAATGTACATCATATGCTACATCTTTAATAACTATTTCATATAGTGTATAGAGGGTACTCATATAATACTCAATTTCTGGTTCCCATAATGGCCCAAAAATTCTGCTTGCCCAACGAATTTTTTTGACATTGTTATAATTAGTTTTGTTAATTAGAAATTGTGCGAATAGTACATCTAGGTAGATGCATAATGTCCTAACATGTATTTGTAGTTGGTTTCGAGTTTGTTATAAAAGTAATGTAAACTAATTTTTTATATAAGCATCCAGGATTTTTCACAATATATCATTATCGGACTATAATTAGAAGATATGGTAGGAGGGCGTAGTAAGTATGGGTTTGTGTGCTTGATACTGCAAACTCTACTCACTATTCCCTCCTAACAATTTTCTAAACCAACATGCTGCTCAATGATTCATATCAACATGTACAAGCCTACAAGCCTACAAATATATATTTAGATAAAATGTAAGTTTGTATAAAAATATGTACTTTAATTCAAATTTTTTCTTTATAATCTGTTAAATTTACAATGTTTATTTGTATTTAAATTTTTTCTATTTTTATATGTACATATTGGTGTAATTATTTTTAAGCTGTAAGTAAGAATTACTGTGTAATAATGTTCTTTGCCAGCCCCTTTAGTATTATTGAAATAGTAGATTTCAGATATTCTACAGGTTGGAGAAATGTTTTTTATTTCACTAATGGTGTTGCTGTGTTCTGATTACAGAGGGAATTACCACCTTTATTTCCCATATTTTCACAATGTACATCGTATGCTACATCTTTAATAACTGTTTCATATAGTGTATAGAGGGTACTCATATAATACTCAATTTCTGGTTCCCATAATGGCCCAAAAATTCTGCTTGCCCAACGAATTTTTTTGACATTGTTATAATTAGTTTTGTTAATTAGAAATTGTGCGAATAGTACATCTAGGTAGATGCATAATGTCCTAACATGTTTTTGTAGTTGTTATCGAGTTTGTTATAAAAGTTATGTAAACTAATTTTTTATATAAGCATCAAGGATTTTTCACCATATATCATTATCGGACTATAATTAGAAGATATGGTAGGAGGGCGTAGTAAGTATGGGTTTGTGTGCTTGATACTGCAAACTCTACTCACTATTCCCTCCTAACAATTTTCTAAACCAACATGCTGCTCAAGAATTCATATCAACATGTACAAGCCTACAAGCCTACAAATACATGTTTAGATAAAATGTAAGTTTGTAAATTCAAATTTTTTCTTTATAATCCGTTAAATTTACATTGTTTATTTGTATTTAAATTTTTTCTTTTTTTATATGTACATATTGGTGTAATTATATATAAGCTGTAAGTAAGAATTACTGTGTAATAATGTTCTTTGCCAGCCCCTTTAGTATTATTGAAATAGTAGATTTCAGATATTCTACAGGTTGGAGAAATGTTTTTTATTTCACTAATGGTGTTGCTGTGTTCTGATTACAGAGGGAATTACCACCTTTATTTCCCATATTTTCACAATGTACATCATATGCTACATCTTTAATAACTATTTCATATAGTGTATAGAGGGTACTCATATAATACTCAATTTCTGGTTCCCATAATGGCCCAAAAATTCTGCTTGCCCAACGAATTTTTTTGACATTGTTATAATTAGTTTTGTTAATTAGAAATTGTGCGAATAGTACATCTAGGTAGATGCATAATGTCCTAACATGTATTTGTAGTTGGTTTCGAGTTTGTTATAAAAGTAATGTAAACTAATTTTTTATATAAGCATCCAGGATTTTTCACAATATATCATTATCGGACTATAATTAGAAGATATGGTAGGAGGGCGTAGTAAGTATGGGTTTGTGTGCTTGATACTGCAAACTCTACTCACTATTCCCTCCTAACAATTTTCTAAACCAACATGCTGCTCAAGGATTCATATCAACATGTACAAGCCTACAAGCCTACAAATATATATTTAGATAAAATGTAAGTTTGTATAAAAGTATGTACTTTAATTCAAATTTTTTCTTTATAATCTGTTAAATTTACAATGTTTATTTGTATTTAAATTTTTTCTATTTTTATATGTACATATTGGTGTAATTATTTTTAAGCTGTAAGTAAGAATTACTGTGTAATAATGTTCTTTGCCAGCCCCTTTAGTATTATTGAAATAGTAGATTTCAGATATTCTACAGGTTGGAGAAATGTTTTTTATTTCACTAATGGTGTTGCTGTGTTCTGATTACAGAGGGAATTACCACCTTTATTTCCCATATTTTCACAATGTACATTGTGTGCTACATCTTTAATAACTGTTTCATATAGTGTGTGGAGGGTACTCATATAATACTCAATTCATGGTTCCCATAATGCCCCAAAAATTCTCCATGCCCAATGAATTTTTTTGATATTGTTATAATTCGTTTTGTTAATTAGAAATTGTGCAAATAGTACAACTAGGTAGAAGCATAATATCCTAAAATGTATTTGTAGTTGGTATCGAGTTTGTTATAAAAGTAATGTAAACTAAGTTTTTATATAAGCATCCAGGATTTTTCACAATATATCATTATCGGACTATAATTAGAAGATATGGTAGGAGGGCATAGTGAGTATGGGTTTGTGTGCTTGATACTGCAAACTCTACTCACTATTCCCTCCTAACAATTTTCTAAACCAACATGCTGCTCAAGGATTCATATCAACATGTACAAGCCTACAAGCCTACAAATATATATTTAGATAAAATGTAAGTTTGTATAAAAATATGTACTTTAATTCAAATTTTTTCTTTATAATCTGTTAAATTTACAATGTTTATTTGTATTTAAATTTTTTCTATTTTTATATGTACATATTGGTGTAATTATTTTTAAGCTGTAAGTAAGAATTACTGTGTAATAATGTTCTTTGCCAGCCCCTTTAGTATTATTGAAATAGTAGATTTCAGATATTCTACAGGTTGGAGAAATGTTTTTTATTTCACTAATGGTGTTGCTGTGTTCTGATTACAGAGGGAATTACCACCTTTATTTCCCATATTTTCACAATGTACATCATATGCTACATCTTTAATAACTATTTCATATAGTGTATAGAGGGTACTCATATAATACTCAATTTCTGGTTCCCATAATGGCCCAAAAATTCTGCTTGCCCAACGAATTTTTTTGACATTGTTATAATTAGTTTTGTTAATTAGAAATTGTGCGAATAGTACATCTAGGTAGATGCATAATGTCCTAACATGTATTTGTAGTTGGTTTCGAGTTTGTTATAAAAGTAATGTAAACTAATTTTTTATATAAGCATCCAGGATTTTTCACAATATATCATTATCGGACTATAATTAGAAGATATGGTAGGAGGGCGTAGTAAGTATGGGTTTGTGTGCTTGATACTGCAAACTCTACTCACTATTCCCTCCTAACAATTTTCTAAACCAACATGCTGCTCAAGGATTCATATCAACATGTACAAGCCTACAAGCCTACAAATATATATTTAGATAAAATGTAAGTTTGTATAAAAATATGTACTTTAATTCAAATTTTTTCTTTATAATCTGTTAAATTTACAATGTTTATTTGTATTTAAATTTTTTCTATTTTTATATGTACATATTGGTGTAATTATTTTTAAGCTGTAAGTAAGAATTACTGTGTAATAATGTTCTTTGCCAGCCCCTTTAGTATTATTGAAATAGTAGATTTCAGATATTCTACAGGTTGGAGAAATGTTTTTTATTTCACTAATGGTGTTGCTGTGTTCTGATTACAGAGGGAATTACCACCTTTATTTCCCATATTTTCACAATGTACATCGTATGCTACATCTTTAATAACTGTTTCATATAGTGTATAGAGGGTACTCATATAATACTCAATTTCTGGTTCCCATAATGGCCCAAAAATTCTGCTTGCCCAACGAATTTTTTTGACATTGTTATAATTAGTTTTGTTAATTAGAAATTGTGCGAATAGTACATCTAGGTAGATGCATAATGTCCTAACATGTTTTTGTAGTTGGTATCGAGTTTGTTATAAAAGTTATGTAAACTAATTTTTTATATAAGCATCAAGGATTTTTCACCATATATCATTATCGGACTATAATTAGAAGATATGGTAGGAGGGCATAGTAAGTATGGGTTTGTGTGCTTGATACTGCAAACTCTACTCACTATTCCCTCCTAACAATTTTCTAAACCAACATGCTGCTCAAGGATTCATATCAACATGTACAAGCCTACAAGCCTACAAATATATATTTAGATAAAATGTAAGTTTGTATAAAAATATGTACTTTAATTCAAATTTTTTCTTTATAATCTGTTAAATTCACAATGTTTATTTGTATTTAAATTTTTTCTATTTTTATATGTACATATTGGTGTAATTATTTTTAAGCTGTAAGTAAGAATTACTGTGTAATAATGTTCTTTGCCAGCCCCTTTAGTATTATTGAAATAGTAGATTTCAGATATTCTACAGGTTGGAGAAATGTTTTTTATTTCACTAATGGTGTTGCTGTGTTCTGATTACAGAGGGAATTACCACCTTTATTTCCCATATTTTCACAATGTACATCATATGCTACATCTTTAATAACTATTTCATATAGTGTATAGAGGGTACTCATATAATACTCAATTTCTGGTTCCCATAATGGCCCAAAAATTCTGCTTGCCCAACGAATTTTTTTGACATTGTTATAATTAGTTTTGTTAATTAGAAATTGTGCGAATAGTACATCTAGGTAGATGCATAATGGCCTAACATGTATTTGTAGTTGGTTTCGAGTTTGTTATAAAAGTAATGTAAACTAATTTTTTATATAAGCATCCAGGATTTTTCACAATATATCATTATCGGACTATAATTAGAAGATATGGTAGGAGGGCGTAGTAAGTATGGGTTTGTGTGCTTGATACTGCAAACTCTACTCACTATTCCCTCCTAACAATTTTCTAAACCAACATGCTGCTCAAGGATTCATATCAACATGTACAAGCCTACAAGCCTACAAATATATATTTAGATAAAATGTAAGTTTGTATAAAAGTATGTACTTTAATTCAAATTTTTTCTTTATAATCTGTTAAATTTACAATGTTTATTTGTATTTAAATTTTTTCTATTTTTATATGTACATATTGGTGTAATTATTTTTAAGCTGTAAGTAAGAATTACTGTGTAATAATGTTCTTTGCCAGCCCCTTTAGTATTATTGAAATAGTAGATTTCAGATATTCTACAGGTTGGAGAAATGTTTTTTATTTCACTAATGGTGTTGCTGTGTTCTGATTACAGAGGGAATTACCACCTTTATTTCCCATATTTTCACAATGTACATTGTGTGCTACATCTTTAATAACTGTTTCATATAGTGTGTGGAGGGTACTCATATAATACTCAATTCATGGTTCCCATAATGCCCCAAAAATTCTCCATGCCCAATGAATTTTTTTGATATTGTTATAATTCGTTTTGTTAATTAGAAATTGTGCAAATAGTACAACTAGGTAGAAGCATAATATCCTAAAATGTATTTGTAGTTGGTATCGAGTTTGTTATAAAAGTAATGTAAACTAAGTTTTTATATAAGCATCCAGGATTTTTCACAATATATCATTATCGGACTATAATTAGAAGATATGGTAGGAGGGCATAGTGAGTATGGGTTTGTGTGCTTGATACTGCAAACTCTACTCACTATTCCCTCCTAACAATTTTCTAAACCAACATGCTGCTCAAGGATTCATATCAACATGTACAAGCCTACAAGCCTACAAATATATATTTAGATAAAATGTAAGTTTGTATAAAAATATGTACTTTAATTCAAATTTTTTCTTTATAATCTGTTAAATTTACAATGTTTATTTGTATTTAAATTTTTTCTATTTTTATATGTACATATTGGTGTAATTATTTTTAAGCTGTAAGTAAGAATTACTGTGTAATAATGTTCTTTGCCAGCCCCTTTAGTATTATTGAAATAGTAGATTTCAGATATTCTACAGGTTGGAGAAATGTTTTTTATTTCACTAATGGTGTTGCTGTGTTCTGATTACAGAGGGAATTACCACCTTTATTTCCCATATTTTCACAATGTACATCGTATGCTACATCTTTAATAACTGTTTCATATAGTGTATAGAGGGTACTCATATAATACTCAATTTCTGGTTCCCATAATGGCCCAAAAATTCTGCTTGCCCAACGAATTTTTTTGACATTGTTATAATTAGTTTTGTTAATTAGAAATTGTGCGAATAGTACATCTAGGTAGATGCATAATGTCCTAACATGTTTTTGTAGTTGGTATCGAGTTTGTTATAAAAGTTATGTAAACTAATTTTTTATATAAGCATCAAGGATTTTTCACCATATATCATTATCGGACTATAATTAGAAGATATGTAAGGAGGGCATAGTAAGTATGGGTTTGTGTGCTTGATACTGCAAACTCTACTCACTATTCCCTCCTAACAATTTTCTAAACCAACATGCTGCTCAAGGATTCATATCAACATGTACAAGCCTACAAGCCTACAAATATATATTTAGATAAAATGTAAGTTTGTATAAAAATATGTACTTTAATTCAAATTTTTTCTTTATAATCTGTTAAATTCACAATGTTTATTTGTATTTAAATTTTTTCTATTTTTATATGTACATATTGGTGTAATTATTTTTAAGCTGTAAGTAAGAATTACTGTGTAATAATGTTCTTTGCCAGCCCCTTTAGTATTATTGAAATAGTAGATTTCAGATATTCTACAGGTTGGAGAAATGTTTTTTTTTCACTAATGGTGTTGCTGTGTTCTGATTACAGAGGGAATTACCACCTTTATTTCCCATATTTTCACAATGTACATCATATGCTACATCTTTAATAACTATTTCATATAGTGTATAGAGGGTACTCATATAATACTCAATTTCTGGTTCCCATAATGGCCCAAAAATTCTGCTTGCCCAACGAATTTTTTTGACATTGTTATAATTAGTTTTGTTAATTAGAAATTGTGCGAATAGTACATCTAGGTAGATGCATAATGTCCTAACATGTATTTGTAGTTGGTTTCGAGTTTGTTATAAAAGTAATGTAAACTAATTTTTTATATAAGCATCCAGGATTTTTCACAATATATCATTATCGGACTATAATTAGAAGATATGGTAGGAGGGCGTAGTAAGTATGGGTTTGTGTGCTTGATACTGCAAACTCTACTCACTATTCCCTCCTAACAATTTTCTAAACCAACATGCTGCTCAATGATTCATATCAACATGTACAAGCCTACAAGCCTACAAATATATATTTAGATAAAATGTAAGTTTGTATAAAAATATGTACTTTAATTCAAATTTTTTCTTTATAATCTGTTAAATTTACAATGTTTATTTGTATTTAAATTTTTTCTATTTTTATATGTACATATTGGTGTAATTATTTTTAAGCTGTAAGTAAGAATTACTGTGTAATAATGTTCTTTGCCAGACCCTTTTAGTATTATTGAAATAGTAGATTTCAGATATTCTACAGGTTGGAGAAATGTTTTTTATTTCACTAATGGTGTTGCTGTGTTCTGATTACAGAGGGAATTACCACCTTTATTTCCCATATTTTCACAATGTACATCGTATGCTACATCTTTAATAACTGTTTCATATAGTGTATAGAGGGTACTCATATAATACTCAATTTCTGGTTCCCATAATGGCCCAAAAATTCTGCTTGCCCAACGAATTTTTTTGACATTGTTATAATTAGTTTTGTTAATTAGAAATTGTGCGAATAGTACATCTAGGTAGATGCATAATGTCCTAACATGTTTTTGTAGTTGTTATCGAGTTTGTTATAAAAGTTATGTAAACTAATTTTTTATATAAGCATCAAGGATTTTTCACCATATATCATTATCGGACTATAATTAGAAGATATGGTAGGAGGGCGTAGTAAGTATGGGTTTGTGTGCTTGATACTGCAAACTCTACTCACTATTCCCTCCTAACAATTTTCTAAACCAACATGCTGCTCAAGAATTCATATCAACATGTACAAGCCTACAAGCCTACAAATACATGTTTAGATAAAATGTAAGTTTGTAAATTCAAATTTTTTCTTTATAATCCGTTAAATTTACATTGTTTATTTGTATTTAAATTTTTTCTTTTTTTATATGTACATATTGGTGTAATTATATATAAGCTGTAAGTAAGAATTACTGTGTAATAATGTTCTTTGCCAGCCCCTCTAGTATTATTGAAATAGTATATTTCAGATATTCTACAGGTTGGAGACATGTTTTTTATTTCACTAATGGTGTTGCTGTGTTCTGATTACAGGGGGAAATTACCACCTTTATTTCCCATATTTTCACAATGTACATTGTATGCTACATCTTTAATAACTGTTTCATATAGTGTATAGAGGGTACTCATATAATACTCAATTTCTGGTTCCCATAATGGCCCAAAAATTCTGCTTGCCCAACAAATTTTTTTGATATTGTTATAATTAGTTTTGTTAATTACAAATTGTGCGAGTAGTACAACTAGGTAGATGCATAATGTCCTAACATGTATTTGTAGTTGGTATCGAGTTTGTTATAAAAGTAATGTAAACTAATTTTTTATATAAGCATCCAGGATATTTCACAATATATCATTATGGGAATATAATTAGAAGATTTGGTAGGGGGGCGTAGTAAGTAGGGGTTTGTGTGCGTGATACTGCAAACTCTACTCACTATTCCCTCCTAGCAATTTTCTAAACCAACATGCTGCTCAAGGATTCATATCAACATGTACAAGCCTACAAGCCTACAAATATATGTTTAGATAAAATGTAAGTTTGTATAAAAATATGTACTTTAATTGAAATTTTTTCTTTATAATCCGTTAAATTTTCATTGTTTATTTGTATTTAAATTTTTTCTTTTTTTATATGTACATATTGGTGTAATTATATATAAGCTGTAAGTAAGAATTACTGTGTAATAATGTTCTTTGCCAGCCCCTCTGGTATTATTGAAATAGTAGATTTCAGATATTCTACAGGTTGGAGACATGTTTTTTATTTCAATAATGGTGTTGCTGTGTTCTGATTACAGAGGTAATTACCATCTTTATTTCCCATATTTTCACAATGTACATTGTGTGCTACATCTTTAATAACTGTTTTATTTAGTGTGTGGAGGGTACTCATATCATACTCAATTCCTGGTTCCCATAATGGCCCAAAAAACCTCCTTGCCCAATGAATTTTTTTAATATTGTTATAATTCGTTTTGTTAATTAGAAATTGTGCAAATAGTACAACTAGGTAGATGCATAATGTCCTAACATGTATTTGTAGTTGGTATCGAGTTTGTTATAAAAGTAATGTAAACTAAGTTTTTATATAAGCATCCAGGATTTTTCACAATATATCATTATCGGACTATAATTAGAAGATATGGTAGGAGGGCATAGTAAGTATGGGTTTGTGTGCTTGATACTGCAAACTCTACTCACTATTCCCTCCTAACAATTTTCTAAACCAACATGCTGCTCAAGGATTCATATCAACATGTACAAGCCTACAAGCCTACAAATATATATTTAGATAAAATGTAAGTTTGTATAAAAATATGCACTTTAATTCAAATTTTTTCTTTATAATCCATTAAATTTACATTGTTTATTTGTATTTAAATTTTTTCTATTTTTATATGTACATATTTGTGTAATTATTTTTAAGCTGTAAGTAAGAATTACTGTGTAATAATGTTCTTTGCCAGCCCCTCTAGTATTACTGAAATAGTATATTTCAGATATTCTACAGGTTGGTGAAGCGTTTTTTATTTCACTATTGGTGTTGCTGTGTTCTGATTACAGAGGGAATTACCACCTTTATTTCCCATATTTTCACAATGTACATTGTATGCTACATCTTTAATGACTGTTTCATATAGTGTATAGAGGGTACTCATATAATACTCAATTCCTGGTTCCCATAATGCCCCAAAAATTCTGCTTGCCCAAAGAATTTTTTTGATATTGTTATAACTAGTTTTGTTAATTAGAAATTGTGCGAATAGTACATCTAGGTAGATGCATAATGTCCTAATATGTATTTGTAGTTGGTTTCGAGTTTGTTATAAAAGTAATGTAAACTAATCTAATATATAAAATTCTCGTGTCACAGTTTTCGTGGTCATACTCCTCTGAAACGGCTTGACCGATTTTGATGAAATTTTTTGTGCTTATCCGGTATCTATGAGAATCGGTTCTTATCTATTTTTCATCCCCCGAAATGTTAAGGGTAATCCACCCCTGAATTTTTTTTATTTTTTTTTTCAATTTTAGATACATTTTTTTTTTAAATTTTTTTATGATACAGCATTAGTAAATACATATAACCCTGAATTTTCAACCCTTTACAATCAACCCCTATTTTACCATCGCGATTTCTTTGCCATACTCCTTCGAAACGGCTTGACCGATCTTGATGAAATTTTTTGTGCTTATCCGGTATCTATGAGAATCGGCTAACATCTATTTTTCATCCCCCTAAATGTTAAGGGTAATCCACCCCTAAATTTTTTTTATTTTTTTTTAAACGTTGTAAGCGCATAACTCAACAACGCCCGGACCAATTTGGCCAATTTTTCTTTAAAATGTTCGTTAAGTTCAAGGATGGTTTTTACGGCGAGAAAAATTCGGAAAAAATTCAGGTTGGTTAGGGGGTTGAAGGGGTAAATTATTTAAATTTCGATTTTGGAAAAATTTCGATAGAATCGATTTGGTAGATACTAAAATGACCGATACGAAAAAAATTTCAAACCGAACCCGAAAATTTCAAAAGGGGTGTACCTTGCGATTTTTTCAAAATTCCTATTTTTTCGCAATAATTCGCGAACGATTCGAAATTTCGAAAATTTATTTAAACGAAAGTTATGTGTCATTAAAATACGCGTCTAACAACGGTTAACGCGTGTTTTTATATCGAATACTCGCCGAGAAAATTGGGCTTAAAGAGTTTTGAGGTTTTGGGCCCTTTTTGCGGCCCCTATGAGAGATGGGGGCTTCGGGTTGGGCTCAATAGAAGGTAGACGTGGAGATCTATATTTTATGACATATTGTAAATATTTTAAAAATTAACCGGTAATGAGAAATCGCGAGTTGAAAATTTCATTTTCGATTTTTAAAAATTCTGCCGGCGATTTTTGTCCATCCGATTCTACAATGCATTTAGCACGGGCCATATATCTGTATATATATATATATTTATATAGCGAATTTGTTATCGACTATAATTCGCTTACGTTTAGAGATACGAAAAAAATTCTTATTACCTAATTCGATCGTCGTAAAAAAATTTATTAAACCGCGTCGTCGTCGAAATTCGAAAAATTTAAAAAGGGGGGTCTGGGGGGTTACTCATTAAAATTTTGATTTTTGAAAAATTTCGATAGAATCGATTTGGTAGATATTAAAATGACCAATACGAAACAGTAAACCGTTTTCAGTTATTACGGATAGGTCTCGAGCTACGAATTTTTGAAAATCGATGACCTGCCACCTTTGGCAAGGCGTAGCGAGCGACGTAAACATTTTTAAACGATTCCGACTTTACAAATAGTACTGTCGGATGAAATGAAAAAACCGCGAAAAAAAATTTCAAACCGAACCCGAAAATTTCAAAAGGGGTGTACCTTGCGATTTTTTCGAAATTTCGATTTTTTCGCAATAATTCGCGAATGATTCGAAATTTTGGAAATAGTGTTATAATAAAAGTTATTCGTCATTACAAGACGCGTCTAACGATGGTATTGCCGTATTTTTATATCGAATAATCGCCGAGAAAATCGGGCTTAAAGGGTTTTGGGGTTTTGGGCCCTTTTTGAAGCCTCTATGGTAGCTAAAGGGTTTGGGTTGGTCTTAAAACAAAGTAGACGTGGAGATCTATAATCTATGTTATTAGATCAATGTCTTAAAAATTAACCGGTATTGAGAAATCGCGAGTTGAAAATTTCATTTTCGATTTTTAAAAATTCTGCCGGCGATTTTTGGCTGGAAGGTACTACAATGCATTTAGCACGGGCCAATGTTAATTACTCGACACCTATCGATCGTAACGAAGAACACGCCTGTACCAATTTGGCCGCAATGGCAGAGGTTTAGCAGCAATGTAAATTGATTATTTGGGATGAATGCACGATGGCACATAAAAATGCCGGGTCAGCTAGTTTTTTATATAAGCATCCAGCATTTTTCACAATATATCATTATCGGACTATAATTAGAAGATATGGCAGGAGGGCGTAGTAAGTATGGGTTTGTGTGCTTGATACTGCAAACTCTACTCACTATTCCCTCCTAACAATTTTCTAAACCAACATGGTGCTCAAGAATTCATATCAACATGTACAAGCCTACAAGCCTACAAATATATGTTTAGATAAAATGTAAGTTTGTAAATTCAAATTTTTTCTTTATAATCCGTTAAATTTACATTGTTTATTTGTATTTAAATTTTTTCTTTTTTTATATGTACATATTGGTGTAATTATATATAAGCTGTAAGTAAGAATTACTGTGTAATAATGTTCTTTGCCAGCCCCTCTAGTATTATTGAAATAGTAGATTTCAGATATTCTACAGGTTGGAGACATGTTTTTTATTTCACTAATGGTGTTGCTGTGTTCTGATTACAGAGGGAATTACCACCTTTATTTCCCATATTTTCACAATGTACATCATATGCTACATCTTTAATAACTGTTTCATATAGTGTATAGAGGGTACTCATATAATACTCAATTTCTGGTTCCCATAATGGCCCAAAAATTCTGCTTGCCCAACAAATTTTTTTGATATTGTTATAATTAGTTTTGTTAATTACAAATTGTGCGAGTAGTACAACTAGGTAGATGCATAATGTCCTAACATGTATTTGTAGTTGGTATCGAGTTTGTTATAAAAGTAATGTAAACTAATTTTTTATATAAGCATCCAGGGTATTTCACAATATATCATTATGGGAATATAATTAGAAGATTTGGTAGGGGGGGCGTAGTAAGTATGGGTTTGTGTGCGTGATACTGCAAACTCTACTCACTATTCCCTCCTAACAATTTTCTAAACCAACATGCTGCTCAAGGATTCATGTCAACATGTACAAGCCTACAAGCCTACAAATATATGTTTAGATAAAATGTAAGTTTGTATAAAAATATGTACTTTAATTCAAATTTTTTCTTTATAATCCGTTAAATTTACATTGTTTATTTGTATTTAATTTTTTTCTTTTTTTATATGTACATATTGGTGTAATTATATATAAGCTGTAAGTAAGAATTACTGTGTAATAATGTTCTTTGCCAGCCCCTCTAGTATTATTGAAATAGTAGATTTCAGATATTCTACAGGTTGGAGACATGTTTTTTATTTCACTAATGGTGTTGCTGTGTTCTGATTACAGAGTTAATTACCATCTTTATTTCCAATATTTTCACAATGTACATTGTGTGCTACATCTTTAATAACTGTTTCATATAGTGTGTGGAGGGTACTCATATAATACTCAATTCCTGGTTCCCATAATAGCCCAAAAATTCTCCTTGCCAAATGAATTTTTTTGATATTGTTATAATTTGTTTTATTAATTAGAAATTGTGCAAATAGTACAACTAGGTAGAAGCATAATGTCCTAATATGTATTTGTAGTAGGTATCGAGTTTGTTATAAAAGTAATGTAAACTAAGTTTTTATATAAGCGTCCAGGATTTTTCACAATATATCATTATCGGACTATAATTAGAAGATATGTTAGGAGGGTGTAGTAAGCATGGGTTTGTGTGCGTGATACTGCAAACTCTACTCACTATTCCCTCCTAACAATTTTCTAAACCAACATGCTGCTCAAAGATTCATATCAACATGTACAAGCCTACAAGCCTACAAATATATATTTAGATAAAATGTAAGTTTGTATAAAAATATGCACTTTAATTCAAATTGTTTCTTTATAATCTGTTAAATTCACAATGTTTATTTGTATTTAAATTTTTTCTATTTTTATATGTACATATTGGTGTAATTATTTTTAAGCTGTAAGTAAGAATTACTGTGTAATAATGTTCTTTGCCAGCCCCTTTAGTATTATTGAAATAGTAGATTTCAGATATTCTACAGGTTGGAGAAATGTTTTTTATTTCACTAATGGTGTTGCTGTGTTCTGATTACAGAGGGAATTACCACCTTTATTTCCCATATTTTCACAATGTACATCATATGCTACATCTTTAATAACTATTTCATATAGTGTATAGAGGGTACTCATATAATACTCAATTTCTGGTTCCCATAATGGCCCAAAAATTCTGCTTGCCCAACGAAGTTTTTTGACATTGTTATAATTAGTTTTGTTAATTAGAAATTGTGCGAATAGTACATCTAGGTAGATGCATAATGTCCTAACATGTATTTGTAGTAGGTATCGAGTTTGTTATAAAAGTAATGTAAACTAAGTTTTTATATAAGCGTCCAGGATTTTTCACAATATATCATTATCGGACTATAATTAGAAGATATGGTAGGAGGGCATAGTAAGCATGGGTTTGTGTGCGTGATACTGCAAACTCTACTCACTATTCCCTCCTAACAATTTTCTAAACCAACATGCTGCTCAAAGATTCATATCAACATGTACAAGCCTACAAGCCTACAAATATATATTTAGATAAAATGTAAGTTTGTATAAAAATATGCACTTTAATTCAAATTGTTTCTTTATAATCTGTTAAATTTACATTGCTTATTTGTATTCAAATTTTTTCTATTTTTATATGTACATATTTGTGTAATTATTTTTAAGCTGTAAGTAAGAATTACTGTGTAATAATGTTCTTTGCCAGCCCCTCTAGTATTACTGAAATAGTATATTTCAGATATTCTACAGGTTGGTGAAGCGTTTTTTATTTCACTATTGGTGTTGCTGTGTTCTGATTACAGAGGGAATTACCACCTTTATTTCCCATATTTTCACAATGTACATTGTATGCTACATCTTTAATGACTGTTTCATATAGTGTATAGAGGGTACTCATATAATACTCAATTCCTGGTTCCCATAATGCCCCAAAAATTCTGCTTGCCCAAAGAATTTTTTTGATATTGTTATAACTAGTTTTGTTAATTAGAAATTGTGCGAATAGTACATCTAGGTAGATGCATAATGTCCTAATATGTATTTGTAGTTGGTTTCGAGTTTGTTATAAAAGTAATGTAAACTAATCTAATATATAAAATTCTCGTGTCACAGTTTTCGTGGTCATACTCCTCCGAAACGGCTTGACCGATTTTGATGAAATTTTTTGTGCTTATCCGGTATCTATGAGAATCGGTTCTTATCTATTTTTCATCCCCCGAAATGTTAAGGGTAATCCACCCCTGAATTTTTTTTATTTTTTTTTCAATTTTAGATACATTTTTTTTTAAAATTTTTTTATGATACAGCATTAGTAAATACATATAACCCTGAATTTTCAACCCTTTACAATCAACCCCTATTTTACCATCGCGATTTCTTTGCCATACTCCTTCGAAACGGCTTGACCGATCTTGATGAAATTTTTTGTGCTTATCCGGTATCTATGAGAATCGGCTAACATCTATTTTTCATCCCCCTAAATGTTAAGGGTAATCCACCCCTAAATTTTTTTTATTTTTTTTTAAACGTTGTAAGCGCATAACTCAACAACGCCCGGACCAATTTGGCCAATTTTTCTTTAAAATGTTCGTTAAGTTCAAGGATGGTTTTTACGGCGAGAAAAATTCGGAAAAAATTCAGGTTGGTTAGGGGGTTGAAGGGGTAAATTATTTAAATTTCGATTTTGGAAAAATTTCGATAGAATCGATTTGGTAGATACTAAAATGACCGATACGAAAAAAATTTCAAACCGAACCCGAAAATTTCAAAAGGGGTGTACCTTGCGATTTTTTCAAAATTCCTATTTTTTCGCAATAATTCGCGAACGATTCGAAATTTCGAAAATTTATTTAAACGAAAGTTATGTGTCATTAAAATACGCGTCTAACAACGGTTAACGCGTGTTTTTATATCGAATACTCGCCGAGAAAATTGGGCTTAAAGAGTTTTGAGGTTTTGGGCCCTTTTTGCGGCCCCTATGAGAGATGGGGGCTTCGGGTTGGGCTCAATAGAAGGTAGACGTGGAGATCTATATTTTATGACATATTGTAAATATTTTAAAAATTAACCGGTAATGAGAAATCGCGAGTTGAAAATTTCATTTTCGATTTTTAAAAATTCTGCCGGCGATTTTTGTCCATCCGATTCTACAATGCATTTAGCACGGGCCATATATCTGTATATATATATATATTTATATAGCGAATTTGTTATCGACTATAATTCGCTTACGTTTAGAGATACGAAAAAAATTCTTATTACCTAATTCGATCGTCGTAAAAAAATTTATTAAACCGCGTCGTCGTCGAAATTCGAAAAATTTAAAAAGGGGGGTCTGGGGGGTTACTCATTAAAATTTTGATTTTTGAAAAATTTCGATAGAATCGATTTGGTAGATATTAAAATGACCAATACGAAACAGTAAACCGTTTTCAGTTATTACGGATAGGTCTCGAGCTACGAATTTTTGAAAATCGATGACCTGCCACCTTTGGCAAGGCGTAGCGAGCGACGTAAACATTTTTAAACGATTCCGACTTTACAAATAGTACTGTCGGATGAAATGAAAAAACCGCGAAAAAAAATTTCAAACCGAACCCGAAAATTTCAAAAGGGGTGTACCTTGCGATTTTTTCGAAATTTCGATTTTTTCGCAATAATTCGCGAATGATTCGAAATTTTGGAAATAGTGTTATAATAAAAGTTATTCGTCATTACAAGACGCGTCTAACGATGGTATTGCCGTATTTTTATATCGAATAATCGCCGAGAAAATCGGGCTTAAAGGGTTTTGGGGTTTTGGGCCCTTTTTGAAGCCTCTATGGTAGCTAAAGGGTTTGGGTTGGTCTTAAAACAAAGTAGACGTGGAGATCTATAATCTATGTTATTAGATCAATGTCTTAAAAATTAACCGGTATTGAGAAATCGCGAGTTGAAAATTTCATTTTCGATTTTTAAAAATTCTGCCGGCGATTTTTGGCTGGAAGGTACTACAATGCATTTAGCACGGGCCAATGTTAATTACTCGACACCTATCGATCGTAACGAAGAACATGCCTGTACCAATTTGGCCGCAATGGCAGAGGTTTAGCAGCAATGTAAATTGATTATTTGGGATGAATGCACGATGGCACATAAAAATGCCGGGTCAGCTAGTTTTTTATATAAGCATCCAGCATTTTTCACAATATATCATTATCGGACTATAATTAGAAGATATGGCAGGAGGGCGTAGTAAGTATGGGTTTGTGTGCTTGATACTGCAAACTCTACTCACTATTCCCTCCTAACAATTTTCTAAACCAACATGGTGCTCAAGAATTCATATCAACATGTACAAGCCTACAAGCCTACAAATATATGTTTAGATAAAATGTAAGTTTGTAAATTCAAATTTTTTCTTTATAATCCGTTAAATTTACATTGTTTATTTGTATTTAAATTTTTTCTTTTTTTATATGTACATATTGGTGTAATTATATATAAGCTGTAAGTAAGAATTACTGTGTAATAATGTTCTTTGCCAGCCCCTCTAGTATTATTGAAATAGTAGATTTCAGATATTCTACAGGTTGGAGACATGTTTTTTATTTCACTAATGGTGTTGCTGTGTTCTGATTACAGAGGGAATTACCACCTTTATTTCCCATATTTTCACAATGTACATCATATGCTACATCTTTAATAACTGTTTCATATAGTGTATAGAGGGTACTCATATAATACTCAATTTCTGGTTCCCATAATGGCCCAAAAATTCTGCTTGCCCAACAAATTTTTTTGATATTGTTATAATTAGTTTTGTTAATTACAAATTGTGCGAGTAGTACAACTAGGTAGATGCATAATGTCCTAACATGTATTTGTAGTTGGTATCGAGTTTGTTATAAAAGTAATGTAAACTAATTTTTTATATAAGCATCCAGGGTATTTCACAATATATCATTATGGGAATATAATTAGAAGATTTGGTAGGGGGGGCGTAGTAAGTATGGGTTTGTGTGCGTGATACTGCAAACTCTACTCACTATTCCCTCCTAACAATTTTCTAAACCAACATGCTGCTCAAGGATTCATGTCAACATGTACAAGCCTACAAGCCTACAAATATATGTTTAGATAAAATGTAAGTTTGTATAAAAATATGTACTTTAATTCAAATTTTTTCTTTATAATCCGTTAAATTTACATTGTTTATTTGTATTTAATTTTTTTCTTTTTTTATATGTACATATTGGTGTAATTATATATAAGCTGTAAGTAAGAATTACTGTGTAATAATGTTCTTTGCCAGCCCCTCTAGTATTATTGAAATAGTAGATTTCAGATATTCTACAGGTTGGAGACATGTTTTTTATTTCACTAATGGTGTTGCTGTGTTCTGATTACAGAGTTAATTACCATCTTTATTTCCAATATTTTCACAATGTACATTGTGTGCTACATCTTTAATAACTGTTTCATATAGTGTGTGGAGGGTACTCATATAATACTCAATTCCTGGTTCCCATAATAGCCCAAAAATTCTCCTTGCCAAATGAATTTTTTTGATATTGTTATAATTTGTTTTATTAATTAGAAATTGTGCAAATAGTACAACTAGGTAGAAGCATAATGTCCTAATATGTATTTGTAGTAGGTATCGAGTTTGTTATAAAAGTAATGTAAACTAAGTTTTTATATAAGCGTCCAGGATTTTTCACAATATATCATTATCGGACTATAATTAGAAGATATGGTAGGAGGGCGTAGTAAGCATGGGTTTGTGTGCGTGATACTGCAAACTCTACTCACTATTCCCTCCTAACAATTTTCTAAACCAACATGCTGCTCAAAGATTCATATCAACATGTACAAGCCTACAAGCCTACAAATATATATTTAGATAAAATGTAAGTTTGTATAAAAATATGCACTTTAATTCAAATTGTTTCTTTATAATCTGTTAAATTTACATTGCTTATTTGTATTTAAATTTTTTCTATTTTTATATGTACATATTGGTGTAATTATTTTTAAGCTGTAAGTAAGAATTACTGTGTAATAATGTTCTTTGCCAGCCCCTCTAGTATTATTGAAATAGTAGATTTCAGATATTCTACAGGTTGGAGACATGTTTTTTATTTCACTAATGGTGTTGCTGTGTTCTGATTACAGGGGGAAATTACCACCTTTATTTCCCATATTTTCACAATGTACATCGTATGCTACATCTTTAATAACTGTTTCATATAGTGTATAGAGGGTACTCATATAATACTCAATTTCTGGTTCCCATAATGGCCCAAAAATTCTGCTTGCCCAACGAATTTTTTTGACATTGTTATAATTAGTTTTGTTAATTAGAAATTGTGCGAATAGTACATCTAGGTAGATGCATAATGTCCTAACATGTTTTTGTAGTTGTTATCGAGTTTGTTATAAAAGTTATGTAAACTAATTTTTTATATAAGCATCAAGGATTTTTCACCATATATCATTATCGGACTATAATTAGAAGATATGGTAGGAGGGCATAGTAAGTATGGGTTTGTGTGCTTGATACTGCAAACTCTACTCACTATTCCCTCCTAACAATTTTCTAAACCAACATGCTGCTCAAGGATTCATATCAACATGTACAAGCCTACAAGCCTACAAATATATATTTAGATAAAATGTAAGTTTGTATAAAAATATGTACTTTAATTCAAATTTTTTCTTTATAATCTGTTAAATTCACAATGTTTATTTGTATTTAAATTTTTTCTATTTTTATATGTACATATTGGTGTAATTATTTTTAAGCTGTAAGTAAGAATTACTGTGTAATAATGTTCTTTGCCAGCCCCTTTAGTATTATTGAAATAGTAGATTTCAGATATTCTACAGGTTGGAGAAATGTTTTTTATTTCACTAATGGTGTTGCTGTGTTCTGATTACAGAGGGAATTACCACCTTTATTTCCCATATTTTCACAATGTACATCATATGCTACATCTTTAATAACTATTTCATATAGTGTATAGAGGGTACTCATATAATACTCAATTTCTGGTTCCCATAATGGCCCAAAAATTCTGCTTGCCCAACGAAGTTTTTTGACATTGTTATAATTAGTTTTGTTAATTAGAAATTGTGCGAATAGTACATCTAGGTAGATGCATAATGTCCTAACATGTATTTGTAGTAGGTATCGAGTTTGTTATAAAAGTAATGTAAACTAAGTTTTTATATAAGCGTCCAGGATTTTTCACAATATATCATTATCGGACTATAATTAGAAGATATGGTAGGAGGGCATAGTAAGCATGGGTTTGTGTGCGTGATACTGCAAACTCTACTCACTATTCCCTCCTAACAATTTTCTAAACCAACATGCTGCTCAAAGATTCATATCAACATGTACAAGCCTACAAGCCTACAAATATATATTTAGATAAAATGTAAGTTTGTATAAAAATATGCACTTTAATTCAAATTGTTTCTTTATAATCTGTTAAATTTACATTGCTTATTTGTATTTAAATTTTTTCTATTTTTATATGTACATATTGGTGTAATTATTTTTAAGCTGTAAGTAAGAATTACTGTGTAATAATGTTCTTTGCCAGCCCCTCTAGTATTACTGAAATAGTATATTTCAGATATTCTGCAGGTTGGTGAAGTGTTTTTTATTTCACTATTGGTGTTGCTGTGTTCTGATTACAGAGGTAATTACCACTTTTATTTCCCATATTTTCACAATGTACATTGTATGCTACATCTTTAATAACTGTTTCATATAGTGTATAGAGGGTACTCATATAATACTCAATTTGGTTCCCATAATATCCCAAAAATTCTGCTTGCCCAAAGAATTTTTTTGATATTGGTATAACTAGTTTTGTTAATTAGAAATTGTGTGAATAGTACATCTAGGTAGATGCATAATGTCCTAATATGTATTTGTAGTTGGTTTCGAGTTTGTTATAAAAGTAATGTAAACTAATTTTTTATCATAGTAAGTATGGGTTTGTGTGCTTGATACTGCAAACTCTACTCACTATTCCCTCCTAACAATTTTCTAAACCAACATGCTGCTCAAGGATTCATATCAACATGTTCAAGCCTACATGCCTACAAATATATATTTAGATAAAATGTAAGTTTGTATAAAAATATGTACTTTAATTCAAATTTTTTCTTTATAATCCGTTAAATTTACATTGTTTATTTGTATTTAAATTATTTCTTTTTTTATATGTACATATTGGTGTAATTATATATAAGCTGTAAGTAAGAATTACTGTGTAATAATGTTCTTTGCCAGCCCCTCTAGTATTATTGAAATAGTAGATTTCAGATATTCTACAGGTTGGAGACATGTTTTTTATTTCACTAATGGTGTTGCTGTGTTCTGATTACAGAGGGAATTACCACCTTTATTTCCCATATTTTCACAATGTACATTGTATGCTACATCTTTAATAACTGTTTCATATAGTGTATAGAGGGTACTCATATAATACTCAATTTCTGGTTCCCATAATGGCCCAAAAATTCTGCTCACCCAACAAATTTTTTTGATATTGTTATAATTAGTTTTGTTAATCACAAATTGTGCGAGTAGTACAACTAGGTAGATGCATAATGTCCTAACATGTATTTGTAGTTGGTTTCGAGTTTGTTATAAAAGTAATGTAAACTAATTTTTTATATAAGCATCCAGCATTTTTCACAATATATCATTATCGGACTATAATTAGAAGATATGGCAGGAGGGCGTAGTAAGTATGGGTTTGTGTGCTTGATACTGCAAACTCTACTCACTATTCCCTCCTAACAATTTTCTAAACCAACATGGTGCTCAAGAATTCATATCAACATGTACAAGCCTACAAGCCTACAAATATATGTTTAGATAAAATGTAAGTTTGTAAATTCAAATTTTTTCTTTATAATCTGTTAAATTTACATTGTTTATTTGTATTTAAATTTTTTCTTTTTTTATATGTACATATTGGTGTAATTATATATAAGCTGTAAGTAAGAATTACTGTGTAATAATGTTCTTTGCCAGCCCCTCTAGTATTATTGAAATAGTAGATTTCAGATATTCTACAGGTTGGAGACATGTTTTTTATTTCACTAATGGTGTTGCTGTGTTCTGATTACAGAGGGAATTACCACCTTTATTTCCCATATTTTCACAATGTACATTGTATGCTACATCTTTAATAACTGTTTCATATAGTGTATAGAGGGTACTCATATAATACTCAATTTCTGGTTCCCATAATGGCCCAAAAATTCTGCTTGCCCAACAAATTTTTTTGATATTGTTATAATTAGTTTTGTTAATTACAAATTGTGCGAGTAGTACAACTAGGTAGATGCATAATGTCCTAACATGTATTTGTAGTTGGTATCGAGTTTGTTATAAAAGTAATGTAAACTAATTTTTTATATAAGCATCCAGGATATTTCACAATATATCATTATGGGAATATAATTAGAAGATTTGGTAGGGGGGCGTAGTAAGTATGGGTTTGTGTGCGTGATACTGCAAACTCTACTCACTATTCCCTCCTAACAATTTTCTAAACCAACATGCTGCTCAAGGATTCATATCAACATGTACAAGCCTACAAGCCTACAAATATATGTTTAGATAAAATGTAAGTTTGTATAAAAATATGTACTTTAATTGAAATTTTTTCTTTATAATCCGTTAAATTTACATTGTTTATTTGTATTTAAATTTTTTCTATTTTTATATGTACATATTGGTGTAATTATTTTTAAGCTGCAAGTGAGATTTACTGTGTAATAATGTTCTTTGCCAGCCCCTCTAGTATTACTGAAATAGTAGATTTCAGATATTCTGCTGGTTGGTGAAGTGTTTTTTATTTCACTAATGGTGTTGCTGTGTTCTGATTACAGAGGGAATTACCATCTTTATTTCCCATATTTTCACAATGTACATTGTGTGCTACATCTTTAATAACTGTTTCATATAGTGTGTGGATGGTACTCATATAATACTCAATTCCTGGTTCCCATAATAGCCCAAAAATTCTCCTTGCCAAATGAATTTTTTTGATATTGTTATAATTTGTTTTATTAATTAGAAATTGTGCAAATAGTACAACTAGGTAGAAGCATAATGTCCTAATATGTATTTGTAGTAGGTATCGAGTTTGTTATAAAAGTAATGTAAACTAAGTTTTTATATAAGCATCCAGCATTTTTCACAATATATCATTATCGGACTATAATTAGAAGATATGGTAGGAGGGCGTAGTAAGTATGGGTTTGTGTGCTTGATACTGCAAACTCTACTCACTATTCCCTCCTAACAATTTTCTAAACCAACATGGTGCTCAAGAATTCATATCAACATGTACAAGCCTACAAGCCTACAAATATATGTTTAGATAAAATGTAAGTTTGTAAATTCAAATTTTTTCTTTATAATCCGTTAAATTTACATTGTTTATTTGTATTTAAATTTTTTCTTTTTTTATATGTACATATTGGTGTAATTATATATAAGCTGTAAGTAAGAATTACTGTGTAATAATGTTCTTTGCCAGCCCCTCTAGTATTATTGAAATAGTAGATTTCAGATATTCTACAGGTTGGAGACATGTTTTTTATTTCACTAATGGTGTTGCTGTGTTCTGATTACAGAGGGAATTACCACCTTTATTTCCCATATTTTCACAATGTACATCGTATGCTACATCTTTAATAACTGTTTCATATAGTGTATAGAGGGTACTCATATAATACTCAATTTCTGGTTCCCATAATGGCCCAAAAATTCTGCTTGCCCAACAAATTTTTTTGATATTGTTATAATTAGTTTTGTTAATTACAAATTGTGCGAGTAGTACAACTAGGTAGATGCATAATGTCCTAACATGTATTTGTAGTTGGTATCGAGTTTGTTATAAAAGTAATGTAAACTAAGTTTTTATATAAGCATCCAGGATATTTCACAATATATCATTATGGGAATATAATTAGAAGATTTGGTAGGGGGGCGTAGTAAGTATGGGTTTGTGTGTGTGATACTGCAAACTCTACTCACTATTCCCTCCTAACAATTTTCTAAACCAACATGCTGCTCAAGGATTCATATCAACATGTACAAGCCTACAAGCCTACAAATATATGTTTAGATAAAATGTAAGTTTGTATAAAAATATGTACTTTAATTGAAATTTTTTCTTTATAATCCGTTAAATTTACATTGTTTATTTGTATTTAAATTTTTTCTATTTTTATATGTACATATTGGTGTAATTATTTTTTAGCTGCAAGTGAGATTTACTGTGTAATAATGTTCTTTGCCAGCCCCTCTAGTATTACTGAAATAGTAGATTTCAGATATTCTGCAGGTTGGTGAAGTGTTTTTTATTTCACTAATGGTGTTGCTGTGTTCTGATTACAGAGGGAATTACCTTCTTTATTTCCCATATTTTCACAATGTACATTGTGTGCTACATCTTTAATAACTGTTTCATATAGTGTGTGGATGGTACTCATATAATACTCAATTCCTGGTTCCCATAATAGCCCAAAAATTCTCCTTGCCAAATGAATTTTTTTGATATTGTTATAATTTGTTTTATTAATTAGAAATTGTGCAAATAGTACAACTAGGTAGAAGCATAATGTCCTAATATGTATTTGTAGTAGGTATCGAGTTTGTTATAAAAGTAATGTAAACTAAGTTTTTATATAAGCATCCAGCATTTTTCACAATATATCATTATCGGACTATAATTAGAAGATATGGTAGGAGGGCGTAGTAAGTATGGGTTTGTGTGCTTGATACTGCAAACTCTACTCACTATTCCCTCCTAACAATTTTCTAAACCAACATGGTGCTCAAGAATTCATATCAACATGTACAAGCCTACAAGCCTACAAATATATGTTTAGATAAAATGTAAGTTTGTAAATTCAAATTTTTTCTTTATAATCCGTTAAATTTACATTGTTTATTTGTATTTAAATTTTTTCTTTTTTTATATGTACATATTGGTGTAATTATATATAAGCTGTAAGTAAGAATTACTGTGTAATAATGTTCTTTGCCAGCCCCTCTAGTATTATTGAAATAGTAGATTTCAGATATTCTACAGGTTGGAGACATGTTTTTTATTTCACTAATGGTGTTGCTGTGTTCTGATTACAGAGGGAATTACCACCTTTATTTCCCATATTTTCACAATGTACATCGTATGCTACATCTTTAATAACTGTTTCATATAGTGTATAGAGGGTACTCATATAATACTCAATTTCTGGTTCCCATAATGGCCCAAAAATTCTGCTTGCCCAACAAATTTTTTTGATATTGTTATAATTAGTTTTGTTAATTACAAATTGTGCGAGTAGTACAACTAGGTAGATGCATAATGTCCTAACATGTATTTGTAGTTGGTATCGAGTTTGTTATAAAAGTAATGTAAACTAATTTTTTATATAAGCATCCAGGATATTTCACAATATATCATTATGGGAATATAATTAGAAGATTTGGTAGGGGGGCGTAGTAAGTATGGGTTTGTGTGCGTGATACTGCAAACTCTACTCACTATTCCCTCCTAACAATTTTCTAAACCAACATGCTGCTCAAGGATTCATGTCAACATGTACAAGCCTACAAGCCTACAAATATATGTTTAGATAAAATGTAAGTTTGTATAAAAATATGTACTTTAATTCAAATTTTTTCTTTATAATCCGTTAAATTTACATTGTTTATTTGTATTTAAATTTTTTCTTTTTTTATATGTACATATTGGTGTAATTATATATAAGCTGTAAGTAAGAATTACTGTGTAATAATGTTCTTTGCCAGCCCTCTAGTATTATTGAAATAGTAGATTTCAGATATTCTACAGGTTGGAGACATGTTTTTTATTTCACTAATGGTGTTGCTGTGTTCTGATTACAGGGGGAAATTACCACCTTTATTTCCCATATTTTCACAATGTACATTGTATGCTACATCTTTAATAACTGTTTCATATAGTGTGTGGAGGGTACTCATATAATACTCAATTCCTGGTTCCCATAATAGCCCAAAAATTCTCCTTGCCAAATGAATTTTTTTGATATTGTTATAATTTGTTTTATTAATTAGAAATTGTGCAAATAGTACAACTAGGTAGAAGCATAATGTTCTAATATGTATTTGTAGTAGGTATCGAGTTTGTTATAAAAGTAATGTAAACTAAGTTTTTATATAAGCGTCCAGGATTTTTCACAATATATCATTATCGGACTATAATTAGAAGATATGGTAGGAGGGCGTAGTAAGCATGGGTTTGTGTGCGTGATACTGCAAACTCTACTCACTATTCCCTCCTAACAATTTTCTAAACCAACATGCTGCTCAAAGATTCATATCAACATGTACAAGCCTACAAGCCTACAAATATATATTTAGATAAAATGTAAGTTTGTATAAAAATATGCACTTTAATTCAAATTGTTTCTTTATAATCTGTTAAATTTACATTGCTTATTTGTATTTAAATTTTTTCTATTTTTATATGTACATATTGGTGTAATTATTTTTAAGCTGTAAGTAAGAATTACTGTGTAATAATGTTCTTTGCCAGCCCCTCTAGTATTACTGAAATAGTATATTTCAGATATTCTGCAGGTTGGTGAAGTGTTTTTTATTTCACTATTGGTGTTGCTGTGTTCTGATTACAGAGGTAATTACCACTTTTATTTCCCATATTTTCACAATGTACATTGTATGCTACATCTTTAATAACTGTTTCATATAGTGTATAGAGGGTACTCATATAATACTCAATTTGGTTCCCATAATATCCCAAAAATTCTGCTTGCCCAAAGAATTTTTTTGATATTGGTATAACTAGTTTTGTTAATTAGAAATTGTGCGAATAGTACATCTAGGTAGATGCATAATGTCCTAATATGTATTTGTAGTTGGTTTCGAGTTTGTTATAAAAGTAATGTAAACTAATTTTTTATATAAGCATCCAGGATTTTTCACAATATATCATTATCGGACTATAATTAGAAGATATGGTAGGAGGGCGTAGTAAGTATGGGTTTGTGTGCTTGATACTGCAAACTCTACTCACTATTCCCTCCTAACAATTTTCTAAACCAACATGCTGCTCAAGGATTCATATCAACATGTTCAAGCCTACATGCCTACAAATATATATTTAGATAAAATGTAAGTTTGTATAAAAATATGTACTTTAATTCAAATTTTTTCTTTATAATCCGTTAAATTTACATTGTTTATTTGTATTTAAATTATTTCTTTTTTTATATGTACATATTGGTGTAATTATATATAAGCTGTAAGTAAGAATTACTGTGTAATAATGTTCTTTGCCAGCCCCTCTAGTATTATTGAAATAGTATATTTCAGATATTCTACAGGTTGGAGACATGTTTTTTATTTCACTAATGGTGTTGCTGTGTTCTGATTACAGAGGGAATTACCACCTTTATTTCCCATATTTTCACAATGTACATTGTATGCTACATCTTTAATAACTGTTTCATATAGTGTATAGAGGGTACTCATATAATACTCAATTTGGTTCCCATAATATCCCAAAAATTCTGCTTGGCCAAAGAATTTTTTTGATATTGGTATAACTAGTTTTGTTAATTAGAAATTGTGCGAATAGTACATCTAGGTAGATGCATAATGTCCTAATATGTATTTGTAGTTGGTTTCGAGTTTGTTATAAAAGTAATGTAAACTAATTTTTTATATAAGCATCCAGGATATTTCACAATATATCATTATGGGAATATAATTAGAAGATTTGGTAGGGGGGCGTAGTAAGTATGGGTTTGTGTGCGTGATACTGCAAACTCTACTCACTATTCCCTCCTAACAATTTTCTAAACCAACATGCTGCTCAAAGATTCATATCAACATGTACAAGCCTACAAGCCTACAAATATATATATAGATAAAATGTAAGTTTGTATAAAAATATGCACTTTAATTCAAATTGTTTCTTTATAATCTGTTAAATTTACATTGCTTATTTGTATTTAAATTTTTTCTATTTTTATATGTACATATTGGTGTAATTATTTTTAAGCTGTAAGTAAGAATTACTGTGTAATAATGTTCTTTGCCAGCCCCTCTAGTATTACTGAAATAGTATATTTCAGATATTCTGCAGGTTGGTGAAGTGTTTTTTATTTCACTATTGGTGTTGCTGTGTTCTGATTACAGAGGTAATTACCACTTTTATTTCCCATATTTTCACAATGTACATTGTATGCTACATCTTTAATAACTGTTTCATATAGTGTATAGAGGGTACTCATATAATACTCAATTTGGTTCCCATAATATCCCAAAAATTCTGCTTGCCCAAAGAATTTTTTTGATATTGGTATAACTAGTTTTGTTAATTAGAAATTGTGCGAATAGTACATCTAGGTAGATGCATAATGTCCTAATATGTATTTGTAGTTGGTTTCGAGTTTGTTATAAAAGTAATGTAAACTAATTTTTTATATAAGCATCCAGGATTTTTCACAATATATCATTATCGGACTATAATTAGAAGATATGGTAGGAGGGCGTAGTAAGTATGGGTTTGTGTGCTTGATACTGCAAACTCTACTCACTATTCCCTCCTAACAATTTTCTAAACCAACATGCTGCTCAAGGATTCATATCAACATGTTCAAGCCTACATGCCTACAAATATATATTTAGATAAAATGTAAGTTTGTATAAAAATATGTACTTTAATTCAAATTTTTTCTTTATAATCCGTTAAATTTACATTGTTTATTTGTATTTAAATTTTTTCTTTTTTTATATGTACATATTGGTGTAATTATATATAAGCTGTAAGTAAGAATTACTGTGTAATAATGTTCTTTGCCAGCCCCTCTAGTATTATTGAAATAGTAGATTTCAGATATTCTACAGGTTGGAGACATGTTTTTTATTTCACTAATGGTGTTGCTGTGTTCTGATTACAGGGGGAAATTACCACCTTTATTTCCCATATTTTCACAATGTACATTGTATGCTACATCTTTAATAACTGTTTCATATAGTGTATAGAGGGTACTCATATAATACTCAATTTGGTTCCCATAATATCCCAAAAATTCTGCTTGCCCAAAGAATTTTTTTGATATTGGTATAACTAGTTTTGTTAATTAGAAATTGTGCGAATAGTACATCTAGGTAGATGCATAATGTCCTAATATGTATTTGTAGTTGGTTTCGAGTTTGTTATAAAAGTAATGTAAACTAATTTTTTATATAAGCATCCAGGATTTTTCACAATATATCATTATCGGACTATAATTAGAAGATATGGTAGGAGGGCGTAGTAAGTATGGGTTTGTGTGCTTGATACTGCAAACTCTACTCACTATTCCCTCCTAACAATTTTCTAAACCAACATGCTGCTCAAGGATTCATATCAACATGTTCAAGCCTACATGCCTACAAATATATATTTAGATAAAATGTAAGTTTGTATAAAAATATGTACTTTAATTCAAATTTTTTCTTTATAATCCGTTAAATTTACATTGTTTATTTGTATTTAAATTATTTCTTTTTTTATATGTACATATTGGTGTAATTATATATAAGCTGTAAGTAAGAATTACTGTGTAATAATGTTCTTTGCCAGCCCCTCTAGTATTATTGAAATAGTATATTTCAGATATTCTACAGGTTGGAGACATGTTTTTTATTTCACTAATGGTGTTGCTGTGTTCTGATTACAGAGGGAATTACCACCTTTATTTCCCATATTTTCACAATGTACATTGTATGCTACATCTTTAATAACTGTTTCATATAGTGTATAGAGGGTACTCATATAATACTCAATTTGGTTCCCATAATATCCCAAAAATTCTGCTTGGCCAAAGAATTTTTTTGATATTGGTATAACTAGTTTTGTTAATTAGAAATTGTGCGAATAGTACATCTAGGTAGATGCATAATGTCCTAATATGTATTTGTAGTTGGTTTCGAGTTTGTTATAAAAGTAATGTAAACTAATTTTTTATATAAGCATCCAGGATATTTCACAATATATCATTATGGGAATATAATTAGAAGATTTGGTAGGGGGGCGTAGTAAGTATGGGTTTGTGTGCGTGATACTGCAAACTCTACTCACTATTCCCTCCTAACAATTTTCTAAACCAACATGCTGCTCAAAGATTCATATCAACATGTACAAGCCTACAAGCCTACAAATATATATTTAGATAAAATGTAAGTTTGTATAAAAATATGCACTTTAATTCAAATTGTTTCTTTATAATCTGTTAAATTTACATTGCTTATTTGTATTTAAATTTTTTCTATTTTTATATGTACATATTGGTGTAATTATTTTTAAGCTGTAAGTCAGAATTACTGTGTAATAATGTTCTTTGCCAGCCCCTCTAGTATTACTGAAATAGTATATTTCAGATATTCTGCAGGTTGGTGAAGTGTTTTTTATTTCACTATTGGTGTTGCTGTGTTCTGATTACAGAGGTAATTACCACTTTTATTTCCCATATTTTCACAATGTACATTGTATGCTACATCTTTAATAACTGTTTCATATAGTGTATAGAGGGTACTCATATAATACTCAATTTGGTTCCCATAATATCCCAAAAATTCTGCTTGCCCAAAGAATTTTTTTGATATTGGTATAACTAGTTTTGTTAATTAGAAATTGTGCGAATAGTACATCTAGGTAGATGCATAATGTCCTAATATGTATTTGTAGTTGGTTTCGAGTTTGTTATAAAAGTAATGTAAACTAATTTTTTATATAAGCATCCAGGATTTTTCACAATATATCATTATCGGACTATAATTAGAAGATATGGTAGGAGGGCGTAGTAAGTATGGGTTTGTGTGCTTGATACTGCAAACTCTACTCACTATTCCCTCCTAACAATTTTCTAAACCAACATGCTGCTCAAGGATTCATATCAACATGTTCAAGCCTACATGCCTACAAATATATATTTAGATAAAATGTAAGTTTGTATAAAAATATGTACTTTAATTCAAATTTTTTCTTTATAATCCGTTAAATTTACATTGTTTATTTGTATTTAAATTTTTTCTTTTTTTATATGTACATATTGGTGTAATTATATATAAGCTGTAAGTAAGAATTACTGTGTAATAATGTTCTTTGCCAGCCCCTCTAGTATTATTGAAATAGTAGATTTCAGATATTCTACAGGTTGGAGACATGTTTTTTATTTCACTAATGGTGTTGCTGTGTTCTGATTACAGGGGGAAATTACCACCTTTATTTCCCATATTTTCACAATGTACATTGTATGCTACATCTTTAATAACTGTTTCATATAGTGTATAGAGGGTACTCATATAATACTCAATTTGGTTCCCATAATATCCCAAAAATTCTGCTTGCCCAAAGAATTTTTTTGATATTGGTATAACTAGTTTTGTTAATTAGAAATTGTGCGAATAGTACATCTAGGTAGATGCATAATGTCCTAATATGTATTTGTAGTTGGTTTCGAGTTTGTTATAAAAGTAATTTAAACTAATTTTTTATATAAGCATCCAGGATTTTTCACAATATATCATTATCGGACTATAATTAGAAGATATGGTAGGAGGGCGTAGTAAGTATGGGTTTGTGTGCTTGATACTGCAAACTCTACTCACTATTCCCTCCTAACAATTTTCTAAACCAACATGCTGCTCAAGGATTCATATCAACATGTTCAAGCCTACATGCCTACAAATATATATTTAGATAAAATGTAAGTTTGTATAAAAATATGTACTTTAATTCAAATTTTTTCTTTATAATCCGTTAAATTTACATTGTTTATTTGTATTTAAATTATTTCTTTTTTTATATGTACATATTGGTGTAATTATATATAAGCTGTAAGTAAGAATTACTGTGTAATAATGTTCTTTGCCAGCCCCTCTAGTATTATTGAAATAGTAGATTTCAGATATTCTACAGGTTGGAGACATGTTTTTTATTTCACTAATTGTGTTGCTGTGTTCTGATTATAGAGGGAATTACCACCTTTATTTCCCATATTTTCACAATGTACATTGTATGCTACATCTTTAATAACTGTTTCATATAGTGTATAGAGGGTACTCATATAATACTCAATTTCTGGTTCCCATAATGGCCCAAAAATTCTGCTCACCCAACAAATTTTTTTGATATTGTTATAATTAGTTTTGTTAATTACAAATTGTGCGAGTAGTACAACTAGGTAGATGCATAATGTCCTAACATGTATTTGTAGTTGGTATCAAGTTTGTTATAAAAGTAATGTAAACTAATTTTTTATATAAGCATCCAGGATATTTCACAATATATCATTATGGGAATATAATTAGAAGATTTGGTAGGGGGGGCGTAGTAAGTATGGGTTTGTGTGCGTGATACTGCAAACTCTACTCACTATTCCCTCCTAACAATTTTCTAAACCAACATGCTGCTCAAAGATTCATATCAACATGTACAAGCCTACAAGCCTACAAATATATATTTAGATAAAATGTAAGTTTGTATAAAAATATGCACTTTAATTCAAATTGTTTCTTTATAATCTGTTAAATTTACATTGCTTATTTGTATTTAAATTTTTTCTATTTTTATATGTACATATTGGTGTAATTATTTTTAAGCTGTAAGTAAGAATTACTGTGTAATAATGTTCTTTGCCAGCCCCTCTAGTATTACTGAAATAGTATATTTCAGATATTCTGCAGGTTGGTGAAGTGTTTTTTATTTCACTATTGGTGTTGCTGTGTTCTGATTACAGAGGTAATTACCACTTTTATTTCCCATATTTTCACAATGTACATTGTATGCTACATCTTTAATAACTGTTTCATATAGTGTATAGAGGGTACTCATATAATACTCAATTTGGTTCCCATAATATCCCAAAAATTCTGCTTGCCCAAAGAATTTTTTTGATATTGGTATAACTAGTTTTGTTAATTAGAAATTGTGCGAATAGTACATCTAGGTAGATGCATAATGTCCTAATATGTATTTGTAGTTGGTTTCGAGTTTGTTATAAAAGTAATGTAAACTAATTTTTTATATAAGCATCCAGGATTTTTCACAATATATCATTATCGGACTATAATTAGAAGATATGGTAGGAGGGCGTAGTAAGTATGGGTTTGTGTGCTTGATACTGCAAACTCTACTCACTATTCCCTCCTAACAATTTTCTAAACCAACATGCTGCTCAAGGATTCATATCAACATGTTCAAGCCTACATGCCTACAAATATATATTTAGATAAAATGTAAGTTTGTATAAAAATATGTACTTTAATTCAAATTTTTTCTTTATAATCCGTTAAATTTACATTGTTTATTTGTATTTAAATTATTTCTTTTTTTATATGTACATATTGGTGTAATTATATATAAGCTGTAAGTAGGAATTACTGTGTAATAATGTTCTTTGCCAGCCCCTCTAGTATTATTGAAATAGTAGATTTCAGATATTCTACAGGTTGGAGACATGTTTTTTATTTCACTAATTGTGTTGCTGTGTTCTGATTATAGAGGGAATTACCACCTTTATTTCCCATATTTTCACAATGTACATTGTATGCTACATCTTTAATAACTGTTTCATATAGTGTATAGAGGGTACTCATATAATACTCAATTTCTGGTTCCCATAATGGCCCAAAAATTCTGCTCACCCAACAAATTTTTTTGATATTGTTATAATTAGTTTTGTTAATTACAAATTGTGCGAGTAGTACAACTAGGTAGATGCATAATGTCCTAACATGTATTTGTAGTTGGTATCAAGTTTGTTATAAAAGTAATGTAAACTAATTTTTTATATAAGCATCCAGGATATTTCACAATATATCATTATGGGAATATAATTAGAAGATTTGGTAGGGGGGCGTAGTAAGTATGGGTTTGTGTGCGTGATACTGCAAACTCTACTCACTATTCCCTCCTAACAATTTTCTAAACCAACATGCTGCTCAAAGATTCATATCAACATGTACAAGCCTACAAGCCTACAAATATATATTTAGATAAAATGTAAGTTTGTATAAAAATATGCACTTTAATTCAAATTGTTTCTTTATAATCTGTTAAATTTACATTGCTTATTTGTATTTAAATTTTTTCTATTTTTATATGTACATATTGGTGTAATTATTTTTAAGCTGTAAGTAAGAATTACTGTGTAATAATGTTCTTTGCCAGCCCCTCTAGTATTACTGAAATAGTATATTTCAGATATTCTGCAGGTTGGTGAAGTGTTTTTTATTTCACTATTGGTGTTGCTGTGTTCTGATTACAGAGGTAATTACCACTTTTATTTCCCATATTTTCACAATGTACATTGTATGCTACATCTTTAATAACTGTTTCATATAGTGTATAGAGGGTACTCATATAATACTCAATTTGGTTCCCATAATATCCCAAAAATTCTGCTTGGCCAAAGAATTTTTTTGATATTGGTATAACTAGTTTTGTTAATTAGAAATTGTGCGAATAGTACATCTAGGTAGATGCATAATGTCCTAATATGTATTTGTAGTTGGTTTCGAGTTTGTTATAAAAGTAATGTAAACTAATTTTTTATATAAGCATCCAGGATTTTTCACAATATATCATTATCGGACTATAATTAGAAGATATGGTAGGAGGGCGTAGTAAGTATGGGTTTGTGTGCTTGATACTGCAAACTCTACTCACTATTCCCTCCTAACAATTTTCTAAACCAACATGCTGCTCAAGGATTCATATCAACATGTTCAAGCCTACATGCCTACAAATATATATTTAGATAAAATGTAAGTTTGTATAAAAATATGTACTTTAATTCAAATTTTTTCTTTATAATCCGTTAAATTTACATTGTTTATTTGTATTTAAATTATTTCTTTTTTTATATGTACATATTGGTGTAATTATATATAAGCTGTAAGTAAGAATTACTGTGTAATAATGTTCTTTGCCAGCCCCTCTAGTATTATTGAAATAGTAGATTTCAGATATTCTACAGGTTGGAGACATGTTTTTTATTTCACTAATTGTGTTGCTGTGTTCTGATTATAGAGGGAATTACCACCTTTATTTCCCATATTTTCACAATGTACATTGTATGCTACATCTTTAATAACTGTTTCATATAGTGTATAGAGGGTACTCATATAATACTCAATTTCTGGTTCCCATAATGGCCCAAAAATTCTGCTCACCCAACAAATTTTTTTGATATTGTTATAATTAGTTTTGTTAATTACAAATTGTGCGAGTAGTACAACTAGGTAGATGCATAATGTCCTAACATGTATTTGTAGTTGGTATCAAGTTTGTTATAAAAGTAATGTAAACTAATTTTTTATATAAGCATCCAGGATATTTCACAATATATCATTATGGGAATATAATTAGAAGATTTGGTAGGGGGGCGTAGTAAGTATGGGTTTGTGTGCGTGATACTGCAAACTCTACTCACTATTCCCTCCTAACAATTTTCTAAACCAACATGCTGCTCAAAGATTCATATCAACATGTACAAGCCTACAAGCCTACAAATATATATTTAGATAAAATGTAAGTTTGTATAAAAATATGCACTTTAATTCAAATTGTTTCTTTATAATCTGTTAAATTTACATTGCTTATTTGTATTTAAATTTTTTCTATTTTTATATGTACATATTGGTGTAATTATTTTTAAGCTGTAAGTAAGAATTACTGTGTAATAATGTTCTTTGCCAGCCCCTCTAGTATTACTGAAATAGTATATTTCAGATATTCTGCAGGTTGGTGAAGTGTTTTTTATTTCACTATTGGTGTTGCTGTGTTCTGATTACAGAGGTAATTACCACTTTTATTTCCCATATTTTCACAATGTACATTGTATGCTACATCTTTAATAACTGTTTCATATAGTGTATAGAGGGTACTCATATAATACTCAATTTGGTTCCCATAATATCCCAAAAATTCTGCTTGCCCAAAGAATTTTTTTGATATTGGTATAACTAGTTTTGTTAATTAGAAATTGTGCGAATAGTACATCTAGGTAGATGCATAATGTCCTAATATGTATTTGTAGTTGGTTTCGAGTTTGTTATAAAAGTAATGTAAACTAATTTTTTATATAAGCATCCAGGATTTTTCACAATATATCATTATCGGACTATAATTAGAAGATATGGTAGGAGGGCGTAGTAAGTATGGGTTTGTGTGCTTGATACTGCAAACTCTACTCACTATTCCCTCCTAACAATTTTCTAAACCAACATGCTGCTCAAGGATTCATATCAACATGTTCAAGCCTACATGCCTACAAATATATATTTAGATAAAATGTAAGTTTGTATAAAAATATGTACTTTAATTCAAATTTTTTCTTTATAATCCGTTAAATTTACATTGTTTATTTGTATTTAAATTATTTCTTTTTTTATATGTACATATTGGTGTAATTATATATAAGCTGTAAGTAAGAATTACTGTGTAATAATGTTCTTTGCCAGCCCCTCTAGTATTATTGAAATAGTAGATTTCAGATATTCTACAGGTTGGAGACATGTTTTTTATTTCACTAATTGTGTTGCTGTGTTCTGATTATAGAGGGAATTACCACCTTTATTTCCCATATTTTCACAATGTACATTGTATGCTACATCTTTAATAACTGTTTCATATAGTGTATAGAGGGTACTCATATAATACTCAATTTCTGGTTCCCATAATGGCCCAAAAATTCTGCTCACCCAACAAATTTTTTTGATATTGTTATAATTAGTTTTGTTAATTACAAATTGTGCGAGTAGTACAACTAGGTAGATGCATAATGTCCTAACATGTATTTGTAGTTGGTATCAAGTTTGTTATAAAAGTAATGTAAACTAATTTTTTATATAAGCATCCAGGATATTTCACAATATATCATTATGGGAATATAATTAGAAGATTTGGTAGGGGGGCGTAGTAAGTATGGGTTTGTGTGCGTGATACTGCAAACTCTACTCACTATTCCCTCCTAACAATTTTCTAAACCAACATGCTGCTCAAAGATTCATATCAACATGTACAAGCCTACAAGCCTACAAATATATATTTAGATAAAATGTAAGTTTGTATAAAAATATGCACTTTAATTCAAATTGTTTCTTTATAATCTGTTAAATTTACATTGCTTATTTGTATTTAAATTTTTTCTATTTTTATATGTACATATTGGTGTAATTATTTTTAAGCTGTAAGTAAGAATTACTGTGTAATAATGTTCTTTGCCAGCCCCTCTAGTATTACTGAAATAGTATATTTCAGATATTCTGCAGGTTGGTGAAGTGTTTTTTATTTCACTATTGGTGTTGCTGTGTTCTGATTACAGAGGTAATTACCACTTTTATTTCCCATATTTTCACAATGTACATTGTATGCTACATCTTTAATAACTGTTTCATATAGTGTATAGAGGGTACTCATATAATACTCAATTTGGTTCCCATAATATCCCAAAAATTCTGCTTGCCCAAAGAATTTTTTTGATATTGGTATAACTAGTTTTGTTAATTAGAAATTGTGCGAATAGTACATCTAGGTAGATGCATAATGTCCTAACATGTATTTGTAGTTGGTATCAAGTTTGTTATAAAAGTAATGTAAACTAATTTTTTATATAAGCATCCAGGATATTTCACAATATATCATTATGGGAATATAATTAGAAGATTTGGTAGGGGGGCGTAGTAAGTATGGGTTTGTGTGCGTGATACTGCAAACTCTACTCACTATTCCCTCCTAACAATTTTCTAAACCAACATGCTGCTCAAAGATTCATATCAACATGTACAAGCCTACAAGCCTACAAATATATATTTAGATAAAATGTAAGTTTGTATAAAAATATGCACTTTAATTCAAATTGTTTCTTTATAATCTGTTAAATTTACATTGCTTATTTGTATTTAAATTTTTTCTATTTTTATATGTACATATTGGTGTAATTATTTTTAAGCTGTAAGTAAGAATTACTGTGTAATAATGTTCTTTGCCAGCCCCTCTAGTATTACTGAAATAGTATATTTCAGATATTCTGCAGGTTGGTGAAGTGTTTTTTATTTCACTATTGGTGTTGCTGTGTTCTGATTACAGAGGTAATTACCACTTTTATTTCCCATATTTTCACAATGTACATTGTATGCTACATCTTTAATAACTGTTTCATATAGTGTATAGAGGGTACTCATATAATACTCAATTTGGTTCCCATAATATCCCAAAAATTCTGCTTGCCCAAAGAATTTTTTTGATATTGGTATAACTAGTTTTGTTAATTAGAAATTGTGCGAATAGTACATCTAGGTAGATGCATAATGTCCTAATATGTATTTGTAGTTGGTTTCGAGTTTGTTATAAAAGTAATGTAAACTAATTTTTTATATAAGCATCCAGGATTTTTCACAATATATCATTATCGGACTATAATTAGAAGATATGGTAGGAGGGCGTAGTAAGTATGGGTTTGTGTGCTTGATACTGCAAACTCTACTCACTATTCCCTCCTAACAATTTTCTAAACCAACATGCTGCTCAAGGATTCATATCAACATGTTCAAGCCTACATGCCTACAAATATATATTTAGATAAAATGTAAGTTTGTATAAAAATATGTACTTTAATTCAAATTTTTTCTTTATAATCCGTTAAATTTACATTGTTTATTTGTATTTAAATTATTTCTTTTTTTATATGTACATATTGGTGTAATTATATATAAGCTGTAAGTAAGAATTACTGTGTAATAATGTTCTTTGCCAGCCCCTCTAGTATTATTGAAATAGTATATTTCAGATATTCTACAGGTTGGAGACATGTTTTTTATTTCACTAATGGTGTTGCTGTGTTCTGATTACAGAGGGAATTACCACCTTTATTTCCCATATTTTCACAATGTACATTGTATGCTACATCTTTAATAACTGTTTCATATAGTGTATAGAGGGTACTCATATAATACTCAATTTGGTTCCCATAATATCCCAAAAATTCTGCTTGGCCAAAGAATTTTTTTGATATTGGTATAACTAGTTTTGTTAATTAGAAATTGTGCGAATAGTACATCTAGGTAGATGCATAATGTCCTAATATGTATTTGTAGTTGGTTTCGAGTTTGTTATAAAAGTAATGTAAACTAATTTTTTATATAAGCATCCAGGATTTTTCACAATATATCATTATCGGACTATAATTAGAAGATATGGTAGGAGGGCGTAGTAAGTATGGGTTTGTGTGCTTGATACTGCAAACTCTACTCACTATTCCCTCCTAACAATTTTCTAAACCAACATGCTGCTCAAGGATTCATATCAACATGTTCAAGCCTACATGCCTACAAATATATATTTAGATAAAATGTAAGTTTGTATAAAAATATGTACTTTAATTCAAATTTTTTCTTTATAATCCGTTAAATTTACATTGTTTATTTGTATTTAAATTATTTCTTTTTTTATATGTACATATTGGTGTAATTATATATAAGCTGTAAGTAAGAATTACTGTGTAATAATGTTCTTTGCCAGCCCCTCTAGTATTATTGAAATAGTAGATTTCAGATATTCTACAGGTTGGAGACATGTTTTTTATTTCACTAATTGTGTTGCTGTGTTCTGATTATAGAGGGAATTACCACCTTTATTTCCCATATTTTCACAATGTACATCGTATGCTACATCTTTAATAACTGTTTCATATAGTGTATAGAGGGTACTCATATAATACTCAATTTCTGGTTCCCATAATGGCCCAAAAATTCTGCTTGCCCAACAAATTTTTTTGATATTGTTATAATTAGTTTTGTTAATTACAAATTGTGCGAGTAGTACAACTAGGTAGATGCATAATGTCCTAACATGTATTTGTAGTTGGTATCGAGTTTGTTATAAAAGTAATGTAAACTAATTTTTTATATAAGCATCCAGGATATTTCACAATATATCATTATGGGAATATAATTAGAAGATTTGGTAGGGGGGCGTAGTAAGTATGGGTTTGTGTGCGTGATACTGCAAACTCTACTCACTATTCCCTCCTAACAATTTTCTAAACCAACATGCTGCTCAAGGATTCATGTCAACATGTACAAGCCTACAAGCCTACAAATATATGTTTAGATAAAATGTAAGTTTGTATAAAAATATGTACTTTAATTCAAATTTTTTCTTTATAATCCGTTAAATTTACATTGTTTATTTGTATTTAAATTTTTTCTTTTTTTATATGTACATATTGGTGTAATTATATATAAGCTGTAAGTAAGAATTACTGTGTAATAATGTTCTTTGCCAGCCCTCTAGTATTATTGAAATAGTAGATTTCAGATATTCTACAGGTTGGAGACATGTTTTTTATTTCACTAATGGTGTTGCTGTGTTCTGATTACAGAGTTAATTACCATCTTTATTTCCAATATTTTCACAATGTACATTGTGTGCTACATCTTTAATAACTGTTTCATATAGTGTGTGGAGGGTACTCATATAATACTCAATTCCTGGTTCCCATAATAGCCCAAAAATTCTCCTTGCCAAATGAATTTTTTTGATATTGTTATAATTTGTTTTATTAATTAGAAATTGTGCAAATAGTACAACTAGGTAGAAGCATAATGTTCTAATATGTATTTGTAGTAGGTATCGAGTTTGTTATAAAAGTAATGTAAACTAAGTTTTTATATAAGCGTCCAGGATTTTTCACAATATATCATTATCGGACTATAATTAGAAGATATGGTAGGAGGGCGTAGTAAGCATGGGTTTGTGTGCGTGATACTGCAAACTCTACTCACTATTCCCTCCTAACAATTTTCTAAACCAACATGCTGCTCAAAGATTCATATCAACATGTATAAGCCTACAAGCCTACAAATATATATTTAGATAAAATGTAAGTTTGTATAAAAATATGCACTTTAATTCAAATTGTTTCTTTATAATCTATTAAATTTACATTGCTTATTTGTATTTAAATTTTTTCTATTTTTATATGTACATATTGGTGTAATTATTTTTAAGCTGTAAGTAAGAATTGCTGTGTAATAATGTTCTTTGCCAGCCCCTCTAGTATTACTGAAATAGTATATTTCAGATATTCTGCAGGTTGGTGAAGTGTTTTTTATTTCACTATTGGTGTTGCTGTGTTCTGATTACAGAGGTAATTACCACTTTTATTTCCCATATTTTCACAATGTACATTGTATGCTACATCTTTAATAACTGTTTCATATAGTGTATAGAGGGTACTCATATAATACTCAATTTGGTTCCCATAATATCCCAAAAATTCTGCTTGCCCAAAGAATTTTTTTGATATTGGTATAACTAGTTTTGTTAATTAGAAATTGTGCGAATAGTACATCTAGGTAGATGCATAATGTCCTAATATGTATTTGTAGTTGGTTTCGAGTTTGTTATAAAAGTAATGTAAACTAATTTTTTATATAAGCATCCAGGATTTTTCACAATATATCATTATCGGACTATAATTAGAAGATATGGTAGGAGGGCGTAGTAAGTATGGGTTTGTGTGCTTGATACTGCAAACTCTACTCACTATTCCCTCCTAACAATTTTCTAAACCAACATGCTGCTCAAGGATTCATATCAACATGTTCAAGCCTACATGCCTACAAATATATATTTAGATAAAATGTAAGTTTGTATAAAAATATGTACTTTAATTCAAATTTTTTCTTTATAATCCGTTAAATTTACATTGTTTATTTGTATTTAAATTATTTCTTTTTTTATATGTACATATTGGTGTAATTATATATAAGCTGTAAGTAAGAATTACTGTGTAATAATGTTCTTTGCCAGCCCCTCTAGTATTATTGAAATAGTATATTTCAGATATTCTACAGGTTGGAGACATGTTTTTTATTTCACTAATGGTGTTGCTGTGTTCTGATTACAGAGGGAATTACCACCTTTATTTCCCATATTTTCACAATGTACATTGTATGCTACATCTTTAATAACTGTTTCATATAGTGTATAGAGGGTACTCATATAATACTCAATTTGGTTCCCATAATATCCCAAAAATTCTGCTTGCCCAAAGAATTTTTTTGATATTGGTATAACTAGTTTTGTTAATTAGAAATTGTGCGAATAGTACATCTAGGTAGATGCATAATGTCCTAATATGTATTTGTAGTTGGTTTCGAGTTTGTTATAAAAGTAATGTAAACTAATTTTTTATATAAGCATCCAGGATTTTTCACAATATATCATTATCGGACTATAATTAGAAGATATGGTAGGAGGGCGTAGTAAGTATGGGTTTGTGTGCTTGATACTGCAAACTCTACTCACTATTCCCTCCTAACAATTTTCTAAACCAACATGCTGCTCAAAGATTCATATCAACATGTACAAGCCTACAAGCCTACAAATATATATTTAGATAAAATGTAAGTTTGTATAAAAATATGCACTTTAATTCAAATTGTTTCTTTATAATCTGTTAAATTTACATTGCTTATTTGTATTTAAATTTTTTCTATTTTTATATGTACATATTGGTGTAATTATTTTTAAGCTGTAAGTAAGAATTACTGTGTAATAATGTTCTTTGCCAGCCCCTCTAGTATTACTGAAATAGTATATTTCAGATATTCTGCAGGTTGGTGAAGTGTTTTTTATTTCACTATTGGTGTTGCTGTGTTCTGATTACAGAGGTAATTACCACTTTTATTTCCCATATTTTCACAATGTACATTGTATGCTACATCTTTAATAACTGTTTCATATAGTGTATAGAGGGTACTCATATAATACTCAATTTCTGGTTCCCATAATGGCCCAAAAATTCTGCTTGCCCAACAAATTTTTTTGATATTGTTATAATTAGTTTTGTTAATTACAAATTGTGCGAGTAGTACAACTAGGTAGATGCATAATGTCCTAACATGTATTTGTAGTTGGTATCGAGTTTGTTATAAAAGTAATGTAAACTAATTTTTTATATAAGCATCCAGGATATTTCACAATATATCATTATGGGAATATAATTAGAAGATTTGGTAGGAGGGCGTAGTAAGTATGGGTTTGTGTGAGTGATACTGCAAACTCTACTCACTCTTCCCTCCTAACAATTTTCTAAACTAACATGCTGGTCAAGGATTCATATCAACATGTACAAGCCTACAAGCCTACAAATATATGTTTAGATAAAATGTAAGTTTGTATAAAAATATGTACTTTAATTGAAATTTTTTCTTTATAATCCGTTAAATTTACATTGTTTATTTGTATTTAAATGTTTTCTTTTTTTATATGTACATATTGGTGTAATAATATATAAGCTGTAAGTAAGAATTACTGTGTAATAATGTTCTTTGCCAGCCCCTCTAGTATTATTGAAATAGTAGATTTCAGATATTCTACAGGTTGGAGACATGTTTTTTATTTCACTAATGGTGTTGCTGTGTTCTGATTACAGGGGGAAATTACCACCTTTATTTCCCATATTTTCACAATGTACATTGTATGCTACATCTTTAATAACTGTTTCATATAGTGTATAGAGGGTACTCATATAATACTCAATTTGGTTCCCATAATATCCCAAAAATTCTGCTTGCCCAAAGAATTTTTTTGATATTGGTATAACTAGTTTTGTTAATTAGAAATTGTGCGAATAGTACATCTAGGTAGATGCATAATGTCCTAATATGTATTTGTAGTTGGTTTCGAGTTTGTTATAAAAGTAATGTAAACTAATTTTTTATATAAGCATCCAGGATTTTTCACAATATATCATTATCGGACTATAATTAGAAGATATGGTAGGAGGGCGTAGTAAGTATGGGTTTGTGTGCTTGATACTGCAAACTCTACTCACTATTCCCTCCTAACAATTTTCTAAACCAACATGCTGCTCAAGGATTCATATCAACATGTTCAAGCCTACATGCCTACAAATATATATTTAGATAAAATGTAAGTTTGTATAAAAATATGTACTTTAATTCAAATTTTTTCTTTATAATCCGTTAAATTTACATTGTTTATTTGTATTTAAATTATTTCTTTTTTTATATGTACATATTGGTGTAATTATATATATACGCTGTAAGTAAGAATTACTGTGTAATAATGTTCTTTGCCAGCCCCTCTAGTATTATTGAAATAGTAGATTTCAGATATTCTACAGGTTGGAGACATGTTTTTTATTTCACTAATGGTGTTGCTGTGTTCTGATTACAGAGGGAATTACCACCTTTATTTCCCATATTTTCACAATGTACATTGTATGCTACATCTTTAATAACTGTTTCATATAGTGTATAGAGGGTACTCATATAATACTCAATTTCTGGTTCCCATAATGGCCCAAAAATTCTGCTCACCCAACAAATTTTTTGATATTGTTATAATTAGTTTTGTTAATCACAAATTGTGCGAGTAGTACAACTAGGTAGATGCATAATGTCCTAATATGTATTTGTAGTTGGTTTTCGAGTTTGTTATAAAAGTAATGTAAACTAATTTTTTATATAAGCATTCGGGATTTTTCACAATATATCATTATCGGACTATAATTAGAAGATATTGTAGGAGGGCGTAGTAAGTATGGGTTTGTGTGCTTGATACTGCAAACTCTACTCACTATTCCCTCCTAACAATTTTCTAAACCAACATGCTGCTCAAGGATTCATATCAACATGTACAAGCCTACATGCCTACAAATATATATTTAGATAAAATGTAAGTTTGTATAAAAATATGTACTTTAATTCAAATTTTTTCTTTATAATCCGTTAAATTTACATTGTTTATTTGTATTTAAATTATTTCTTTTTTTATATGTACATATTGGTGTAATTATATATAAGCTGTAAGTAAGAATTACTGTGTAATAATGTTCTTTGCCAGCCCCTCTAGTATTATTGAAATAGTAGATTTCAGATATTCTACAGGTTGGAGACATGTTTTTTATTTCACTAATTGTGTTGCTGTGTTCTGATTATAGAGGGAATTACCACCTTTATTTCCCATATTTTCACAATGTACATCGTATGCTACATCTTTAATAACTGTTTCATATAGTGTATAGAGGGTACTCATATAATACTCAATTTCTGGTTCCCATAATGGCCCAAAAATTCTGCTTGCCCAACAAATTTTTTTGATATTGTTATAATTAGTTTTGTTAATTACAAATTGTGCGAGTAGTACAACTAGGTAGATGCATAATGTCCTAACATGTATTTGTAGTTGGTATCGAGTTTGTTATAAAAGTAATGTAAACTAATTTTTTATATAAGCATCCAGGATATTTCACAATATATCATTATGGGAATATAATTAGAAGATTTGGTAGGGGGGCGTAGTAAGTATGGGTTTGTGTGCGTGATACTGCAAACTCTACTCACTATTCCCTCCTAACAATTTTCTAAACCAACATGCTGCTCAAGGATTCATGTCAACATGTACAAGCCTACAAGCCTACAAATATATGTTTAGATAAAATGTAAGTTTGTATAAAAATATGTACTTTAATTCAAATTTTTTCTTTATAATCCGTTAAATTTACATTGTTTATTTGTATTTAAATTTTTTCTTTTTTTATATGTACATATTGGTGTAATTATATATAAGCTGTAAGTAAGAATTACTGTGTAATAATGTTCTTTGCCAGCCCTCTAGTATTATTGAAATAGTAGATTTCAGATATTCTACAGGTTGGAGACATGTTTTTTATTTCACTAATGGTGTTGCTGTGTTCTGATTACAGAGTTAATTACCATCTTTATTTCCAATATTTTCACAATGTACATTGTGTGCTACATCTTTAATAACTGTTTCATATAGTGTGTGGAGGGTACTCATATAATACTCAATTCCTGGTTCCCATAATAGCCCAAAAATTCTCCTTGCCAAATGAATTTTTTTGATATTGTTATAATTTGTTTTATTAATTAGAAATTGTGCAAATAGTACAACTAGGTAGAAGCATAATGTTCTAATATGTATTTGTAGTAGGTATCGAGTTTGTTATAAAAGTAATGTAAACTAAGTTTTTATATAAGCGTCCAGGATTTTTCACAATATATCATTATCGGACTATAATTAGAAGATATGGTAGGAGGGCGTAGTAAGCATGGGTTTGTGTGCGTGATACTGCAAACTCTACTCACTATTCCCTCCTAACAATTTTCTAAACCAACATGCTGCTCAAAGATTCATATCAACATGTATAAGCCTACAAGCCTACAAATATATATTTAGATAAAATGTAAGTTTGTATAAAAATATGTACTTTAATTCAAATTTTTTCTTTATAATCCGTTAAATTTACATTGTTTATTTGTATTTAAATTATTTCTTTTTTTATATGTACATATTGGTGTAATTATATATAAGCTGTAAGTAAGAATTACTGTGTAATAATGTTCTTTGCCAGCCCCTCTAGTATTATTGAAATAGTAGATTTCAGATATTCTACAGGTTGGAGACATGTTTTTTATTTCACTAATTGTGTTGCTGTGTTCTGATTATAGAGGGAATTACCACCTTTATTTCCCATATTTTCACAATGTACATCGTATGCTACATCTTTAATAACTGTTTCATATAGTGTATAGAGGGTACTCATATAATACTCAATTTCTGGTTCCCATAATGGCCCAAAAATTCTGCTTGCCCAACAAATTTTTTTGATATTGTTATAATTAGTTTTGTTAATTACAAATTGTGCGAGTAGTACAACTAGGTAGATGCATAATGTCCTAACATGTATTTGTAGTTGGTATCGAGTTTGTTATAAAAGTAATGTAAACTAATTTTTTATATAAGCATCCAGGATATTTCACAATATATCATTATGGGAATATAATTAGAAGATTTGGTAGGGGGGCGTAGTAAGTATGGGTTTGTGTGCGTGATACTGCAAACTCTACTCACTATTCCCTCCTAACAATTTTCTAAACCAACATGCTGCTCAAGGATTCATGTCAACATGTACAAGCCTACAAGCCTACAAATATATGTTTAGATAAAATGTAAGTTTGTATAAAAATATGTACTTTAATTCAAATTTTTTCTTTATAATCCGTTAAATTTACATTGTTTATTTGTATTTAAATTTTTTCTTTTTTTATATGTACATATTGGTGTAATTATATATAAGCTGTAAGTAAGAATTACTGTGTAATAATGTTCTTTGCCAGCCCTCTAGTATTATTGAAATAGTAGATTTCAGATATTCTACAGGTTGGAGACATGTTTTTTATTTCACTAATGGTGTTGCTGTGTTCTGATTACAGAGTTAATTACCATCTTTATTTCCAATATTTTCACAATGTACATTGTGTGCTACATCTTTAATAACTGTTTCATATAGTGTGTGGAGGGTACTCATATAATACTCAATTCCTGGTTCCCATAATAGCCCAAAAATTCTCCTTGCCAAATGAATTTTTTTGATATTGTTATAATTTGTTTTATTAATTAGAAATTGTGCAAATAGTACAACTAGGTAGAAGCATAATGTTCTAATATGTATTTGTAGTAGGTATCGAGTTTGTTATAAAAGTAATGTAAACTAAGTTTTTATATAAGCGTCCAGGATTTTTCACAATATATCATTATCGGACTATAATTAGAAGATATGGTAGGAGGGCGTAGTAAGCATGGGTTTGTGTGCGTGATACTGCAAACTCTACTCACTATTCCCTCCTAACAATTTTCTAAACCAACATGCTGCTCAAAGATTCATATCAACATGTATAAGCCTACAAGCCTACAAATATATATTTAGATAAAATGTAAGTTTGTATAAAAATATGCACTTTAATTCAAATTGTTTCTTTATAATCTATTAAATTTACATTGCTTATTTGTATTTAAATTTTTTCTATTTTTATATGTACATATTGGTGTAATTATTTTTAAGCTGTAAGTAAGAATTGCTGTGTAATAATGTTCTTTGCCAGCCCCTCTAGTATTACTGAAATAGTATATTTCAGATATTCTGCAGGTTGGTGAAGTGTTTTTTATTTCACTATTGGTGTTGCTGTGTTCTGATTACAGAGGTAATTACCACTTTTATTTCCCATATTTTCACAATGTACATTGTATGCTACATCTTTAATAACTGTTTCATATAGTGTATAGAGGGTACTCATATAATACTCAATTTGGTTCCCATAATATCCCAAAAATTCTGCTTGCCCAAAGAATTTTTTTGATATTGGTATAACTAGTTTTGTTAATTAGAAATTGTGCGAATAGTACATCTAGGTAGATGCATAATGTCCTAATATGTATTTGTAGTTGGTTTCGAGTTTGTTATAAAAGTAATGTAAACTAATTTTTTATATAAGCATCCAGGATTTTTCACAATATATCATTATCGGACTATAATTAGAAGATATGGTAGGAGGGCGTAGTAAGTATGGGTTTGTGTGCTTGATACTGCAAACTCTACTCACTATTCCCTCCTAACAATTTTCTAAACCAACATGCTGCTCAAGGATTCATATCAACATGTTCAAGCCTACATGCCTACAAATATATATTTAGATAAAATGTAAGTTTGTATAAAAATATGTACTTTAATTCAAATTTTTTCTTTATAATCCGTTAAATTTACATTGTTTATTTGTATTTAAATTATTTCTTTTTTTATATGTACATATTGGTGTAATTATATATAAGCTGTAAGTAAGAATTACTGTGTAATAATGTTCTTTGCCAGCCCCTCTAGTATTATTGAAATAGTATATTTCAGATATTCTACAGGTTGGAGACATGTTTTTTATTTCACTAATGGTGTTGCTGTGTTCTGATTACAGAGGGAATTACCACCTTTATTTCCCATATTTTCACAATGTACATTGTATGCTACATCTTTAATAACTGTTTCATATAGTGTATAGAGGGTACTCATATAATACTCAATTTGGTTCCCATAATATCCCAAAAATTCTGCTTGCCCAAAGAATTTTTTTGATATTGGTATAACTAGTTTTGTTAATTAGAAATTGTGCGAATAGTACATCTAGGTAGATGCATAATGTCCTAATATGTATTTGTAGTTGGTTTCGAGTTTGTTATAAAAGTAATGTAAACTAATTTTTTATATAAGCATCCAGGATTTTTCACAATATATCATTATCGGACTATAATTAGAAGATATGGTAGGAGGGCGTAGTAAGTATGGGTTTGTGTGCTTGATACTGCAAACTCTACTCACTATTCCCTCCTAACAATTTTCTAAACCAACATGCTGCTCAAGGATTCATATCAACATGTTCAAGCCTACATGCCTACAAATATATATTTAGATAAAATGTAAGTTTGTATAAAAATATGTACTTTAATTCAAATTTTTTCTTTATAATCCGTTAAATTTACATTGTTTATTTGTATTTAAATTATTTCTTTTTTTATATGTACATATTGGTGTAATTATATATAAGCTGTAAGTAAGAATTACTGTGTAATAATGTTCTTTGCCAGCCCCTCTAGTATTATTGAAATAGTATATTTCAGATATTCTACAGGTTGGAGACATGTTTTTTATTTCACTAATTGTGTTGCTGTGTTCTGATTATAGAGGGAATTACCACCTTTATTTCCCATATTTTCACAATGTACATTGTATGCTACATCTTTAATAACTGTTTCATATAGTGTATAGAGGGTACTCATATAATACTCAATTTCTGGTTCCCATAATGGCCCAAAAATTCTGCTCACCCAACAAATTTTTTTGATATTGTTATAATTAGTTTTGTTAATTACAAATTGTGCGAGTAGTACAACTAGGTAGATGCATAATGTCCTAACATGTATTTGTAGTTGGTATCAAGTTTGTTATAAAAGTAATGTAAACTAATTTTTTATATAAGCATCCAGGATATTTCACAATATATCATTATGGGAATATAATTAGAAGATTTGGTAGGGGGCGTAGTAAGTATGGGTTTGTGTGCGTGATACTGCAAACTCTACTCACTATTCCCTCCTAACAATTTTCTAAACCAACATGCTGCTCAAAGATTCATATCAACATGTACAAGCCTACAAGCCTACAAATATATATTTAGATAAAATGTAAGTTTGTATAAAAATATGCACTTTAATTCAAATTGTTTCTTTATAATCTGTTAAATTTACATTGCTTATTTGTATTTAAATTTTTTCTATTTTTATATGTACATATTGGTGTAATTATTTTTAAGCTGTAAGTAAGAATTACTGTGTAATAATGTTCTTTGCCAGCCCCTCTAGTATTACTGAAATAGTATATTTCAGATATTCTGCAGGTTGGTGAAGTGTTTTTTATTTCACTATTGGTGTTGCTGTGTTCTGATTACAGAGGTAATTACCACTTTTATTTCCCATATTTTCACAATGTACATTGTATGCTACATCTTTAATAACTGTTTCATATAGTGTATAGAGGGTACTCATATAATACTCAATTTCTGGTTCCCATAATGGCCCAAAAATTCTGCTTGCCCAACAAATTTTTTTGATATTGTTATAATTAGTTTTGTTAATTACAAATTGTGCGAGTAGTACAACTAGGTAGATGCATAATGTCCTAACATGTATTTGTAGTTGGTATCGAGTTTGTTATAAAAGTAATGTAAACTAATTTTTTATATAAGCATCCAGGATATTTCACAATATATCATTATGGGAATATAATTAGAAGATTTGGTAGGAGGGCGTAGTAAGTATGGGTTTGTGTGAGTGATACTGCAAACTCTACTCACTCTTCCCTCCTAACAATTTTCTAAACTAACATGCTGGTCAAGGATTCATATCAACATGTACAAGCCTACAAGCCTACAAATATATGTTTAGATAAAATGTAAGTTTGTATAAAAATATGTACTTTAATTGAAATTTTTTCTTTATAATCCGTTAAATTTACATTGTTTATTTGTATTTAAATGTTTTCTTTTTTTATATGTACATATTGGTGTAATAATATATAAGCTGTAAGTAAGAATTACTGTGTAATAATGTTCTTTGCCAGCCCCTCTAGTATTATTGAAATAGTAGATTTCAGATATTCTACAGGTTGGAGACATGTTTTTTATTTCACTAATGGTGTTGCTGTGTTCTGATTACAGGGGGAAATTACCACCTTTATTTCCCATATTTTCACAATGTACATTGTATGCTACATCTTTAATAACTGTTTCATATAGTGTATAGAGGGTACTCATATAATACTCAATTTGGTTCCCATAATATCCCAAAAATTCTGCTTGCCCAAAGAATTTTTTTGATATTGGTATAACTAGTTTTGTTAATTAGAAATTGTGCAAATAGTACAACTAGGTAGATGCATAATGTCCTAATATGTATTTGTAGTTGGTTTCGAGTTTGTTATAAAAGTAATGTAAACTAATTTTTTATATAAGCATCCAGGATTTTTCACAATATATCATTATCGGACTATAATTAGAAGATATGGTAGGAGGGCGTAGTAAGTATGGGTTTGTGTGCTTGATACTGCAAACTCTACTCACTATTCCCTCCTAACAATTTTCTAAACCAACATGCTGCTCAAGGATTCATATCAACATGTTCAAGCCTACAAGCCTACAAATATATATTTAGATAAAATGTAAGTTTGTATAAAAATATGTACTTTAATTCAAATTTTTTCTTTATAATCCGTTAAATTTACATTGTTTATTTGTATTTAAATTATTTCTTTTTTTATATGTACATATTGGTGTAATTATATATATACGCTGTAAGTAAGAATTACTGTGTAATAATGTTCTTTGCCAGCCCCTCTAGTATTATTGAAATAGTAGATTTCAGATATTCTACAGGTTGGAGACATGTTTTTTATTTCACTAATGGTGTTGCTGTGTTCTGATTACAGAGGGAATTACCACCTTTATTTCCCATATTTTCACAATGTACATTGTATGCTACATCTTTAATAACTGTTTCATATAGTGTATAGAGGGTACTCATATAATACTCAATTTCTGGTTCCCATAATGGCCCAAAAATTCTGCTCACCCAACAAATTTTTTTGATATTGTTATAATTAGTTTTGTTAATTACAAATTGTGCGAGTAGTACAACTAGGTAGATGCATAATGTCCTAACATGTATTTGTAGTTGGTATCAAGTTTGTTATAAAAGTAATGTAAACTAATTTTTTATATAAGCATCCAGGATATATCACAATATATCATTATGGGAATATAATTAGAAGATTTGGTAGGGGGGCGTAGTAAGTATGGGTTTGTGTGCGTGATACTGCAAACTCTACTCACTATTCCCTCCTAACAATTTTCTAAACCAACATGCTGCTCAAGGATTCATATCAACATGTACAAGCCTACAAGCCTACAAATATATGTTTAGATAAAATGTAAGTTTGTATAAAAATATGTACTTTAATTCAAATTTTTTCTTTATAATCCGTTAAATTTACATTGTTTATTTGTATTTAAATTTTTTCTATTTTTATATGTACATATTGGTGTAATTATTTTTAAGCTGCAAGTGAGATTTACTGTGTAATAATGTTCTTTGCCAGCCCCTCTAGTATTACTGAAATAGTAGATTTCAGATATTCTGCAGGTTGGTGAAGTGTTTTTTATTTCACTAATGGTGTTGCTGTGTTCTGATTACAGAGGGAATTACCACCTTTATTTCCCATATTTTCACAATGTACATTGTATGCTACATCTTTAATAACTGTTTCATATAGTGTATAGAGGGTACTCATATAATACTCAATTTCTGGTTCCCATAATGGCCCAAAAATTCTGCTCACCCAACAAATTTTTTGATATTGTTATAACTAGTTTTGTTAATTAGAAATTGTTCGAATAGTACATCTAGGTAGATGCATAATGTCCTAATATGTATTTGTAGTTGGTTTCGAGTTTGTTATAAAAGTAATGTAAACTAATTTTTTATATAAGCATCCAGGATTTTTCACAGTATATCATTATCGGACTATAATTAGAAGATATGGTAGGAGGGCGTAGTAAGTATGGGTTTGTGTGCTTGATACTGCAAACTCTACTCACTATTCCCTCCTAACAATTTTCTAAACCAACATGCTGCTCAAGGATTCATATCAACATGTTCAAGCCTACATGCCTACAAATATATATTTAGATAAAATGTAAGTTTGTATAAAAATATGTACTTTAATTCAAATTTTTTCTTTATAATCCGTTAAATTTACATTGTTTATTTGTATTTAAATTATTTCTTTTTTTATATGTACATATTGGTGTAATTATATATAAGCTGTAAGTAAGAATTACTGTGTAATAATGTTCTTTGCCAGCCCCTCTAGTATTATTGAAATAGTAGATTTCAGATATTCTACAGGTTGGAGACATGTTTTTTATTTCACTAATTGTGTTGCTGTGTTCTGATTATAGAGGGAATTACCACCTTTATTTCCCATATTTTCACAATGTACATTGTATGCTACATCTTTAATAACTGTTTCATATAGTGTATAGAGGGTACTCATATAATACTCAATTTCTGGTTCCCATAATGGCCCAAAAATTCTGCTCACCCAACAAATTTTTTTGATATTGTTATAATTAGTTTTGTTAATTACAAATTGTGCGAGTAGTACAACTAGGTAGATGCATAATGTCCTAACATGTATTTGTAGTTGGTATCAAGTTTGTTATAAAAGTAATGTAAACTAATTTTTTATATAAGCATCCAGGATATATCACAATATATCATTATGGGAATATAATTAGAAGATTTGGTAGGGGGGCGTAGTAAGTATGGGTTTGTGTGCGTGATACTGCAAACTCTACTCACTATTCCCTCCTAACAATTTTCTAAACCAACATGCTGCTCAAGGATTCATATCAACATGTACAAGCCTACAAGCCTACAAATATATGTTTAGATAAAATGTAAGTTTGTATAAAAATATGTACTTTAATTCAAATTTTTTCTTTATAATCCGTTAAATTTACATTGTTTATTTGTATTTAAATTTTTTCTATTTTTATATGTACATATTGGTGTAATTATTTTTAAGCTGCAAGTGAGATTTACTGTGTAATAATGTTCTTTGCCAGCCCCTCTAGTATTACTGAAATAGTAGATTTCAGATATTCTGCAGGTTGGTGAAGTGTTTTTTATTTCACTAATGGTGTTGCTGTGTTCTGATTACAGAGGGAATTACCATCTTTATTTCCCTTATTTTCAAAATGTACATTGTATGCTACATCTTTAATAACTGTTTCATATAGTGTATAGAGGGTACTCATATAATACTCAATTCCTGGTTCCCATAATGGCCCAATAGTTCTGCTTGCCCAACGAATTTTTTTGATATTGTTATAATTCGTTTTGCCAATTAGAAATTGTTCGAATAGTACAACTAGGTAGATGCATAATGTCCTAATATGTATTTGTAGTTAGTATCGAGTTTGTTATAAAAGTAATGTAAACTAATTTTTTATATAAGCATCCAGGATTTTTCACAATATATCATTATCGGAATATAATTAGAAGATATGGTAGGAGGGTGTAGTAAGTATGGGTTTGTGTGCTTGATACTGCAAACTCTACTCACTATTCCCTCCTAACAATTTTCTAAACCAACCTGCTGCTCAAGGATTCATATCAACATGTACAAGCCTACAAGCCTACAAATATATATTTAGATAAAATGTAAGTTTGTATAAAAATATGTACTTTAATTCAAATTTTTTCTTTATAATCCATTAAATTTACATTGTTTTTTTGTATTTAAATTTTTTCTATTTTTATATGTACACATTGGTGTAATTATTTTTAAGCTGTTAGTAAGAATTACTGTGTAATAATGTTCTTTGCCAGCCCCTCTAGTATTGTTGAAATAGTAGATTTCAGATATTCTACAGGTTGGAGACATGTTTTTTATTTCACTAATGGTGTTGCTGTGTTCTGATTACAGAGGGAATTACCACCTTTATTTCCCATATTTTCACAATGTACATTGTATGCTACATCTTTATCAGATTTTTAATATTTATTTTCATTTTATTTGTAAAATTGTGTTTTTTAAAAAAAATTTTGTGGTTGTATATTTTTATATTTTATATTTTACGTTTGGACATCATACATCGCAATAGTGAATGAAAAATTTAAGATTCCACCAGTATACAACTTTTACAGAATCAGGAAAATAATATTGAAGAAAAATTAATATAAAAAAACTAAATTAATAAACAAATATACTGATATTAATTTTTCAACAAATCAAAAATAGACCGACAGAAGCAGACATCATTTTTGGATCATATTTTCACAATTACCATCACATATTTTTAAGTAATTATATTTAATTTATATTTTTAAAATTGTGATTTTTTAAAATTTTTCACTTGATAATGGCGTAAATGCCGAAAAGCTTTGTGTTTTCCTTAAGAAAATAAATAATAGTGATTTAACTAATTTTCAATTGATTTTTTTTACATCTTTAATAACTGTTTCATATAGTGTATAGAGGGTACTCATATAATACTCAATTCGGTCCCCATAATGGCCCAAAAATTCTGCTTGCCCAAAGAATTTTTTTGATATTGTTATAACTAGTTTTGTTAATTAGAAATTGTGCGAATAGTACATCTAGGTAGATGCATAATGTCCTAATATGTATTTGTAGTTGGTTTCGAGTTTGTTATAAAAGTAATGTAAACTAATTTTTTATATAAGCATCCAGGATTTTTCACAATATATCATTATTGGACTATAATTAGAAGATATGGTAGGAGGGCGTAGTAAGTATGGGTTTGTGTGCTTGATACTGCAAACTTTACTCACTATTCCCTCCTAACAATTTTCTAAACCAACATGCTGCTCAAGGATTCATATCAACATGTACAAGCCTACAAGCCTACAAATATATATTTAGATAAAATGTAAGTTTGTATAAAAATATGTACTTTAATTGAAATTTTTTCTTTATAATCCGTTAAATTTACATTGTTTATTTGTATTTAAATTTTTTCTTTTTTTATATGTACATATTGGTGTAATTATATATAAGCTGTAATTAAGAATTACTGTGTAATAATGTTCTTTGCCAGCCCCTCTAGTATTATTGAAATAGTAGATTTCAGATATTCTACAGGTTGGAGACATGTTTTTTATTTCACTAATGGTGTTGCTGTGTTCTGATTACAGAGGGAATTACCATCTTTATTTCCCATATTTTCACAATGTACATTGTGTGCTACATCTTTAATAACTGTTTCATATAGTGTGTGGAGGGTACTCATATCATACTCAATTCCTGGTTCCCATAATGGCCCAAAAATTCTCCTTGCCCAATGAATTTTTTTAATATTGTTATAATTCATTTTGTTAATTAGAAATTGTGCAAATAGTACAACTAGGTAGAAGCATAATGTCCTAATATGTATTTGTAGTTGGTATCGAGTTTGTTATAAAAGTAATGTAAACTAAGTTTTTATATAAGCATCCAGGATTTTTCACAATATATCATTATCGGACTATAATTAGAAGATATGGTAGGAGGGCATAGTAAGTATGGGTTTGTGTGCTTGATACTGCAAACTCTACTCACTATTCCCTCCTAACAATTTTCTAAACCAACATGCTGCTCAAGGATTCATATCAATATGTTCAAGCCTACAAGCCTACAAATATATATTTAGATAAAATGTAAGTTTGTATAAAAATATGTACTTTAATTCAAATTTTTTCTTTATAATCCGTTAAATTTACATTGTTTATTTGTATTTAAATTATTTCTTTTTTTATATGTACATATTGGTGTAATTATATATAAGCTGTAAGTAAGAATTACTGTGTAATAATGTTCTTTGCCAGCCTCTCTAGTATTATTGAAATAGTAGATTTCAGATATTCTACAGGTTGGAGACATTTTTTTTATTTCACTAATGGTGTTGCTGTGTTCTGATTACAGGGGGAAATTACCACCTTTATTTCCCGTATTTTCACAATGTACATTGTATGCTACATCTTTCTTAACTGTTTCATATAGTGTATAGAGGGTACTCATATAATACTCAATTTCTGGTTCCCATAATGGCCCAAAAATTCTGCTTGCCCAACAAATTTTTTTGATATTGTTATAATTAGTTTTGTTAATTACAAATTGTGCGAGTAGTACAACTAGGTAGATGCATAATGTCCTAACATGTATTTGTAGTTGGTATCGAGTTTGTTATAAAAGTAATGTAAACTAATTTTTTATATAAGCATCCAGGATATTTCACAATATATCATTATGGGAATATAATTAGAAGATTTGGTAGGGGGGCGTAGTAAGTATGGGTTTGTGTGCGTGATACTGCAAACTCTACTCACTATTCCCTCCTAACAATTTTCTAAACCAACATGCTGCTCAAGGATTCATATCAACATGTACAAGCCTACAAGCCTACAAATATATGTTTAGATAAAATGTAAGTTTGTATAAAAATATGTACTTTAATTGAAATTTTTTCTTTATAATCCATTAAATTTACATTGTTTATTTGTATTTAAATTTTTTCTTTTTTTATATGTACATATTGGTGTAATTATATATAAGCTGTAAGTAAGAATTACTGTGTAATAATGTTCTTTGCCAGCCCCTCTGGTATTATTGAAATAGTAGATTTCAGATATTCTACAGGTTGGAGAAAGGTTTTTTATTTCACTAATGGTGTTGCTGTGTTCTGATTACAGAGTTAATTACCATCTTTATTTCCCATATTTTCACAATGTACATTGTGTGCTACATCTTTAATAACTGTTTCATATAGTGTGTGGAGGGTACTCATATAATACTCAATTCCTGGTTCCCATAATGGCCCAAAAATTCTCCTTGCCCAATGAATTTTTTTAATATTGTTATAATTCATTTTGTTAATTAGAAATTGTGCAAATAGTACAACTAGGTAGAAGCATAATGTCCTAATATGTATTTGTAGTTGGTATCGAGTTTGTTATAAAAGTAATGTAAACTAAGTTTTTATATAAGCATCCAGGATTTTTCACAATATATCATTATCGGACTATAATTAGAAGATATGGTAGGAGGGCATAGTAAGTATTTTGTTTTTGTGTGCTTGATACTGCAAACTCTACTCACTATTTCCTCCTAACAATTTTCTAAACCAACATGCTGCTCAAGGATTCATATCAACATGTTCAAGCCTACAAGCCTACAAATATATATTTAGATAAAATGTAAGTTTGTATAAAAATATGTACTTTAATTCAAATTTTTTCTTTATAATCCGTTAAATTTACATTGTTTATTTGTATTTAAATTATTTCTTTTTTTATATGTACATATTGGTGTAATTATATATAAGCTGTAAGTAAGAATTACTGTGTAATAATGTTCTTTGCCAGCCTCTCTAGTATTATTGAAATAGTAGATTTCAGATATTCTACAGGTTGGAGACATGTTTTTTATTTCACTAATGGTGTTGCTGTGTTCTGATTACAGGGGGAAATTACCACCTTTATTTCCCATATTTTCACAATGTACATTGTATGCTACATCTTTCTTAACTGTTTCATATAGTGTATAGAGGGTACTCATATAATATTCAATTTCTGGTTCCCATAATGGCCCAAAAATTCTGCTCACCCAACAAATTTTTTTGATATTGTTATAATTAGTTTTGTTAATTACAAATTGTGCGAGTAGTACAACTAGGTAGATGCATAATGTCCTAACATGTATTTGTAGATGGTATCAAGTTTGTTATAAAAGTAATGTAAACTAATTTTTTATATAAGCATCCAGGATATATCACAATATATCATTATTGGAATATAATTAGAAGATTTGGTAGGGGGGCGTAGTAAGTATGGGTTTGTGTGCGTGATACTGCAAACTCTACTCACTATTCCCTCCTAACAATTTTCTAAACCAACATGCTGCTCAAGGATTCATATCAACATGTACAAGCCTACAAGCCTACAAATATATGTTTAGATAAAATGTAAGTTTGTATAAAAATATGTACTTTAATTCAAATTTTTTCTTTATAATCCGTTAAATTTACATTGTTTATTTGTATTTAAATTTTTTCTATTTTTATATGTACATATTGGTGTAATTATTTTTAAGCTGCAAGTGAGATTTACTGTGTAATAATGTTCTTTGCCAGCCCCTCTAGTATTACTGAAATAGTAGATTTCAGATATTCTGCTGGTTGGTGAAGTGTTTTTTATTTCACTAATGGTGTTGCTGTGTTCTGATTACAGAGGGAATTACCATCTTTATTTCCCTTATTTTCAAAATGTACATTGTATGCTACATCTTTAATAACTGTTTCATATAGTGTATAGAGGGTACTCATATAATACTCAATTCCTGGTTCCCATAATGGCCCAATAGTTCTGCTTGCCCAACGAATTTTTTTGATATTGTTATAATTCGTTTTGCCAATTAGAAATTGTTCGAATAGTACAACTAGGTAGATGCATAATGTCCTAATATGTATTTGTAGTTAGTATCGAGTTTGTTATAAAAGTAATGTAAACTAATTTTTAATATAAGCATCCAGGATTTTTCACAATATATCATTATCGGACTATAATTAGAAGATATGGCAGGAGGGCGTAGTAAGTATGGGTTTGTGTGCTTGATACTGCAAACTCTACTCACTATTCCCTCCTAACAATTTTCTAAACCAACATGCTGCTCAAGGATTCATATCAACATGTACAAGCCTACAAGCCTACAAATATATATTTAGATAAAATGTAAGTTTGTATAAAAATATGTACTTTAATTCAAATTTTTTCTTTATAATCCATTAAATTTACATTGTTTTTTTGTATTTAAATTTTTTCTATTTTTATATGTACACATTGGTGTAATTATTTTTAAGCTGTTAGTAAGAATTACTGTGTAATAATGTTCTTTGCCAGCCCCTCTAGTATTGTTGAAATAGTAGATTTCAGATATTCTACAGGTTGGAGACATGTTTTTTATTTCACTAATGGTGTTGCTGTGTTCTGATTACAGAGGGAATTACCACCTTTATTTCCCATATTTTCACAATGTACATTGTATGCTACATCTTTATCAGATTTTTAATATTTATTTTCATTTTATTTGTAAAATTGTGTTTTTTTAAAAAAATTTTGTGGTTGTATATTTTTATATTTTATATTTTACGTTTGGACATCATACATCGCAATAGTGAATGAAAAATTTAAAATTCCACCAGTATACAACTTTTACAGAATCAGGAAAATAATATTGAAGAAAAATTAATATAAAAAAACTAAATTAATAAACAAATATACTAATATTAATTTTTCAACAAATCAAAAATAGACCGACAGAAGCAGACATCATTTTTGGATCATATTTTCACAATTACCATCACATATTTTTAAGTAATTATATTTAATTTATATTTTTAAAATTGTGATTTTTTAAAATTTTTCACTTGATAATGGCGTAAATGCCGAAAAGCTTTGTGTTTTCCTTAAGAAAATAAATAATAGTGATTTAACTAATTTTCAATTGATTTTTTTACATCTTTAATAACTGTTTCATATAGTGTATAGAGGGTACTCATATAATACTCAATTTGGTCCCCATAATGGCCCAAAAATTCTGCTTGCCCAAAGAATTTTTTTGATATTGTTATAACTAGTTTTGTTAATTAGAAATTGTGCGAATAGTACATCTAGGTAGATGCATAATGTCCTAATATGTATTTGTAGTTGGTTTCGAGTTTGTTATAAAAGTAATGTAAACTAATTATTTATATAAGCATCCAGGATTTTTCACAATATATCATTATTGGACTATAATTAGAAGATATGGTAGGAGGGCATAGTAAGTATGGGTTTGTGTGCTTGATACTGCAAACTCTACTCACTATTCCCTCCTAACAATTTTCTAAACCAACATGCTGCTCAAGGATTCATATCAACATGTACAAGCCTACAAGCCTACAAATATATATTTAGATAAAATGTAAGTTTGTATAAAAATATGTACTTTAATTCAAATTTTTTCTTTATAATCCGTTAAATTTACATTGTTTATTTGTATTTAAATTTTTTCTATTTTTATATGTACATATTGGTGTAATTATATATAAGCTGTAAGTAAGAATTACTGTGTAATAATGTTCTTTGCCAGCCCCTCTAGTATTATTGAAATAGTAGATTTCAGATATTCTACAGGTTGGAGACATGTTTTTTATTTCACTAATGGTGTTGCTGTGTTCTGATTACAGAGGGAATTACCATCTTTATTTCCCATATTTTCACAATGTACATTGTGTGCTACATCTTTAATAACTGTTTCATATAGTGTGTGGAGGGTACTCATATCATACTCAATTCCTGGTTCCCATAATGGCCCAAAAATTCTCCTTGCCCAATGAATTTTTTTAATATTGTTATAATTCATTTTGTTAATTAGAAATTGTGCAAATAGTACAACTAGGTAGAAGCATAATGTCCTAATATGTATTTGTAGTTGGTATCGAGTTTGTTATAAAAGTAATGTAAACTAAGTTTTTATATAAGCATCCAGGATTTTTCACAATATATCATTATCGGACTATAATTAGAAGATATGGTAGGAGGGCATAGTAAGTATGGGTTTGTGTGCTTGATACTGCAAACTCTACTCACTATTCCCTCCTAACAATTTTCTAAACCAACATGCTGCTCAAGGATTCATATCAACATGTTCAAGCCTACAAGCCTACAAATATATATTTAGATAAAATGTAAGTTTGTATAAAAATATGTACTTTAATTCAAATTTTTTCTTTATAATCCGTTAAATTTACATTGTTTATTTGTATTTAAATTATTTCTTTTTTTATATGTACATATTGGTGTAATTATATATAAGCTGTAAGTAAGAATTACTGTGTAATAATGTTCTTTGCCAGCCTCTCTAGTATTATTGAAATAGTAGATTTCAGATATTCTACAGGTTGGAGACATGTTTTTTATTTCACTAATGGTGTTGCTGTGTTCTGATTACAGGGGGAAATTACCACCTTTATTTCCCGTATTTTCACAATGTACATTGTATGCTACATCTTTCTTAACTGTTTCATATAGTGTATAGAGGGTACTCATATAATACTCAATTTCTGGTTCCCATAATGGCCCAAAAATTCTGCTCACCCAACAAATTTTTTTGATATTGTTATAATTAGTTTTGTTAATTACAAATTGTGCGAGTAGTACAACTAGGTAGATGCATAATGTCCTAACATGTATTTGTAGTTGGTATCAAGTTTGTTATAAAAGTAATGTAAACTAATTTTTTATATAAGCATCCAGGATATTTCACAATATGTCATTATGGGAATATAATTAGAAGATTTGGTAGGGGGGCGTAGTAAGTATGGGTTTGTGTGCGTGATACTGCAAACTCTACTCACTATTCCCTCCTAACAATTTTCTAAACCAACATGCTGCTCAAGGATTCATATCAACATGTACAAGCCTACAAGCCTACAAATATATGTTTAGATAAAATGTAAGTTTGTATAAAAATATGTACTTTAATTGAAATTTTTTCTTTATAATCCGTTAAATTTACATTGTTTATTTGTATTTAAATTATTTCTTTTTTTATATGTACATATTGGTGTAATTATATATAAGCTGTAAGTAAGAATTACTGTGTAATAATGTTCTTTGCCAGCCCCTCTAGTATTATTGAAATAGTAGATTTCAGATATTCTACAGGTTGGAGACATGTTTTTTATTTCACTAATTGTGTTGCTGTGTTCTGATTATAGAGGGAATTACCACCTTTATTTCCCATATTTTCACAATGTACATTGTATGCTACATCTTTAATAACTGTTTCATATAGTGTGTGGAGGGTACTCATATAATACTCAATTCCTGGTTCCCATAATGGCCCAAAAATTCTCCTTGCCAAATGAATTTTTTTGATATTGTTATAATTCGTATTGTTAATTAGAAATTGTGCAAATAGTACAACTAGGTAGAAGCATAATGTCCTAATATGTATTTGTAGTTGGTATCGAGTTTGTTATAAAAGAAATGTAAACTAATTTTTTATATAAGCATCCAGGATTTTTCACAATATATCATTATCGGACTATAATTAGAAGATATGGTAGGAGGGCGTAGTAAGTATGGGTTTGTGTGCTTGATACTGCAAACTCTACTCACTATTCCCTCCTAACAATTTTCTAAACCAACATGCTGCTCAAGGATTCATATCAACATGTACAAGCCTACAAGCCTACAAATATATATTTAGATAAAATGTAAGTTTGTATAAAAATATGTACATTAATTCAAATTTTTTCTTTATAATCCATTAAATTTACATTGTTTTTTTGTATTTAAATTTTTTCTATTTTTATATGTACACATTGGTGTAATTATTTTTAAGCTGTTAGTAAGAATTACTGTGTAATAATGTTCTTTGCCAGCCCCTCTAGTATTGTTGAAATAGTAGATTTCAGATATTCTACAGGTTGGAGACATGTTTTTTATTTCACTAATGGTGTTGCTGTGTTCTGATTACAGAGGGAATTACCACCTTTATTTCCCATATTTTCACAATGTACATTGTGTGCTACATCTTTAATAACTGTTTCATATAGTGTGTAGAGGGTACTCATATAATACTCAATTCCTGGTTCCCATAATGGCCCAAGAATTCTCCTTGCCAAATGAATTTTTTTGATATTGTTATAATTCGTTTTGTTAATTAGAAATTGTGCAAATAGTAAAACTAGGTAGAAGCATAATGTCGTAATATGTATTTGTAGTTGGTATCGAGTTTGTTATAAAAGTAATGTAAACTAATTTTTTATATAAGCATCCAGGATTTTTCACAATATATCATTATCGGACTATAATTAGAAGATATGGAAGGAGGGCGTAGTAAGTATGGGTTTGTGTGCTTGATACTGCAAACTCTACTCACTATTCCCTCCTAACAATTTTCTAAACCAACATGTTGCTCAAGGATTCATATCAACATGTACAAGCCTACAAGCCTACAAATATATATTTAGATAAAATGTATGTTTGTATAAAAATATGCACTTTAATTGAAATTGTTTCTTTATAATCTGTTAAATTTACATTGTTTATTTATATTTAAATTTTTTCTATTTTTATATGTACATATTGGTGTAATTATTTTTAAGCTGTAAGTAAGAATTACTGTGTAATAATGTTCTTTGCCAGCCCCTCTAGTATTACTGAAATAGTATATTTCAGATATTCTGCAGGTTGGTGAAGTGTTTTTTATTTCACTAATGGTGTTGCTGCGTTCTGATTACAGAGGGAATTACCTATTTTCACAATGTACATTGTGTGCTACATATTTAATAACTGTTTCATATAGTGTGTGGAGGGTACTCATATCATACTAAATTCCTGGTTCCCATAATGGCCCAAAAATTCTGCTTGCCCAAAGAATTTTTTTGATATTGTTATAACTAGTTTTGTTAATTAGAAATTGTGCGAATAGTACATCTAGGTAGATGCATAATGTCCTAATATGTATTTGTAGTTGGTTTCGAGTTTGTTATAAAAGTAATCTAAACTAATTTTTTATATAAGCATCCAGGATTTTTCACAATATATCATTATCGGACTATAATTAGAAGATATGGTAGGAGGGCATAGTAAGTATGGGTTTGTGTGCTTGATACTGCAAACTCTACTCACTATTCCCTCCTAACAATTTTCTAAACCAACATGCTGCTCAAGGATTCATATCAACATGTACAAGCCTACAAGCCTACAAATATATATTTAGATAAAATGTAAGTTTGTATAAAAATATGCACTTTAATTCAAATTGTTTCTTTATAATCTGTTAAATTTACATTGCTTATTTGTATTTAAATTTTTTCTATTTTTATATGTACATATTGGTGTAATTATTTTTAAGCTGTAAGTAAGAATTACTGTGTAATAATGTTCTTTGCCAGCCCCCCTAGTATTACTGAAATAGTATATTTCAGATATTCTGCAGGTTGGTGAAGTGTTTTTTATTTCACTAATGGTGTTGCTGTGTTCTGATTACAGAGGGAATTACCATCTTTATTTCCCATTTTTTCACAATGTACATTGTGTGCTACACCTTTAATAACTGTTTCATATAGTGTGTGGAGGGTACTCATATCATACTCAATTCCTGGTTCCCATAATGGCCCAAAAATTCTCCTTGCCCAATGAATTTTTTTAATATTGTTATAATTCGTTTTGTTAATTAGAAATTGTGCAAATAGTACAACTAGGTAGAAGCATAATGTCCTAATATGTATTTGTAGTTGGTATCAAGTTTGGTATATAAGTAATGTAAACTAATTTTTTATATAAGCATCCAGGATTTTTCACAATATATCATTATCGGAGTATAATTAGAAGATATGGTAGGAGGGCGTAGTAAGTATGGGTTTGTGTGCTTGATACTGCAAACTCTACTCACTATTCCCTCCTAACAATTTTCTAAACCAACATGCTGCTCAAGGATTCATATCAACATGTACAAGCCTACAAGCCTACAAATATATATTTAGATAATATGTAAGTTTGTATAAAAATATGTACTTTAATTCAAATTTTTTCTTTATAATCCATTAAATTTACATTGTTTATTTGTATTTAAATTTTTCTATTTTTATATGTACATATTGGTGTAATTATTTTTAAGCTGTAAGTAAGAATTACTGTGTAATAATGTTCTTTGCCAGCCCCTCTAGTATTACTGAATTAGTATATTTCAGATATTCTGCAGGTTGGTGAAGTGTTTTTTATTTCACTAATGGTGTTGCTGCGTTCTGATTACAGAGGGAATTACCTATTTTCACAATGTACATTGTGTGCTACATATTTAATAACTGTTTCATATAGTGTGTGGAGGGTACTCATATCATACTCAATTCCTGGTTCCCATAATGGCCCAAAAATTCTCCTTGCCCAATGAATTTTTTTGATATTGTTATAATTAGTTTTGTTAATTAAAAATTGTGCAAATAGTACAACTAGGTGGATGCATAATGTCCTAATATGTATTTGTAGTTGGTATCGAGTTTGTTATAAAAGTAATGTAAACTAATTTTTAATATAAGCATCCAGGATTTTTCACAATATATCATTATCGGAGTATAATTAGAAGATATGGCAGGAGGGTGTAGTAAGTATGGGTTTGTGTTCTTGATACTGCAAACTCTACTCACTATTCCCTCCTAACAATTTTCTAAACCAACCTGCTGCTCAAGGATTCATATCAACATGTACAAGCCTACAAGCCTACAAATATATATTTACATAAAATGTAAGTTTGTATAAAAATATGCACATTAATTGAAATTGTTTCTTTATAATCCGTTAAATTTACATTGTTTATTTATATTTAAATTTTTTCTATTTTTATATGTACATATTGGTGTAATTATATATAAGCTGTAAGTAAGAATTACTGTGTAATAATGTTCTTTGCCAGCCCCTCTAGTATTACTGAAATAGTATATTTCAGATATTCTGCAGGTTGGTGAAGTGTTTTTTATTTCACTATTGGTGTTGCTGTGTTCTGATTACAGAGGGAATTACCACCTTTATTTCCCATATTTTCACAATGTACATTGTATGCTACATCTTTAATAACTGTTTCATAAAGTGTATAGAGGGTACTCATATAATACTCAATTCCAGGTTCCCATAATGGCCAAAAATTCTGCTTGCCCAAAGAATTTTTTTGATATTGTTATAACTAGTTTTGTTAATTAGAAATTGTGCGAATAGTACATCTAGGTAGATGCATAATGTCCTAATATGTATTTGTAGTTGGTTTCGAGTTTGTTATAAAAGTAATCTAAACTAATTTTTTATATAAGCATCCAGGATTTTTCACAATATATCATTATCGGACTATAATTAGAAGATATGGTAGGAGGGCATAGTAAGTATGGGTTTGTGTGCTTGATACTGCAAACTCTACTCACTATTCCCTCCTAACAATTTTCTAAACCAACATGCTGCTCAAGGATTCATATCAACATGTACAAGCCTACAAGCCTACAAATATATATTTAGATAAAATGTAAGTTTGTATAAAAATATGCACTTTAATTGAAATTGTTTCTTTATAATCCGTTAAATTTACATTGTTTATTTATATTTAAATTTTTTCTATTTTTATATGTACATATTGGTGTAATTATTTTTAAGCTGTAAGTAAGAATTACTGTGTAATAATGTTCTTTGCCAGCCCCTCTAGTATTACTGAAATAGTATATTTCAGATATTCTGCAGGTTGGTGAAGTGTTTTTTATTTCACTATTGGTGTTGCTGTGTTCTGATTACAGAGGGAATTACCATCTTTATTTCCCATATTTTCACAATGTACATTGTGTGCTACACCTTTAATAACTGTTTCATATAGTGTGTGGAGGGTACTCATATCATACTCAATTCCTGGTTCCCATAATGGCCCAAAAATTCTCCTTGCCCAATGAATTTTTTTAATATTGTTATAATTCGTTTTGTTAATTAGAAATTGTGCAAATAGTACAACTAGGTAGAAGCATAATGTCCTAATATGTATTTGTAGTTGGTATCAAGTTTGGTATATAAGTAATGTAAACTAATTTTTTATATAAGCATCCAGGATTTTTCACAATATATCATTATCGGAGTATAATTAGGAGATATGGTAGGAGGGCGTAGTAAGTATGGGTTTGTGTGCTTGATACTGCAAACTCTACTCACTATTCCCTCCTAACAATTTTCTAAACCAACATGTTGCTCAAGGATTCATATCAACATGTACAAGCCTACAAGCCTACAAATATATATTTAGATAAAATATATGTTTGTATAAAAATATGCACTTTAATTCAAATTGTTTCTTTATAATCTGTTAAATTTACATTGTTTATTTATATTTAAATTTTTTCTATTTTTATATGTACATATTGGTGTAATTATTTTTAAGCTGTAAGTAAGGATTACTGTGTAATAATGTTCTTTGCCAGCCCCTCTAGTATTACTGAAATAGTATATTTCAGATATTCTGCAGGTTGGTGAAGTGTTTTTTATTTCACTAATGGTGTTGCTGCGTTCTGATTACAGAGGGAATTACCTATTTTCACAATGTACATTGTATGCTACATCTTTAATAACTGGTGTGTGGAGGGTACTCATATCATACTAAATTCCTGGTTCCCATAATGGCCCAAAAATTCTGCTTGCCAAAGAATTTTTTTGATATTGTTATAACTAGTTTTGTTAATTAGAAATTGTGCGAATAGTACATCTAGGTAGATGCATAATGTCCTAATATGTATTTGTAGTTGGTTTCGAGTTTGTTATAAAAGTAATCTAAACTAATTTTTTATATAAGCATCCAGGATTTTTCACAATATATCATTATCGGACTATAATTAGAAGATATGGTAGGAGGGCATAGTAAGTATGGGTTTGTGTGCTTGATACTGCAAACTCTACTCACTATTCCCTCCTAACAATTTTCTAAACCAACATGCTGCTCAAGGATTCATATCAACATGTACAAGCCTACAAGCCTACAAATATATATTTACATAAAATGTAAGTTTGTATAAAAATATGCACATTAATTGAAATTGTTTCATTATAATCCGTTAAATTTTCATTGTTTATTTATATTTAAATTTTTTCTATTTTTATATGTACATATTGGTGTAATTATATATAAGCTGTAAGTAAGAATTACTGTGTAATAATGTTCTTTGCCAGCCCCTCTAGTATTACTGAAATAGTATATTTCAGATATCCTGCAGGTTGGTGAAGTGTTTTTTATTTCACTATTGGTGTTGCTGTGTTCTGATTACAGAGGGAATTACCACCTTTATTTCCCATATTTTCACAATGTACATTGTATGCTACATCTTTAATAACTGTTTCATAAAGTGTATAGAGGGTACTCATATAATACTCAATTCCAGGTTCCCATAATGGCCCAAAAATTCTGCTTGCCCAAAGAATTTTTTTGATAATGTTATAACTAGTTTTGTTAATTAGAAATTGTGCGAATAGTACATCTAGGTAGATGCATAATGTCCTAATATGTATTTGTAGTTTGTTTCGAGTTTGTTATAAAAGTAATCTAAACTAATTTTTTATATAAGCATCCAGGATTTTTCACAATATATCATTATCGGACTATAATTAGAAGATATGGTAGGAGGGCATAGTAAGTATGGGTTTGTGTGCTTGATACTGCAAACTCTACTCACTATTCCCTCCTAACAATTTTCTAAACCAACATGCTGCTCAAGGATTCATATCAACATGTACAAGCCTACAAGCCTACAAATATATATTTAGATAAAATGTAAGTTTGTATAAAAATATGCACTTTAATTCAAATTGTTTCTTTATAATCTGTTAAATTTACATTGCTTATTTGTATTTAAATTTTTTCTATTTTTATATGTACATATTGGTGTAATTATTTTTAAGCTGTAAGTAAGAATTACTGTGTAATAATGTTCTTTGCCAGCCCCCCTAGTATTACTGAAATAGTATATTTCAGATATTCTGCAGGTTGGTGAAGTGTTTTTTATTTCACTAATGGTGTTGCTGTGTTCTGATTACAGAGGGAATTACCATCTTTATTTCCCATTTTTTCACAATGTACATTGTGTGCTACACCTTTAATAACTGTTTCATATAGTGTGTGGAGGGTACTCATATCATACTCAATTCCTGGTTCCCATAATGGCCCAAAAATTCTCCTTGCCCAATGAATTTTTTTAATATTGTTATAATTCGTTTTGTTAATTAGAAATTGTGCAAATAGTACAACTAGGTAGAAGCATAATGTCCTAATATGTATTTGTAGTTGGTATCAAGTTTGGTATATAAGTAATGTAAACTAATTTTTTATATAAGCATCCAGGATTTTTCACAATATATCATTATCGGAGTATAATTAGAAGATATGGTAGGAGGGCGTAGTAAGTATGGGTTTGTGTGCTTGATACTGCAAACTCTACTCACTATTCCCTCCTAACAATTTTCTAAACCAACATGCTGCTCAAGGATTCATATCAACATGTACAAGCCTACAAGCCTACAAATATATATTTAGATAATATGTAAGTTTGTATAAAAATATGTACTTTAATTCAAATTTTTTCTTTATAATCCATTAAATTTACATTGTTTATTTGTATTTAAATTTTTCTATTTTTATATGTACATATTGGTGTAATTATTTTTAAGCTGTAAGTAAGAATTACTGTGTAATAATGTTCTTTGCCAGCCCCTCTAGTATTACTGAATTAGTATATTTCAGATATTCTGCAGGTTGGTGAAGTGTTTTTTATTTCACTAATGGTGTTGCTGCGTTCTGATTACAGAGGGAATTACCTATTTTCACAATGTACATTGTATGCTACATATTTAATAACTGTTTCATATAGTGTGTGGAGGGTACTCATATCATACTAAATTCCTGGTTCCCATAATGGCCCAAAAATTCTGCTTGCCAAAGAATTTTTTTGATATTGTTATAACTAGTTTTGTTAATTAGAAATTGTGCGAATAGTACATCTAGGTAGATGCATAATGTCCTAATATGTATTTGTAGTTGGTTTCGAGTTTGTTATAAAAGTAATCTAAACTAATTTTTTATATAAGCATCCAGGATTTTTCACAATATATCATTATCGGACTATAATTAGAAGATATGGTAGGAGGGCATAGTAAGTATGGGTTTGTGTGCTTGATACTGCAAACTCTACTCACTATTCCCTCCTAACAATTTTCTAAACCAACATGCTGCTCAAGGATTCATATCAACATGTACAAGCCTACAAGCCTACAAATATATATTTACATAAAATGTAAGTTTGTATAAAAATATGCACATTAATTGAAATTGTTTCATTATAATCCGTTAAATTTTCATTGTTTATTTATATTTAAATTTTTTCTATTTTTATATGTACATATTGGTGTAATTATATATAAGCTGTAAGTAAGAATTACTGTGTAATAATGTTCTTTGCCAGCCCCTCTAGTATTACTGAAATAGTATATTTCAGATATCCTGCAGGTTGGTGAAGTGTTTTTTATTTCACTATTGGTGTTGCTGTGTTCTGATTACAGAGGGAATTACCACCTTTATTTCCCATATTTTCACAATGTACATTGTATGCTGCATCTTTAATAACTGTTTCATAAAGTGTATAGAGGGTACTCATATAATACTCAATTCCAGGTTCCCATAATGGCCCAAAAATTCTGCTTGCCCAAAGAATTTTTTTGATAATGTTATAACTAGTTTTGTTAATTAGAAATTGTGCGAATAGTACATCTAGGTAGATGCATAATGTCCTAATATGTATTTGTAGTTTGTTTCGAGTTTGTTATAAAAGTAATCTAAACTAATTTTTTATATAAGCATCCAGGATTTTTCCCAATATATCATTATCGGACTATAATTAGAAGATATGGTAGGAGGGCATAGTAAGTATGGGTTTGTGTGCTTGATACTGCAAACTCTACTCACTATTCCCTCCTAACAATTTTCTAAACCAACATGCTGCTCAAGGATTCATATCAACATGTACAAGCCTACAAGCCTACAAATATATATTTAGATAAAATGTAAGTTTGTATAAAAATATGCACTTTAATTGAAATTGTTTCTTTATAATCCGTTAAATTTACATTGTTTATTTATATTTAAATTTTTTCTATTTTTATATGTACATATTGGTGTAATTATTTTTAAGCTGTAAGTAAGAATTACTGTGTAATAATGTTCTTTGCCAGCCCCTCTAGTATTACTGAAATAGTATATTTCAGATATTCTGCAGGTTGGTGAAGTGTTTTTTATTTCACTATTGGTGTTGCTGTGTTCTGATTACAGAGGGAATTACCATCTTTATTTCCCATATTTTCACAATGTACATTGTGTGCTACACCTTTAATAACTGTTTCATATAGTGTGTGGAGGGTACTCATATCATACTCAATTCCTGGTTCCCATAATGGCCCAAAAATTCTCCTTGCCCAATGAATTTTTTTAATATTGTTATAATTCGTTTTGTTAATTAGAAATTGTGCAAATAGTACAACTAGGTAGAAGCATAATGTCCTAATATGTATTTGTAGTTGGTATCAAGTTTGGTATATAAGTAATGTAAACTAATTTTTTATATAAGCATCCAGGATTTTTCACAATATATCATTATCGGAGTATAATTAGGAGATATGGTAGGAGGGCGTAGTAAGTATGGGTTTGTGTGCTTGATACTGCAAACTCTACTCACTATTCCCTCCTAACAATTTTCTAAACCAACATGTTGCTCAAGGATTCATATCAACATGTACAAGCCTACAAGCCTACAAATATATATTTAGATAAAATGTATGTTTGTATAAAAATATGCACTTTAATTCAAATTGTTTCTTTATAATCTGTTAAATTTACATTGTTTATTTATATTTAAATTTTTTCTATTTTTATATGTACATATTGGTGTAATTATTTTTAAGCTGTAAGTAAGAATTACTGTGTAATAATGTTCTTTGCCAGCCCCTCTAGTATTACTGAAATAGTATATTTCAGATATTCTGCAGGTTGGTGAAGTGTTTTTTATTTCACTAATGGTGTTGCTGCGTTCTGATTACAGAGGGAATTACCTATTTTCACAATGTACATTGTATGCTACATATTTAATAACTGTTTCATATAGTGTGTGGAGGGTACTCATATCATACTAAATTCCTGGTTCCCATAATGGCCCAAAAATTCTGCTTGCCAAAGAATTTTTTTGATATTGTTATAACTAGTTTTGTTAATTAGAAATTGTGCGAATAGTACATCTAGGTAGATGCATAATGTCCTAATATGTATTTGTAGTTGGTTTCGAGTTTGTTATAAAAGTAATCTAAACTAATTTTTTATATAAGCATCCAGGATTTTTCACAATATATCAATATCGGACTATAATTAGAAGATATGGTAGGAGGGCATAGTAAGTATGGGTTTGTGTGCTTGATACTGCAAACTCTACTCACTATTCCCTCCTAACAATTTTCTAAACCAACATGCTGCTCAAGGATTCATATCAACATGTACAAGCCTACAAGCCTACAAATATATATTTACATAAAATGTAAGTTTGTATAAAAATATGCACATTAATTGAAATTGTTTCATTATAATCCGTTAAATTTTCATTGTTTATTTATATTTAAATTTTTTCTATTTTTATATGTACATATTGGTGTAATTATATATAAGCTGTAAGTAAGAATTACTGTGTAATAATGTTCTTTGCCAGCCCCTCTAGTATTACTGAAATAGTATATTTCAGATATCCTGCAGGTTGGTGAAGTGTTTTTTATTTCACTATTGGTGTTGCTGTGTTCTGATTACAGAGGGAATTACCACCTTTATTTCCCATATTTTCACAATGTACATTGTATGCTACATCTTTAATAACTGTTTCATAAAGTGTATAGAGGGTACTCATATAATACTCAATTCCAGGTTCCCATAATGGCCCAAAAATTCTGCTTGCCCAAAGAATTTTTTTGATAATGTTATAACTAGTTTTGTTAATTAGAAATTGTGCGAATAGTACATCTAGGTAGATGCATAATGTCCTAATATGTATTTGTAGTTTGTTTCGAGTTTGTTATAAAAGTAATCTAAACTAATTTTTTATATAAGCATCCAGGATTTTTCCCAATATATCATTATCGGACTATAATTAGAAGATATGGTAGGAGGGCATAGTAAGTATGGGTTTGTGTGCTTGATACTGCAAACTCTACTCACTATTCCCTCCTAACAATTTTCTAAACCAACATGCTGCTCAAGGATTCATATCAACATGTACAAGCCTACAAGCCTACAAATATATATTTAGATAAAATGTAAGTTTGTATAAAAATATGCACTTTAATTGAAATTGTTTCTTTATAATCCGTTAAATTTACATTGTTTATTTATATTTAAATTTTTTCTATTTTTATATGTACATATTGGTGTAATTATTTTTAAGCTGTAAGTAAGAATTACTGTGTAATAATGTTCTTTGCCAGCCCCTCTAGTATTACTGAAATAGTATATTTCAGATATTCTGCAGGTTGGTGAAGTGTTTTTTATTTCACTATTGGTGTTGCTGTGTTCTGATTACAGAGGGAATTACCATCTTTATTTCCCATATTTTCACAATGTACATTGTGTGCTACACCTTTAATAACTGTTTCATATAGTGTGTGGAGGGTACTCATATCATACTCAATTCCTGGTTCCCATAATGGCCCAAAAATTCTCCTTGCCCAATGAATTTTTTTAATATTGTTATAATTCGTTTTGTTAATTAGAAATTGTGCAAATAGTACAACTAGGTAGAAGCATAATGTCCTAATATGTATTTGTAGTTGGTATCAAGTTTGGTATATAAGTAATGTAAACTAATTTTTTATATAAGCATCCAGGATTTTTCACAATATATCATTATCGGAGTATAATTAGGAGATATGGAAGGAGGGCGTAGTAAGTATGGGTTTGTGTGCTTGATACTGCAAACTCTACTCACTATTCCCTCCTAACAATTTTCTAAACCAACATGTTGCTCAAGGATTCATATCAACATGTACAAGCCTACAAGCCTACAAATATATATTTAGATAAAATGTATGTTTGTATAAAAATATGCACTTTAATTCAAATTGTTTCTTTATAATCTGTTAAATTTACATTGTTTATTTATATTTAAATTTTTTCTATTTTTATATGTACATATTGGTGTAATTATTTTTAAGCTGTAAGTAAGAATTATTGTGTAATAATGTTCTTTGCCAGCCCCTCTAGTATTACTGAAATAGTATATTTCAGATATTCTGCAGGTTGGTGAAGTGTTTTTTATTTCACTAATGGTGTTGCTGCGTTCTGATTACAGAGGGAATTACCTATTTTCACAATGTACATTGTGTGCTACATATTTAATAACTGTTTCATATAGTGTGTGGAGGGTACTCATATCATACTCAATTCCTGGTTCCCATAATGGCCCAAAAATTCTCCTTGCCCAATGAATTTTTTTGATATTGTTATAATTAGTTTTGTTAATTAAAAATTGTGCAAATAGTACAACTAGGTGGATGCACGTCCTAATATGTATTTGTAGTTGGTATCAAGTTTGGTATATAAGTAATGTAAACTAATTTTTTATATAAGCATCCAGGATTTTTCACAATATATCATTATCGGAGTATAATTAGAAGATATGGTAGGAGGGCGTAGTAAGTATGGGTTTGTGTGCTTGATACTGCAAACTCTACTCACTATTCCCTCCTAACAATTTTCTAAACCAACATGCTGCTCAAGGATTCATATCAACATGTACAAGCCTACAAGCCTACAAATATATATTTAGATAATATGTAAGTTTGTATAAAAATATGTACTTTAATTCAAATTTTTTCTTTATAATCCATTAAATTTACATTGTTTATTTGTATTTAAATTTTTCTATTTTTATATGTACATATTGGTGTAATTATTTTTAAGCTGTAAGTAAGAATTACTGTGTAATAATGTTCTTTGCCAGCCCCTCTAGTATTACTGAATTAGTATATTTCAGATATTCTGCAGGTTGGTGAAGTGTTTTTTATTTCACTAATGGTGTTGCTGCGTTCTGATTACAGAGGGAATTACCTATTTTCACAATGTACATTGTATGCTACATATTTAATAACTGTTTCATATAGTGTGTGGAGGGTACTCATATCATACTCAATTCCTGGTTCCCATAATGGCCCAAAAATTCTCCTTGCCCAATGAATTTTTTTGATATTGTTATAATTAGTTTTGTTAATTAAAAATTGTGCAAATAGTACAACTAGGTGGATGCATAATGTCCTAATATGTATTTGTAGTTGGTATCGAGTTTGTTATAAAAGTAATGTAAACTAATTTTTAATATAAGCATCCAGGATTTTTCACAATATATCATTATCGGAGTATAATTAGAAGATATGGCAGGAGGGTGTAGTAAGTATGGGTTTGTGTTCTTGATACTGCAAACTCTACTCACTATTCCCTCCTAACAATTTTCTAAACCAACCTGCTGCTCAAGGATTCATATCAACATGTACAAGCCTACAAGCCTACAAATATATATTTACATAAAATGTAAGTTTGTATAAAAATATGCACATTAATTGAAATTGTTTCTTTATAATCCGTTAAATTTACATTGTTTATTTATATTTAAATTTTTTCTATTTTTATATGTACATATTGGTGTAATTATATATAAGCTGTAAGTAAGAATTACTGTGTAATAATGTTCTTTGCCAGCCCCTCTAGTATTACTGAAATAGTATATTTCAGATATTCTGCAGGTTGGTGAAGTGTTTTTTATTTCACTATTGGTGTTGCTGTGTTCTGATTACAGAGGGAATTACCACCTTTATTTCCCATATTTTCACAATGTACATTGTATGCTACATCTTTAATAACTGTTTCATAAAGTGTATAGAGGGTACTCATATAATACTCAATTCCAGGTTCCCATAATGGCCCAAAAATTCTTCTTGCCCAAAGAATTTTTTTGATAATGTTATAACTAGTTTTGTTAATTAGAAATTGTGCGAATAGTACATCTAGGTAGATGCATAATGTCCTAATATGTATTTGTAGTTGGTTTCGAGTTTGTTATAAAAGTAATCTAAACTAATTTTTTATATAAGCATCCAGGATTTTTCACAATATATCATTATCGGACTATAATTAGAAGATATGGTAGGAGGGCATAGTAAGTATGGGTTTGTGTGCATGATACTGCAAACTCTACTCACTATTCCCTCCTAACAATTTTCTAAACCAACATGCTGCTCAAGGATTCATATCAACATGTACAAGCCTACAAGCCTACAAGCCTACAAATATATATTTAGATAAAATGTAAGTTTGTATAAAAATATGTACTTTAATTCAAATTTTTTCTTTATAATCCGTTAAATTTACATTGTTTATTTGTATTTAAATTATTTCTTTTTTTATATGTACATATTGGTGTAATTATATATAAGCTGTAAGTAAGAATTACTGTGTAATAATGTTCTTTGCCAGCCTCTCTAGTATTATTGAAATAGTAGATTTCAGATATTCTACAGGTTGGAGACATGTTTTTTATTTCACTAATGGTGTTGCTGTGTTCTGATTACAGGGGGAAATTACCACCTTTATTTCCCATATTTTCACAATGTACATTGTATGCTACATCTTTCTTAACTGTTTCATATAGTGTATAGAGGGTACTCATATAATATTCAATTTCTGGTTCCCATAATGGCCCAAAAATTCTGCTTGCCCAACAAATTTTTTTGATATTGTTATAATTAGTTTTGTTAATTACAAATTGTGCGAATAGTACATCTAGGTAGATGCATAATGTCCTAATATGTATTTGTAGTTGGTTTCGAGTTTGTTATAAAAGTAATGTAAACTAATTATTTATATAAGCATCCAGGATTTTTCACAATATATCATTATTGGACTATAATTAGAAGATATGGTAGGAGGGCATAGTAAGTATGGGTTTGTGTGCTTGATACTGCAAACTCTACTCACTATTCCCTCCTAACAATTTTCTAAACCAACATGCTGCTCAAGGATTCATATCAACATGTACAAGCCTACAAGCCTACAAATATATATTTAGATAAAATGTAAGTTTGTATAAAAATATGTACTTTAATTCAAATTTTTTCTTTATAATCCGTTAAATTTACATTGTTTATTTGTATTTAAATTTTTTCTATTTTTATATGTACATATTGGTGTAATTATATATAAGCTGTAAGTAAGAATTACTGTGTAATAATGTTCTTTGCCAGCCCCTCTAGTATTATTGAAATAGTAGATTTCAGATATTCTACAGGTTGGAGACATGTTTTTTATTTCACTAATGGTGTTGCTGTGTTCTGATTACAGAGGGAATTACCATCTTTATTTCCCATATTTTCACAATGTACATTGTGTGCTACATCTTTAATAACTGTTTCATATAGTGTGTGGAGGGTACTCATATCATACTCAATTCCTGGTTCCCATAATGGCCCAAAAATTCTCCTTGCCCAATGAATTTTTTTAATATTGTTATAATTCATTTTGTTAATTAGAAATTGTGCAAATAGTACAACTAGGTAGAAGCATAATGTCCTAATATGTATTTGTAGTTGGTATCGAGTTTGTTATAAAAGTAATGTAAACTAAGTTTTTATATAAGCATCCAGGATTTTTCACAATATATCATTATCGGACTATAATTAGAAGATATGGTAGGAGGGCATAGTAAGTATGGGTTTGTGTGCTTGATACTGCAAACTCTACTCACTATTCCCTCCTAACAATTTTCTAAACCAACATGCTGCTCAAGGATTCATATCAACATGTTCAAGCCTACAAGCCTACAAATATATATTTAGATAAAATGTAAGTTTGTATAAAAATATGTACTTTAATTCAAATTTTTTCTTTATAATCCGTTAAATTTACATTGTTTATTTGTATTTAAATTATTTCTTTTTTTATATGTACATATTGGTGTAATTATATATAAGCTGTAAGTAAGAATTACTGTGTAATAATGTTCTTTGCCAGCCTCTCTAGTATTATTGAAATAGTAGATTTCAGATATTCTACAGGTTGGAGACATGTTTTTTATTTCACTAATGGTGTTGCTGTGTTCTGATTACAGGGGGAAATTACCACCTTTATTTCCCGTATTTTCACAATGTACATTGTATGCTACATCTTTCTTAACTGTTTCATATAGTGTATAGAGGGTACTCATATAATACTCAATTTCTGGTTCCCATAATGGCCCAAAAATTCTGCTCACCCAACAAATTTTTTTGATATTGTTATAATTAGTTTTGTTAATTACAAATTGTGCGAGTAGTACAACTAGGTAGATGCATAATGTCCTAACATGTATTTGTAGTTGGTATCGAGTTTGTTATAAAAGTAATGTAAACTAATTTTTAATATAAGCATCCAGGATTTTTCACAATATATCATTATCGGAATATAATTAGAAGATATGGTAGGAGGGTGTAGTAAGTATGGGTTTGTGTGCTTGATACTGCAAACTCTACTCACTATTCCCTCCTAACAATTTTCTAAACCAACCTGCTGCTCAAGGATTCATATCAACATGTACAAACCTACAAGCCTACAAATATATATTTAGATAAAATGTAAGTTTGTATAAAAATATGCACTTTAATTGAAATTGTTTCTTTATAATCCGTTAAATTTACATTGTTTATTTATATTTAAATTTTTTCTATTTTTATATGTACATAGTGATGTAATTATATATAAGCTGTAAGTAAGAATTACTGTGTAATAATGTTCTTTGCCAGCCCCTCTAGTATTATTGAAATAGTATATTTCAGATATTCTACAGGTTGGAGAAAGGTTTTTTATTTCACTAATGGTGTTGCTGTGTTCTGATTACAGAGTTAATTACCATCTTTATTTCCCATATTTTCACAATGTACATTGTGTGCTACATCTTTAATAACTGTTTCATATAGTGTGTGGAGGGTACTCATATAATACTCAATTCCTGGTTCCCATAATGGCCCAAAAATTCTCCTTGCCAAATGAATTTTTTTGATATTGTTATAATTCGTTTTGTTAATTAGAAATTGTGCAAATAGTACAACTAGGTAGAAGCATAATGTCCTAATATGTATTTGTAGTTGGTATCGAGTTTGTTATAAAAGAAATGTAAACTAATTTTTTATATAAGCATCCAGGATTTTTCACAATATATCATTATAGGACTATAATTAGAAGATATGGTAGGAGGGCGTAGTAAGTATGGGTTTGTGTGCTTGATACTGCAAACTCTACTCACTATTCCCTCCTAACAATTTTCTAAACCAACCTGCTGCTCAAGGATTCATATCAACATGTACAAGCCTACAAGCCTACAAATATATATTTAGATAAAATGTAAGTTTGTATAAAAATATGTACTTTAATTCAAATTTTTTCTTTATAATCCATTAAATTTACATTGTTTTTTTGTATTTAAATTTTTTCTATTTTTATATGTACACATTGGTGTAATTATTTTTAAGCTGTTAGTAAGAATTACTGTGTAATAATGTTCTTTGCCAGCCCCTCTAGTATTGTTGAAATAGTAGATTTCAGATATTCTACAGGTTGGAGACATGTTTTTTATTTCACTAATGGTGTTGCTGTGTTCTGATTACAGAGGGAATTACCACCTTTATTTCCCATATTTTCACAATGTACATTGTGTGCTACATCTTTAATAACTGTTTCATATAGTGTGTGGAGGGTACTCATATAATACTCAATTCCTGGTTCCCATAATGGCCCAAAAATTCTCCTTGCCAAATGAATTTTTTTGATATTGTTATAATTCGTATTGTTAATTAGAAATTGTGCAAATAGTACAACTAGGTAGAAGCATAATGTCCTAATATGTATTTGTAGTTGGTATCGAGTTTGTTATAAAAGAAATGTAAACTAATTTTTTATATAAGCATCCAGGATTTTTCACAATATATCATTATCGGACTATAATTAGAAGATATGGTAGGAGGGCGTAGTAAGTATGGGTTTGTGTGCTTGATACTGCAAACTCTACTCACTATTCCCTCCTAACAATTTTCTAAACCAACATGCTGCTCAAGGATTCATATCAACATGTACAAGCCTACAAGCCTACAAATATATATTTAGATAAAATGTAAGTTTGTATAAAAATATGTACATTAATTCAAATTTTTTCTTTATAATCCATTAAATTTACATTGTTTTTTTGTATTTAAATTTTTTCTATTTTTATATGTACACATTGGTGTAATTATTTTTAAGCTGTTAGTAAGAATTACTGTGTAATAATGTTCTTTGCCAGCCCCTCTAGTATTGTTGAAATAGTAGATTTCAGATATTCTACAGGTTGGAGACATGTTTTTTATTTCACTAATGGTGTTGCTGTGTTCTGATTACAGAGGGAATTACCACCTTTATTTCCCATATTTTCACAATGTACATTGTGTGCTACATCTTTAATAACTGTTTCATATAGTGTGTAGAGGGTACTCATATAATACTCAATTCCTGGTTCCCATAATGGCCCAAGAATTCTCCTTGCCAAATGAATTTTTTTGATATTGTTATAATTCGTTTTGTTAATTAGAAATTGTGCAAATAGTAAAACTAGGTAGAAGCATAATGTCGTAATATGTATTTGTAGTTGGTATCGAGTTTGTTATAAAAGTAATGTAAACTAATTTTTTATATAAGCATCCAGGATTTTTCACAATATATCATTATCGGACTATAATTAGAAGATATGGAAGGAGGGCGTAGTAAGTATGGGTTTGTGTGCATGATACTGCAAACTCTACTCACTATTCCCTCCTAACAATTTTCTAAACCAACATGTTGCTCAAGGATTCATATCAACATGTACAAGCCTACAAGCCTACAAATATATATTTAGATAAAATGTATGTTTGTATAAAAATATGCACTTTAATTGAAATTGTTTCTTTATAATCTGTTAAATTTACATTGTTTATTTATATTTAAATTTTTTCTATTTTTATATGTACATATTGGTGTAATTATTTTTAAGCTGTAAGTAAGAATTACTGTGTAATAATGTTCTTTGCCAGCCCCTCTAGTATTACTGAAATAGTATATTTCAGATATTCTGCAGGTTGGTGAAGTGTTTTTTATTTCACTAATGGTGTTGCTGCGTTCTGATTACAGAGGGAATTACCTATTTTCACAATGTACATTGTGTGCTACATATTTAATAACTGTTTCATATAGTGTGTGGAGGGTACTCATATCATACTAAATTCCTGGTTCCCATAATGGCCCAAAAATTCTGCTTGCCCAAAGAATTTTTTTGATATTGTTATAACTAGTTTTGTTAATTAGAAATTGTGCGAATAGTACATCTAGGTAGATGCATAATGTCCTAATATGTATTTGTAGTTGGTTTCGAGTTTGTTATAAAAGTAATCTAAACTAATTTTTTATATAAGCATCCAGGATTTTTCACAATATATCATTATCGGACTATAATTAGAAGATATGGTAGGAGGGCATAGTAAGTATGGGTTTGTGTGCTTGATACTGCAAACTCTACTCACTATTCCCTCCTAACAATTTTCTAAACCAACATGCTGCTCAAGGATTCATATCAACATGTACAAGCCTACAAGCCTACAAATATATATTTAGATAAAATGTAAGTTTGTATAAAAATATGCACTTTAATTCAAATTGTTTCTTTATAATCTGTTAAATTTACATTGCTTATTTGTATTTAAATTTTTTCTATTTTTATATGTACATATTGGTGTAATTATTTTTAAGCTGTAAGTAAGAATTACTGTGTAATAATGTTCTTTGCCAGCCCCCCTAGTATTACTGAAATAGTATATTTCAGATATTCTGCAGGTTGGTGAAGTGTTTTTTATTTCACTAATGGTGTTGCTGTGTTCTGATTACAGAGGGAATTACCATCTTTATTTCCCATTTTTTCACAATGTACATTGTGTGCTACACCTTTAATAACTGTTTCATATAGTGTGTGGAGGTTACTCATATCATACTCAATTCCTGGTTCCCATAATGGCCCAAAAATTCTCCTTGCCCAATGAATTTTTTTAATATTGTTATAATTCGTTTTGTTAATTAGAAATTGTGCAAATAGTACAACTAGGTAGAAGCATAATGTCCTAATATGTATTTGTAGTTGGTATCAAGTTTGGTATATAAGTAATGTAAACTAATTTTTTATATAAGCATCCAGGATTTTTCACAATATATCATTATCGGAGTATAATTAGAAGATATGGTAGGAGGGCGTAGTAAGTATGGGTTTGTGTGCTTGATACTGCAAACTCTACTCACTATTCCCTCCTAACAATTTTCTAAACCAACATGCTGCTCAAGGATTCATATCAACATGTACAAGCCTACAAGCCTACAAATATATATTTAGATAATATGTAAGTTTGTATAAAAATATGTACTTTAATTCAAATTTTTTCTTTATAATCCATTAAATTTACATTGTTTATTTGTATTTAAATTTTTCTATTTTTATATGTACATATTGGTGTAATTATTTTTAAGCTGTAAGTAAGAATTACTGTGTAATAATGTTCTTTGCCAGCCCCTCTAGTATTACTGAATTAGTATATTTCAGATATTCTGCAGGTTGGTGAAGTGTTTTTTATTTCACTAATGGTGTTGCTGCGTTCTGATTACAGAGGGAATTACCTATTTTCACAATGTACATTGTATGCTACATATTTAATAACTGTTTCATATAGTGTGTGGAGGGTACTCATATCATACTAAATTCCTGGTTCCCATAATGGCCCAAAAATTCTGCTTGCCAAAGAATTTTTTTGATATTGTTATAACTAGTTTTGTTAATTAGAAATTGTGCGAATAGTACATCTAGGTAGATGCATAATGTCCTAATATGTATTTGTAGTTGGTTTCGAGTTTGTTATAAAAGTAATCTAAACTAATTTTTTATATAAGCATCCAGGATTTTTCACAATATATCATTATCGGACTATAATTAGAAGATATGGTAGGAGGGCATAGTAAGTATGGGTTTGTGTGCTTGATACTGCAAACTCTACTCACTATTCCCTCCTAACAATTTTCTAAACCAACATGCTGCTCAAGGATTCATATCAACATGTACAAGCCTACAAGCCTACAAATATATATTTACATAAAATGTAAGTTTGTATAAAAATATGCACATTAATTGAAATTGTTTCATTATAATCCGTTAAATTTTCATTGTTTATTTATATTTAAATTTTTTCTATTTTTATATGTACATATTGGTGTAATTATATATAAGCTGTAAGTAAGAATTACTGTGTAATAATGTTCTTTGCCAGCCCCTCTAGTATTACTGAAATAGTATATTTCAGATATCCTGCAGGTTGGTGAAGTGTTTTTTATTTCACTATTGGTGTTGCTGTGTTCTGATTACAGAGGGAATTACCACCTTTATTTCCCATATTTTCACAATGTACATTGTATGCTGCATCTTTAATAACTGTTTCATAAAGTGTATAGAGGGTACTCATATAATACTCAATTCCAGGTTCCCATAATGGCCCAAAAATTCTGCTTGCCCAAAGAATTTTTTTGATAATGTTATAACTAGTTTTGTTAATTAGAAATTGTGCGAATAGTACATCTAGGTAGATGCATAATGTCCTAATATGTATTTGTAGTTTGTTTCGAGTTTGTTATAAAAGTAATCTAAACTAATTTTTTATATAAGCATCCAGGATTTTTCCCAATATATCATTATCGGACTATAATTAGAAGATATGGTAGGAGGGCATAGTAAGTATGGGTTTGTGTGCTTGATACTGCAAACTCTACTCACTATTCCCTCCTAACAATTTTCTAAACCAACATGCTGCTCAAGGATTCATATCAACATGTACAAGCCTACAAGCCTACAAATATATATTTAGATAAAATGTAAGTTTGTATAAAAATATGCACTTTAATTGAAATTGTTTCTTTATAATCCATTAAATTTACATTGTTTATTTATATTTAAATTTTTTCTATTTTTATATGTACATATTGGTGTAATTATTTTTAAGCTGTAAGTAAGAATTACTGTGTAATAATGATCTTTGCCAGCCCCTCTAGTATTACTGAAATAGTATATTTCAGATATTCTGCAGGTTGGTGAAGTGTTTTTTATTTCACTATTGGTGTTGCTGTGTTCTGATTACAGAGGGAATTACCATCTTTATTTCCCATATTTTCACAATGTACATTGTGTGCTACACCTTTAATAACTGTTTCATATAGTGTGTGGAGGGTACTCATATCATACTCAATTCCTGGTTCCCATAATGGCCCAAAAATTCTCCTTGCCCAATGAATTTTTTTAATATTGTTATAATTCGTTTTGTTAATTAGAAATTGTGCAAATAGTACAACTAGGTAGAAGCATAATGTCCTAATATGTATTTGTAGTTGGTATCAAGTTTGGTATATAAGTAATGTAAACTAATTTTTTATATAAGCATCCAGGATTTTTCACAATATATCATTATCGGAGTATAATTAGGAGATATGGTAGGAGGGCGTAGTAAGTATGGGTTTGTGTGCTTGATACTGCAAACTCTACTCACTATTCCCTCCTAACAATTTTCTAAACCAACATGTTGCTCAAGGATTCATATCAACATGTACAAGCCTACAAGCCTACAAATATATATTTAGATAAAATGTATGTTTGTATAAAAATATGCACTTTAATTCAAATTGTTTCTTTATAATCTGTTAAATTTACATTGTTTATTTATATTTAAATTTTTTCTATTTTTATATGTACATATTGGTGTAATTATTTTTAAGCTGTAAGTAAGGATTACTGTGTAATAATGTTCTTTGCCAGCCCCTCTAGTATTACTGAAATAGTATATTTCAGATATTCTGCAGGTTGGTGAAGTGTTTTTTATTTCACTAATGGTGTTGCTGCGTTCTGATTACAGAGGGAATTACCTATTTTCACAATGTACATTGTATGCTACATATTTAATAACTGTTTCATATAGTGTGTGGAGGGTACTCATATCATACTAAATTCCTGGTTCCCATAATGGCCCAAAAATTCTGCTTGCCAAAGAATTTTTTTGATATTGTTATAACTAGTTTTGTTAATTAGAAATTGTGCGAATAGTACATCTAGGTAGATGCATAATGTCCTAATATGTATTTGTAGTTGGTTTCGAGTTTGTTATAAAAGTAATCTAAACTAATTTTTTATATAAGCATCCAGGATTTTTCACAATATATCATTATCGGACTATAATTAGAAGATATGGTAGGAGGGCATAGTAAGTATGGGTTTGTGTGCTTGATACTGCAAACTCTACTCACTATTCCCTCCTAACAATTTTCTAAACCAACATGCTGCTCAAGGATTCATATCAACATGTACAAGCCTACAAGCCTACAAATATATATTTACATAAAATGTAAGTTTGTATAAAAATATGCACATTAATTGAAATTGTTTCATTATAATCCGTTAAATTTTCATTGTTTATTTATATTTAAATTTTTTCTATTTTTATATGTACATATTGGTGTAATTATATATAAGCTGTAAGTAAGAATTACTGTGTAATAATGTTCTTTGCCAGCCCCTCTAGTATTACTGAAATAGTATATTTCAGATATCCTGCAGGTTGGTGAAGTGTTTTTTATTTCACTATTGGTGTTGCTGTGTTCTGATTACAGAGGGAATTACCACCTTTATTTCCCATATTTTCACAATGTACATTGTATGCTACATCTTTAATAACTGTTTCATAAAGTGTATAGAGGGTACTCATATAATACTCAATTCCAGGTTCCCATAATGGCCCAAAAATTCTGCTTGCCCAAAGAATTTTTTTGATAATGTTATAACTAGTTTTGTTAATTAGAAATTGTGCGAATAGTACATCTAGGTAGATGCATAATGTCCTAATATGTATTTGTAGTTTGTTTCGAGTTTGTTATAAAAGTAATCTAAACTAATTTTTTATATAAGCATCCAGGATTTTTCACAATATATCATTATCGGACTATAATTAGAAGATATGGTAGGAGGGCATAGTAAGTATGGGTTTGTGTGCTTGATACTGCAAACTCTACTCACTATTCCCTCCTAACAATTTTCTAAACCAACATGCTGCTCAAGGATTCATATCAACATGTACAAGCCTACAAGCCTACAAATATATATTTAGATAAAATGTAAGTTTGTATAAAAATATGCACTTTAATTCAAATTGTTTCTTTATAATCTGTTAAATTTACATTGCTTATTTGTATTTAAATTTTTTCTATTTTTATATGTACATATTGGTGTAATTATTTTTAAGCTGTAAGTAAGAATTACTGTGTAATAATGTTCTTTGCCAGCCCCCCTAGTATTACTGAAATAGTATATTTCAGATATTCTGCAGGTTGGTGAAGTGTTTTTTATTTCACTAATGGTGTTGCTGCGTTCTGATTACAGAGGGAATTACCTATTTTCACAATGTACATTGTATGCTACATATTTAATAACTGTTTCATATAGTGTGTGGAGGGTACTCATATCATACTAAATTCCTGGTTCCCATAATGGCCCAAAAATTCTGCTTGCCAAAGAATTTTTTTGATATTGTTATAACTAGTTTTGTTAATTAGAAATTGTGCGAATAGTACATCTAGGTAGATGCATAATGTCCTAATATGTATTTGTAGTTGGTTTCGAGTTTGTTATAAAAGTAATCTAAACTAATTTTTTATATAAGCATCCAGGATTTTTCACAATATATCATTATCGGACTATAATTAGAAGATATGGTAGGAGGGCATAGTAAGTATGGGTTTGTGTGCTTGATACTGCAAACTCTACTCACTATTCCCTCCTAACAATTTTCTAAACCAACATGCTGCTCAAGGATTCATATCAACATGTACAAGCCTACAAGCCTACAAATATATATTTACATAAAATGTAAGTTTGTATAAAAATATGCACATTAATTGAAATTGTTTCATTATAATCCGTTAAATTTTCATTGTTTATTTATATTTAAATTTTTTCTATTTTTATATGTACATATTGGTGTAATTATATATAAGCTGTAAGTAAGAATTACTGTGTAATAATGTTCTTTGCCAGCCCCTCTAGTATTACTGAAATAGTATATTTCAGATATCCTGCAGGTTGGTGAAGTGTTTTTTATTTCACTATTGGTGTTGCTGTGTTCTGATTACAGAGGGAATTACCACCTTTATTTCCCATATTTTCACAATGTACATTGTATGCTGCATCTTTAATAACTGTTTCATAAAGTGTATAGAGGGTACTCATATAATACTCAATTCCAGGTTCCCATAATGGCCCAAAAATTCTGCTTGCCCAAAGAATTTTTTTGATAATGTTATAACTAGTTTTGTTAATTAGAAATTGTGCGAATAGTACATCTAGGTAGATGCATAATGTCCTAATATGTATTTGTAGTTTGTTTCGAGTTTGTTATAAAAGTAATCTAAACTAATTTTTTATATAAGCATCCAGGATTTTTCCCAATATATCATTATCGGACTATAATTAGAAGATATGGTAGGAGGGCATAGTAAGTATGGGTTTGTGTGCTTGATACTGCAAACTCTACTCACTATTCCCTCCTAACAATTTTCTAAACCAACATGCTGCTCAAGGATTCATATCAACATGTACAAGCCTACAAGCCTACAAATATATATTTAGATAAAATGTAAGTTTGTATAAAAATATGCACTTTAATTGAAATTGTTTCTTTATAATCCATTAAATTTACATTGTTTATTTATATTTAAATTTTTTCTATTTTTATATGTACATATTGGTGTAATTATTTTTAAGCTGTAAGTAAGAATTACTGTGTAATAATGTTCTTTGCCAGCCCCTCTAGTATTACTGAAATAGTATATTTCAGATATTCTGCAGGTTGGTGAAGTGTTTTTTATTTCACTATTGGTGTTGCTGTGTTCTGATTACAGAGGGAATTACCATCTTTATTTCCCATATTTTCACAATGTACATTGTGTGCTACACCTTTAATAACTGTTTCATATAGTGTGTGGAGGGTACTCATATCATACTCAATTCCTGGTTCCCATAATGGCCCAAAAATTCTCCTTGCCCAATGAATTTTTTTAATATTGTTATAATTCGTTTTGTTAATTAGAAATTGTGCAAATAGTACAACTAGGTAGAAGCATAATGTCCTAATATGTATTTGTAGTTGGTATCAAGTTTGGTATATAAGTAATGTAAACTAATTTTTTATATAAGCATCCAGGATTTTTCACAATATATCATTATCGGAGTATAATTAGGAGATATGGTAGGAGGGCGTAGTAAGTATGGGTTTGTGTGCTTGATACTGCAAACTCTACTCACTATTCCCTCCTAACAATTTTCTAAACCAACATGTTGCTCAAGGATTCATATCAACATGTACAAGCCTACAAGCCTACAAATATATATTTAGATAAAATGTATGTTTGTATAAAAATATGCACTTTAATTCAAATTGTTTCTTTATAATCTGTTAAATTTACATTGTTTATTTATATTTAAATTTTTTCTATTTTTATATGTACATATTGGTGTAATTATTTTTAAGCTGTAAGTAAGAATTACTGTGTAATAATGTTCTTTGCCAGCCCCTCTAGTATTACTGAAATAGTATATTTCAGATATTCTGCAGGTTGGTGAAGTGTTTTTTATTTCACTAATGGTGTTGCTGCGTTCTGATTACAGAGGGAATTACCTATTTTCACAATGTACATTGTATGCTACATATTTAATAACTGTTTCATATAGTGTGTGGAGGGTACTCATATCATACTAAATTCCTGGTTCCCATAATGGCCCAAAAATTCTGCTTGCCAAAGAATTTTTTTGATATTGTTATAACTAGTTTTGTTAATTAGAAATTGTGCGAATAGTACATCTAGGTAGATGCATAATGTCCTAATATGTATTTGTAGTTGGTTTCGAGTTTGTTATAAAAGTAATCTAAACTAATTTTTTATATAAGCATCCAGGATTTTTCACAATATATCATTATCGGACTATAATTAGAAGATATGGTAGGAGGGCATAGTAAGTATGGGTTTGTGTGCTTGATACTGCAAACTCTACTCACTATTCCCTCCTAACAATTTTCTAAACCAACATGCTGCTCAAGGATTCATATCAACATGTACAAGCCTACAAGCCTACAAATATATATTTACATAAAATGTAAGTTTGTATAAAAATATGCACATTAATTGAAATTGTTTCATTATAATCCGTTAAATTTTCATTGTTTATTTATATTTAAATTTTTTCTATTTTTATATGTACATATTGGTGTAATTATATATAAGCTGTAAGTAAGAATTACTGTGTAATAATGTTCTTTGCCAGCCCCTCTAGTATTACTGAAATAGTATATTTCAGATATCCTGCAGGTTGGTGAAGTGTTTTTTATTTCACTATTGGTGTTGCTGTGTTCTGATTACAGAGGGAATTACCACCTTTATTTCCCATATTTTCACAATGTACATTGTATGCTACATCTTTAATAACTGTTTCATAAAGTGTATAGAGGGTACTCATATAATACTCAATTCCAGGTTCCCATAATGGCCCAAAAATTCTGCTTGCCCAAAGAATTTTTTTGATAATGTTATAACTAGTTTTGTTAATTAGAAATTGTGCGAATAGTACATCTAGGTAGATGCATAATGTCCTAATATGTATTTGTAGTTTGTTTCGAGTTTGTTATAAAAGTAATCTAAACTAATTTTTTATATAAGCATCCAGGATTTTTCCCAATATATCATTATCGGACTATAATTAGAAGATATGGTAGGAGGGCATAGTAAGTATGGGTTTGTGTGCTTGATACTGCAAACTCTACTCACTATTCCCTCCTAACAATTTTCTAAACCAACATGCTGCTCAAGGATTCATATCAACATGTACAAGCCTACAAGCCTACAAATATATATTTAGATAAAATGTAAGTTTGTATAAAAATATGCACTTTAATTGAAATTGTTTCTTTATAATCCGTTAAATTTACATTGTTTATTTATATTTAAATTTTTTCTATTTTTATATGTACATATTGGTGTAATTATTTTTAAGCTGTAAGTAAGAATTACTGTGTAATAATGTTCTTTGCCAGCCCCTCTAGTATTACTGAAATAGTATATTTCAGATATTCTGCAGGTTGGTGAAGTGTTTTTTATTTCACTATTGGTGTTGCTGTGTTCTGATTACAGAGGGAATTACCATCTTTATTTCCCATATTTTCACAATGTACATTGTGTGCTACACCTTTAATAACTGTTTCATATAGTGTGTGGAGGGTACTCATATCATACTCAATTCCTGGTTCCCATAATGGCCCAAAAATTCTCCTTGCCCAATGAATTTTTTTAATATTGTTATAATTCGTTTTGTTAATTAGAAATTGTGCAAATAGTACAACTAGGTAGAAGCATAATGTCCTAATATGTATTTGTAGTTGGTATCAAGTTTGGTATATAAGTAATGTAAACTAATTTTTTATATAAGCATCCAGGATTTTTCACAATATATCATTATCGGAGTATAATTAGGAGATATGGAAGGAGGGCGTAGTAAGTATGGGTTTGTGTGCTTGATACTGCAAACTCTACTCACTATTCCCTCCTAACAATTTTCTAAACCAACATGTTGCTCAAGGATTCATATCAACATGTACAAGCCTACAAGCCTACAAATATATATTTAGATAAAATGTATGTTTGTATAAAAATATGCACTTTAATTCAAATTGTTTCTTTATAATCTGTTAAATTTACATTGTTTATTTATATTTAAATTTTTTCTATTTTTATATGTACATATTGGTGTAATTATTTTTAAGCTGTAAGTAAGAATTACTGTGTAATAATGTTCTTTGCCAGCCCCTCTAGTATTACTGAAATAGTATATTTCAGATATTCTGCAGGTTGGTGAAGTGTTTTTTATTTCACTAATGGTGTTGCTGCGTTCTGATTACAGAGGGAATTACCTATTTTCACAATGTACATTGTGTGCTACATATTTAATAACTGTTTCATATAGTGTGTGGAGGGTACTCATATCATACTCAATTCCTGGTTCCCATAATGGCCCAAAAATTCTCCTTGCCCAATGAATTTTTTTGATATTGTTATAATTAGTTTTGTTAATTAAAAATTGTGCAAATAGTACAACTAGGTGGATGCACGTCCTAATATGTATTTGTAGTTGGTATCAAGTTTGGTATATAAGTAATGTAAACTAATTTTTTATATAAGCATCCAGGATTTTTCACAATATATCATTATCGGAGTATAATTAGAAGATATGGTAGGAGGGCGTAGTAAGTATGGGTTTGTGTGCTTGATACTGCAAACTCTACTCACTATTCCCTCCTAACAATTTTCTAAACCAACATGCTGCTCAAGGATTCATATCAACATGTACAAGCCTACAAGCCTACAAATATATATTTAGATAATATGTAAGTTTGTATAAAAATATGTACTTTAATTCAAATTTTTTCTTTATAATCCATTAAATTTACATTGTTTATTTGTATTTAAATTTTTCTATTTTTATATGTACATATTGGTGTAATTATTTTTAAGCTGTAAGTAAGAATTACTGTGTAATAATGTTCTTTGCCAGCCCCTCTAGTATTACTGAATTAGTATATTTCAGATATTCTGCAGGTTGGTGAAGTGTTTTTTATTTCACTAATGGTGTTGCTGCGTTCTGATTACAGAGGGAATTACCTATTTTCACAATGTACATTGTGTGCTACATATTTAATAACTGTTTCATATAGTGTGTGGAGGGTACTCATATCATACTCAATTCCTGGTTCCCATAATGGCCCAAAAATTCTCCTTGCCCAATGAATTTTTTTGATATTGTTATAATTAGTTTTGTTAATTAAAAATTGTGCAAATAGTACAACTAGGTGGATGCATAATGTCCTAATATGTATTTGTAGTTGGTATCGAGTTTGTTATAAAAGTAATGTAAACTAATTTTTAATATAAGCATCCAGGATTTTTCACAATATATCATTATCGGAGTATAATTAGAAGATATGGCAGGAGGGTGTAGTAAGTATGGGTTTGTGTTCTTGATACTGCAAACTCTACTCACTATTCCCTCCTAACAATTTTCTAAACCAACCTGCTGCTCAAGGATTCATATCAACATGTACAAGCCTACAAGCCTACAAATATATATTTACATAAAATGTAAGTTTGTATAAAAATATGCACATTAATTGAAATTGTTTCTTTATAATCCGTTAAATTTACATTGTTTATTTATATTTAAATTTTTTCTATTTTTATATGTACATATTGGTGTAATTATATATAAGCTGTAAGTAAGAATTACTGTGTAATAATGTTCTTTGCCAGCCCCTCTAGTATTACTGAAATAGTATATTTCAGATATCCTGCAGGTTGGTGAAGTGTTTTTTATTTCACTATTGGTGTTGCTGTGTTCTGATTACAGAGGGAATTACCACCTTTATTTCCCATATTTTCACAATGTACATTGTATGCTACATCTTTAATAACTGTTTCATAAAGTGTATAGAGGGTACTCATATAATACTCAATTCCAGGTTCCCATAATGGCCCAAAAATTCTGCTTGCCCAAAGAATTTTTTTGATAATGTTATAACTAGTTTTGTTAATTAGAAATTGTGCGAATAGTACATCTAGGTAGATGCATAATGTCCTAATATGTATTTGTAGTTGGTTTCGAGTTTGTTATAAAAGTAATCTAAACTAATTTTTTATATAAGCATCCAGGATTTTTCACAATATATCATTATCGGACTATAATTAGAAGATATGGTAGGAGGGCATAGTAAGTATGGGTTTGTGTGCGTGATACTGCAAACTCTACTCACTATTCCCTCCTAACAATTTTCTAAACCAACATGCTGCTCAAGGATTCATATCAACATGTACAAGCCTACAAGCCTACAAGCCTACAAATATATATTTAGATAAAATGTAAGTTTGTATAAAAATATGTACTTTAATTCAAATTTTTTCTTTATAATCCGTTAAATTTACATTGTTTATTTGTATTTAAGTTTTTTCTTTTTTTATATGTACATATTGGTGTAATTATATATAAGCTGTAATTAAGAATTACTGTGTAATAATGTTCTTTGCCAGCCCCTCTAATATTATTGAAATAGTAGATTTCAGATATTCTACAGGTTGGAGACATGTTTTTTATTTCACTAATGGTGTTGCTGTGTTCTGATTACAGAGGGAATTACCATCTTTATTTCCCATATTTTCACAATGTACATTGTGTGCTACATCTTTAATAACTGTTTCATATAGTGTGTGGAGGGTACTCATATCATACTCAATTCCTGGTTCCCATAATGGCCCAAAAATTCTCCTTGCCCAATGAATTTTTTTAATATTGTTATAATTCATTTTGTTAATTAGAAATTGTGCAAATAGTACAACTAGGTAGAAGCATAATGTCCTAATATGTATTTGTAGTTGGTATCGAGTTTGTTATAAAAGTAATGTAAACTAAGTTTTTATATAAGCATCCAGGATTTTTCACAATATATCATTATCGGACTATAATTAGAAGATATGGTAGGAGGGCATAGTAAGTATACAAGCCTACAAGCCTACAAATATATATTTAGATAAAATGTAAGTTTGTATAAAAATATGTACTTTAATTCAAATTTTTTCTTTATAATCCATTAAATTTACATTGTTTTTTTGTATTTAAATTTTTTCTATTTTTATATGTACACATTGGTGTAATTATTTTTAAGCTGTTAGTAAGAATTACTGTGTAATAATGTTCTTTGCCAGCCCCTCTAGTATTGTTGAAATAGTAGATTTCAGATATTCTACAGGTTGGAGACATGTTTTTTATTTCACTAATGGTGTTGCTGTGTTCTGATTACAGAGGGAATTACCACCTTTATTTCCCATATTTTCACAATGTACATTGTATGCTACATCTTTATCAGATTTTTAATATTGATTTTCATTTTATTTGTAAAATTGTGTTTTTTAAAATAATTTTGTGGTTGTATATTTTTATATTTTATATTTTACGTTTGGACATCATACATCGCAATAGTGAATGAAAAATTTAAGATTCCACCAGTATACAACTTTTACAGAATCAGGAAAATAATATTGAAGAAAAATTAATATAAAAAAACTAAATTAATAAACAAATATACTGATATTAATTTTTCAACAAATCAAAAATAGACCGACAGAAGCAGACATCATTTTTGGATCATATTTTCACAATTACCATCACATATTTTTAAGTAATTATATTTAATTTATATTTTTAAAATTGTGATTTTTTAAAATTTTTCACTTGATAATGGCGTAAATGCCGAAAAGCTTTGTGTTTTCCTTAAGAAAATAAATAATAGTGATTTAACTAATTTTCAATTGATTTTTTTTACATCTTTAATAACTGTTTCATATAGTGTATAGAGGGTACTCATATAATACTCAATTCGGTCCCCATAATGGCCCAAAAATTCTGCTTGCCCAAAGAATTTTTTTGATATTGTTATAACTAGTTTTGTTAATTAGAAATTGTGCGAATAGTACATCTAGGTAGATGCATAATGTCCTAATATGTATTTGTAGTTGGTTTCGAGTTTGTTATAAAAGTAATGTAAACTAATTTTTTATATAAGCATCCAGGATTTTTCACAATATATCATTATTGGACTATAATTAGAAGATATGGTAGGAGGGCGTAGTAAGTATGGGTTTGTGTGCTTGATACTGCAAACTCTACTCACTATTCCCTCCTAACAATTTTCTAAACCAACATGCTGCTCAAGGATTCATATCAACATGTACAAGCCTACAAGCCTACAAATATATATTTAGATAAAATGTAAGTTTGTATAAAAATATGTACTTTAATTCAAATTTTTTCTTTATAATCCGTTAAATTTACATTGTTTATTTGTATTTAATTTTTTTCATTTTTTATATGTACATATTGGTGTAATTATATATAAGCTGTAATTAAGAAATACTGTGTAATAATGTTCTTTGCCAGCCCCTCTAATATTATTGAAATAGTAGATTTCAGATATTCTACAGGTTGGAGACATGTTTTTTATTTCACTAATGGTGTTGCTGTGTTCTGATTACAGAGGGAATTACCATCTTTATTTCCCATATTTTCACAATGTACATTGTGTGCTACATCTTTCTTAACTGTTTCATATAGTGTATAGAGGGTACTCATATAATACTCAATTTCTGGTACCCATAATGGCCCAAAAATTCTGCTTGCCCAACAAATTTTTTTGATATTGTTATAATTAGTTTTGTTAATTACAAATTGTGCGAGTAGTACAACTAGGTAGATGCATAATGTCCTAACATGTATTTGTAGTTGGTATCGAGTTTGTTATAAAAGTAATGTAAACTAATTTTTTATATAAGCATCCAGGATTTTTCACAATATATCATTATTGGACTATAATTAGAAGATATGGAAGGAGGGCGTAGTAAGTATGGGTTTGTGTGCTTGATACTGCAAACTCTACTCACTATTCCCTCCTAACAATTTTCTAAACCAACATGCTGCTCAAGGATTCATATCAACATGTACAAGCCTACAAGCCTACAAATATATATTTAGATAAAATGTAAGTTTGTATAAAAATATGTACTTTAATTCAAATTTTTTCTTTATAATCCGTTAAATTTACATTGTTTATTTGTATTTAATTTTTTTCTTTTTTTATATGTACATATTGGTGTAATTATATATAAGCTGTAATTAAGAATTACTGTGTAATAATGTTCTTTGCCAGCCCCTCTAATATTATTGAAATAGTAGATTTCAGATATTCTACAGGTTGGAGACATGTTTTTTATTTCACAAATGGTGTTGCTGTGTTCTGATTACAGAGGGAATTACCATCTTTATTTCCCATGTTTTCACAATGTACATTGTGTGCTACATCTTTAATAACTGTTTCATATAGTGTGTGGAGGGTACTCATATAATACTCAATTCCTGGTTCCCATAATGGCCCAAAAATTCTCCTTGCCAAATGAATTTTTTTGATATTGATATAATTCGTTTTGTTAATTAGAAATTGTGCAAATAGTACAACTAGGTAGAAGCATAATGTCCTAATATGTATTTGTAGTTGGTATCGAGTTTGTTATAAAAGAAATGTAAACTAATTTTTTATATAAGCATCCAGGATTTTTCACAATATATCATTATCGGACTATAATTAGAAGATATGGTAGGAGGGCGTAGTAAGTATGGGTTTGTGTGCTTGATACTGCAAACTCTACTCACTATTCCCTCCTAACAATTTTCTAAACCAACATGCTGCTCAAGGATTCATATCAACATGTACAAGCCTACAAGCCTACAAATATATATTTAGATAAAATGTAAGTTTGTATAAAAATATGTACTTTAATTCAAATTTTTTCTTTATAATCCATTAAATTTACATTGTTTTTTTGTATTTAAATTTTTTCTATTTTTATATGTACACATTGGTGTAATTATTTTTAAGCTGTTAGTAAGAATTACTGTGTAATAATGTTCTTTGCCAGCCCCTCTAGTATTGTTGAAATAGTAGATTTCAGATATTCTACAGGTTGGAGACATGTTTTTTATTTCACTAATGGTGTTGCTGTGTTCTGATTACAGGGGGAAATTACCACCTTTATTTCCCATATTTTCACAATGTACATTGTATGCTACATCTTTCTTAACTGTTTCATATAGTGTATAGAGGGTACTCATATAATACTCAATTTCTGGTTCCCATAATGGCCAAAAAATTCTGCTTGCCCAACAAATTTTTTTGATATTGTTATAATTAGTTTTGTTAATTACAAATTGTGCGAGTAGTACAACTAGGTAGATGCATAATGTCCTAACATGTATTTGTAGTTGGTATCGAGTTTGTTATAAAAGTAATGTAAACTAATTTTTTATATAAGCATCCAGGATATTTCACAATATATCATTATGGGAATATAATTAGAAGATTTGGTAGGGGGGCATAGTAAGTATGGGTTTGTGTGCGTGATACTGCAAACTCTACTCACTATTCCCTCCTAACAATTTTCTAAACCAACATGCTGCTCAAGGATTCATATCAACATGTACAAGCCTACAAGCCTACAAATATATGTTTAGATAAAATGTAAGTTTGTATAAAAATATGTACTTTAATTCAAATTTTTTCTTTATAATCCATTAAATTTACATTGTTTATTTGTATTTAAATTTTTTCTTTTTTTATATGTACATATTGGTGTAATTATATATAAGCTGTAAGTAAGAATTACTGTGTAATAATGTTCTTTGCCACCCCCTCTGGTATTATTGAAATAGTAGATTTCAGATATTCTACAGGTTGGAGAAAGGTTTTTTATTTCACTAATGGTGTTGCTGTGTTCTGATTACAGAGTTAATTACCATCTTTATTTCCCATATTTTCACAATGTACATTGTGTGCTACATCTTTAATAACTGTTTCATATAGTGTGTGGAGGGTACTCATATAATACTCAATTCCTGGTTCCCATAATGGCCCAAAAATTCTCCTTGCCAAATGAATTTTTTTGATATTGTTATAATTCGTATTGTTAATTAGAAATTGTGCAAATAGTACAACTAGGTAGAAGCATAATGTCCTAATATGTATTTGTAGTTGGTATCGAGTTTGTTATAAAAGAAATGTAAACTAATTTTTTATATAAGCATCCAGGATTTTTCACAATATATCATTATCAGACTATAATTAGAAGATATGGTAGGAGGGCGTAGTAAGTATGGGTTTGTGTGCTTGATACTGCAAACTCTACTCACTATTCCCTCCTAACAATTTTCTAAACCAACATGCTGCTCAAGGATTCATATCAACATGTACAAGCCTACAAGCCTACAAATATATATTTAGATAAAATGTAAGTTTGTATAAAAATATGTACATTAATTCAAATTTTTTCTTTATAATCCATTAAATTTACATTGTTTTTTTGTATTTAAATTTTTTCTATTTTTATATGTACACATTGGTGTAATTATTTTTAAGCTGTTAGTAAGAATTACTGTGTAATAATGTTCTTTGCCAGCCCCTCTAGTATTGTTGAAATAGTAGATTTCAGATATTCTACAGGTTGGAGACATGTTTTTTATTTCACTAATGGTGTTGCTGTGTTCTGATTACAGAGGGAATTACCACCTTTATTTCCCATATTTTCACAATGTACATTGTATGCTACATCTTTATCAGATTTTTAATATTTATTTTCATTTTATTTGTAAAATTGTGTTTTTTAAAAAAAATTTTGTGGTTGTATATTTTTATATTTTATATTTTACGTTTGGACATCATACATCGCAATAGTGAATGAAAAATTTAAAATTCCACCAGTATACAACTTTTACAGAATCAGGAAAATAATATTGAAGAAAAATTAATATAAAAAAACTAAATTAATAAACAAATATACTGATATTAATTTTTCAACAAATCAAAAATAGACCGACAGAAGCAGACATCATTTTTGGATCATATTTTCACATTTACCATCACATATTTTTAAGTAATTATATTTAATTTATATTTTTAAAATTGTGATTTTTTAAAATTTTTCACTTGATAATGGCGTAAATGCCGAAAAGCTTTGTGTTTTCCTTAAGAAAATAAATAATAGTGATTTAACTAATTTTCAATTGATTTTTTTTACATCTTTAATAACTGTTTCATATAGTGTATAGAGGGTACTCATATAATACTCAATTCGGTCCCCATAATGGCCCAAAAATTCTGCTTGCCCAAAGAATTTTTTTGATATTGTTATAACTAGTTTTGTTAATTAGAAATTGTGCGAATAGTACATCTAGGTAGATGCATAATTTCCTAATATGTATTTGTAGTTGGTTTCGAGTTTGTTATAAAAGTAATGTAAACTAATTTTTTATATAAGCATCCAGGATTTTTCACAATATATCATTATTGGACTATAATTAGAAGATATGGTAGGAGGGCGTAGTAAGTATGGGTTTGTGTGCTTGATACTGCAAACTCTACTCACTATTCCCTCCTAACAATTTTCTAAACCAACATGCTGCTCAAGGATTCATATCAACATGTTCAAGCCTACAAGCCTACAAATATATGTTTAGATAAAATGTAAGTTTGTATAAAAATATGTACTTTAATTGAAATTTTTTCTTTATAATCCATTAAATTTACATTGTTTATTTGTATTTAAATTTTTTCTATTTTTATATGTACATATTGGTGTAATTATTTTTAAGCTGTAAGTAAGAATTACTGTGTAATAATGTTCTTTGCCAGCCCCTCTAGTATTACTGAAATAGTATATTTCAGATATTCTGCAGGTTGGTGAAGTGTTTTTTATTTCACTAATGGTGTTGCTGTGTTCTGATTGCAGAGGGAATTACCATCTTTATTTCCCATATTTTCACAATGTACATTGTGTGCTACACCTTTAATAACTGTTTCATATAGTGTGTGGAGGGTACTCATATCATACTCAATTCCTGGTTCCCATAATGGCCCAAAAATTCTCCTTGCCCAATGAATTTTTTTAATATTGTTATAATTCGTTTTGTTAATTAGAAATTGTGCAAATAGTACAACTAGGTAGAAGCATAATGTCCTAATATGTATTTGTAGTTGGTATCAAGTTTGTTATAAAAGTAATGTAAACTAATTTTTTATATAAGCATCCAGGATTTTTCACAATATATCATTATCGGAGTATAATTAGAAGATATGGTAGGAGGGTGTAGTAAGTATGGGTTTGTGTGCTTGATACTGCAAACTCTACTCACTATTCCCTCCTAACAATTTTCTAAACCAACCTGCTGCTCAAGGATTCATATCAACATGTACAAGCCTACAAGCCTACAAATATATATTTAGATAAAATATAAGTTTGTATAAAAATATGCACTTTAATTGAAATTGTTTCTTTATAATCCGTTAAATTTACATTGTTTATTTTTATTTAAATTTTTTCTATTTTTATATGTACATAGTGATGTAATTATATATAAGCTGTAAGTAAGAATTACTGTGTAATAATGTTCTTTGCCAGCCCCTCTAGTATTACTGAAATAGTAGATTTCAGATATTCTGCAGGTTGGGAAGTGTTTTTTATTTCACTAATGGTGTTGCTGTGTTCTGATTACAGAGGGAATTACCATCTTTATTTCCCTTATTTTCACAATGTACATTGTATGCTACATCTTTAATAACTGTTTCATATAGTGTATAGAGGGTACTCATATAATACTCAATTCCTGGTTCCCATAATGGCCCAATAATTCTGCTTGCCCAATGAATTTTTTTGATATTGTTATAATTCGTTTTGCCAATTAGAAATTGTTCGAATAGTACAATTAGGTAGATGCATAATGTCCTAATATGTATTTGTAGTTAGTATCGAGTTTGTTATAAAAGTAATGTAAACTAATTTTTAATATAAGCGTCCAGGATTTTTCACAATATATCATTATCGGAGTATAATTAGAAGATTTGGAAGGAGGGTGTAGTAAGTATGGGTTTGTGTGCTTGATACTGCAAACTCTACTCACTATTCCCTCCTAAAAATTTTCTAAACCAACATGCTGCTCAAGGATTCATATCAACATGTACAAGCCTACAAGCCTACAAATATATATTTAGATAAAATGTAAGTTTGTATAAAAATATATACTTTAATTCAAATTTTTTCTTTATAATCCATTAAATTTACATTCTTTTTTTGTATTTAAATTTTTTCTATTTTTATATGTACATATTGGTGTAATTATTTTTAAGCTGTAAGTAAGAATTACTGTGTAATAATGTTCTTTGCCAGCCCCTCTAGTATTATTGAAATAGTAGATTTCAGATATTCTACAGGTTGGAGAAATGTTTTTTATTTCACTAATGGTGTTGCTGTGTTCTGATTACAGAGGGAATTACCACCTTTATTTCCCATATTTTCACAATGTACATTGTATGTTACATCTTTAATAACTGTTTCATATAGTGTATAGAGGGTACTCATATAATACTCAATTCCTGGTTCCCATAATGCCCCAAAAATTCTGCTTGCCCAACGAATTTTTTTGATATTGTTATAATTAGCTATGTTAATTAGAAATTGTGCGAATAGTACACCTAGGTAGATGCATAATGTCCTAATATGTATTTGTAGTTGGTATCGAGTTTGTTATAAAAGTAATGTAAACTAATTTTTTATATAAACATCCAGGATTTTTCACAATATATCATTATCGGACTATAATTAGATGATATGGAAGGAGGGCATAGTAAGTATGGGTTTGTGTGCTTGATACTGCAAACTCTACTCACTATTCCCTCCTAACAATTTTCTAGACCAACATGCTGCTCAAGGATTCATATCAACATGTACAAGCCTACAAGCCTACACATATATATTTAGATAAAATGTAAGTTTGTATAAAAATATGTACTTTAATTTAAATTTTTTCTTTATAATCCGTTATATTTACATTGTTTGTTTGTATTTAAATTTTTTCTATTTTTATATGTACATATTGGTGTAATTATATATAAGCTGTAAGTAAGAATTACTGTGTAATAATTTTCTTTGCCAGCCCCTCTAGTATTGTTGAAATAGTAGATTTCAGATATTCTACAGGTTGGAGACATGTTTTTTATTTCACTAATGGTGTTGCTGTGTTCTGATTACAGAGGGAATTACCATCTTTATTTCCCATATTTTCATAATGTACATTGTGTGCTACATCTTTAATAACTGTTTCATATAGTGTGTGGAGGGTACTCATATAATACTCAATTCCTGGTTCCCATAATGGCCCAAAAATTCTCCTTGCCAAATGAATTTTTTTGATATTGATATAATTCGTTTTGTTAATTAGAAATTGTGCAAATAGTACAACTAGGTAGAAGCATAATGTCCTAATATGTATTTGTAGTTGGTATCGAGTTTGTTATAAAAGAAATGTAAACTAATTTTTTATATAAGCATCCAGGATTTTTCACAATATATCATTATCGGACTATAATTAGAAGATATGGTAGGAGGGCGTAGTAAGTATGGGTTTGTGTGCTTGATACTGCAAACTCTACTCACTATTCCCTCCTAACAATTTTCTAAACCAACATGCTGCTCAAGGATTCATATCAACATGTACAAGCCTACAAGCCTACAAATATATATTTAGATAAAATGTAAGTTTGTATAAAAATATGTACTTTAATTCAAATTTTTTCTTTATAATCCATTAAATTTACATTGTTTTTTTGTATTTAAATTTTTTCTATTTTTATATGTACACATTGGTGTAATTATTTTTAAGCTGTTAGTAAGAATTACTGTGTAATAATGTTCTTTGCCACCCCCTCTGGTATTATTGAAATAGTAGATTTCAGATATTCTACAGGTTGGAGAAAGGTTTTTTATTTCACTAATGGTGTTGCTGTGTTCTGATTACAGAGTTAATTACCATCTTTATTTCCCATATTTTCACAATGTACATTGTGTGCTACATCTTTAATAACTGTTTCATATAGTGTGTGGAGGGTACTCATATAATACTCAATTCCTGGTTCCCATAATGGCCCAAAAATTCTCCTTGCCAAATGAATTTTTTTGATATTGTTATAATTCGTATTGTTAATTAGAAATTGTGCAAATAGTACAACTAGGTAGAAGCATAATGTCCTAATATGTATTTGTAGTTGGTATCGAGTTTGTTATAAAAGAAATGTAAACTAATTTTTTATATAAGCATCCAGGATTTTTCACAATATATCATTATCAGACTATAATTAGAAGATATGGTAGGAGGGCGTAGTAAGTATGGGTTTGTGTGCTTGATACTGCAAACTCTACTCACTATTCCCTCCTAACAATTTTCTAAACCAACATGCTGCTCAAGGATTCATATCAACATGTACAAGCCTACAAGCCTACAAATATATATTTAGATAAAATGTAAGTTTGTATAAAAATATGTACATTAATTCAAATTTTTTCTTTATAATCCATTAAATTTACATTGTTTTTTTGTATTTAAATTTTTTCTATTTTTATATGTACACATTGGTGTAATTATTTTTAAGCTGTTAGTAAGAATTACTGTGTAATAATGTTCTTTGCCAGCCCCTCTAGTATTGTTGAAATAGTAGATTTCAGATATTCTACAGGTTGGAGACATGTTTTTTATTTCACTAATGGTGTTGCTGTGTTCTGATTACAGAGGGAATTACCACCTTTATTTCCCATATTTTCACAATGTACATTGTATGCTACATCTTTATCAGATTTTTAATATTTATTTTCATTTTATTTGTAAAATTGTGTTTTTTAAAAAAAATTTTGTGGTTGTATATTTTTATATTTTATATTTTACGTTTGGACATCATACATCGCAATAGTGAATGAAAAATTTAAAATTCCACCAGTATACAACTTTTACAGAATCAGGAAAATAATATTGAAGAAAAATTAATATAAAAAAACTAAATTAATAAACAAATATACTGATATTAATTTTTCAACAAATCAAAAATAGACCGACAGAAGCAGACATCATTTTTGGATCATATTTTCACATTTACCATCACATATTTTTAAGTAATTATATTTAATTTATATTTTTAAAATTGTGATTTTTTAAAATTTTTCACTTGATAATGGCGTAAATGCCGAAAAGCTTTGTGTTTTCCTTAAGAAAATAAATAATAGTGATTTAACTAATTTTCAATTGATTTTTTTTACATCTTTAATAACTGTTTCATATAGTGTATAGAGGGTACTCATATAATACTCAATTCGGTCCCCATAATGGCCCAAAAATTCTGCTTGCCCAAAGAATTTTTTTGATATTGTTATAACTAGTTTTGTTAATTAGAAATTGTGCGAATAGTACATCTAGGTAGATGCATAATTTCCTAATATGTATTTGTAGTTGGTTTCGAGTTTGTTATAAAAGTAATGTAAACTAATTTTTTATATAAGCATCCAGGATTTTTCACAATATATCATTATTGGACTATAATTAGAAGATATGGTAGGAGGGCGTAGTAAGTATGGGTTTGTGTGCTTGATACTGCAAACTCTACTCACTATTCCCTCCTAACAATTTTCTAAACCAACATGCTGCTCAAGGATTCATATCAACATGTTCAAGCCTACAAGCCTACAAATATATGTTTAGATAAAATGTAAGTTTGTATAAAAATATGTACTTTAATTGAAATTTTTTCTTTATAATCCATTAAATTTACATTGTTTATTTGTATTTAAATTTTTTCTATTTTTATATGTACATATTGGTGTAATTATTTTTAAGCTGTAAGTAAGAATTACTGTGTAATAATGTTCTTTGCCAGCCCCTCTAGTATTACTGAAATAGTATATTTCAGATATTCTGCAGGTTGGTGAAGTGTTTTTTATTTCACTAATGGTGTTGCTGTGTTCTGATTGCAGAGGGAATTACCATCTTTATTTCCCATATTTTCACAATGTACATTGTGTGCTACACCTTTAATAACTGTTTCATATAGTGTGTGGAGGGTACTCATATCATACTCAATTCCTGGTTCCCATAATGGCCCAAAAATTCTCCTTGCCCAATGAATTTTTTTAATATTGTTATAATTCGTTTTGTTAATTAGAAATTGTGCAAATAGTACAACTAGGTAGAAGCATAATGTCCTAATATGTATTTGTAGTTGGTATCAAGTTTGTTATAAAAGTAATGTAAACTAATTTTTTATATAAGCATCCAGGATTTTTCACAATATATCATTATCGGAGTATAATTAGAAGATATGGTAGGAGGGTGTAGTAAGTATGGGTTTGTGTGCTTGATACTGCAAACTCTACTCACTATTCCCTCCTAACAATTTTCTAAACCAACCTGCTGCTCAAGGATTCATATCAACATGTACAAGCCTACAAGCCTACAAATATATATTTAGATAAAATATAAGTTTGTATAAAAATATGCACTTTAATTGAAATTGTTTCTTTATAATCCGTTAAATTTACATTGTTTATTTTTATTTAAATTTTTTCTATTTTTATATGTACATAGTGATGTAATTATATATAAGCTGTAAGTAAGAATTACTGTGTAATAATGTTCTTTGCCAGCCCCTCTAGTATTACTGAAATAATATATTTCAGATATTCTGCAGGTTGGTGAAGTGTTTTTTATTTCACTAATAGTGTTTCTGTGTTCTGATTACAGAGGGGATTACCATCTTTATTTCCCTTATTTTCACAATGTACATTATATGCTACATCTTTAATAACTGTTTCATATAGTGTATAGAGGGTACTCATATAATACTCAATTCCTGGTTCCCATAATGGCCAAATAGTTCTGCTTGCCCAATGAATTTTTTTGATATTGTTAAAATTCGTTTTGCCAATTATAAATTGTTCAAATAGTACAACTAGGTAGATGCATTATGTCCTCATATGTATTTGTAGTTGGTATCGAGTTTGTTATAAAAGTAATGTAAACTAATTTTTTATATAAGCATCCAGGATTTTTCACAATATATCATTATCGGACTATAATTAGAAGATATGGTAGGAGGGCGTAGTAAGCATGGGTTTGTGTTCTTGATACTGCAAACTCTACTCACTATTCCCTCCTAACAATTTTCTAAACCAACCTGCTGCTCGAGGATTCATATCAACATGTACAAGCCTACAAGCCTACAAATATATATTTAGATAAAATGTAAGTTTGTATAAGAATATGTACTTTATTTCAAATATTTTCTTTATAATCCGTTATATTTACATTGTTTATTTCTATTTAAATTTTTTCTATTTTTATATGTACATATTGGTGTAATTATTTTTAAGCTGTAAGTAAGAATTACTGTGTTATAATGTTCTTTGCCAGCCCCTCTAGTATTACTGAAATAGTAGATTTCAGATACTCTACAGGTTGGTGAAGTGTTTTTCATTTCACCAATGGTGTTGCTGTGATCTGATTACAGAGGGAATTGCCATCTTTATTTCCCATATTTTCACAATGTACATTTTATGCTACATCTTTAATTCATATAGTGTGTAGAGGGTCTTCATATAATACTCAATTCCTGGTTCCCATAATGGCCCAAAAATTCTGCTTGCAAAAGAATTTTTTTGATATTGTTATAACTAGTTTTGTTAATTAGAAATTGTGCGAATAGTACATCTAGGTAGATGCATAATGTCCTAATATGTATTTGTAGTTGGTTTCGAATTTGTTATAGAAGTAATGTAAACTAATTTTTTATACAAGCATCCAGGATTTTTCACAATATATCATTATCGGACTATAATTAGAAGATATGGTAGGAGGGCGTAGTAAGTATGGGTTTGTGTGCTTGATACTGCAAACTCTACTCACTATTCCCTCCTAAAAATTTTCTAGACCAACATGCTGCTCAAGGATTCATATCAACATATACAGGCCTACAAGCCTACAAATATATATTTAAATAAAATGTATGTTTGTATAAAAATATGTACTTTAATTCAAATTTTTTCTTTATAATCCGTTAAATTTACAATGTTTATTTATATTTAAATTTTTTCTATTTTTATATGTACATATTGGTGTAATTATTTTTAAGCTGTAAGTAAGAATTACTGTGTAATAATGTTCTTTGCCAGCCCCTCTAGTATTACTGAAATAGTAGATTTCAGATACTCTACAGGTTGGTGAAGTGTTTTTTATTTCACTAATGGTGTTGCTGTGATCTGATTACAGAGGGAATTACCATCTTTATTTCCCATATTTTCACAATGTACATTTTATGCTACATCTTTAATTCATATAGTGTGTAGAGGGTCTTCATATAATACTCAATTTCTGGTTCCCATAATGGCCCAAAAACTCTGCTCGCCCAACAAATTTTTTTGATATTGTTATTATTAGTTTTGTTAATTAGAAATTGTGCGAATAGTACAAATAGGTAGATGCATAATGGCCTAACATGTATTTGTAGTTGGTATCGAGTTTGTTATAAAAGTAATGTAAACTAATTTTTTATATAAGCATCCAGGATTTTTCACAATATATCATTATCGGAGTATAATTAGAAGATATGTTAGGAGGGTGTAGTAAGCATGGGTTTGTGTGCGTGATACTGCAAACTCTACTCACTATTCCCTCCTAACAATTTTCTGGACCGACATTCTGCTGAAGGATTCATATCAACATGTACAAGCCTACAAGCCTACAAATATATATTTAGTTAATATGTAAGTTTGTATAAAAATATGTACTTTATTTCAAATATTTTCTTTATAATCCGTTAAATTTACAATGTTTATTTGTATTTAAATTTTTCCTATTTTTATATGTACATATTGGTGTAATTATTTTTAAGCTGTAAGTAAAAATTACTGTGTAATAATTTTCTTTGCCAGCCCCTTAATATGAAATAGTATATTTCAGATATTCTACAGGTTGGTGAAGTGTTTTTTTTTTTCACTAATGGTGTTGCTGTGTTCTGATTTCAGAGGGAAATGCCATCTTTATTTCCCATATTTTCACAATGTACATTGTATGCTACATCTTTAATAACTTTTTCATATAGTGTATAGAGGGTACTCATATAATACTCAATTCCTGGTTCCCATAATGGCCCAAAAGTTCTGCTTGCCCAATGAATTTTCTTGATATTGTTATAATTCGTTTTGCCAATTAGAAATTGTTCGAATAGTACAACTACGTAGAAGCATAATGTCCTAATATGTATTTGTAGTTGGTATCGAGTTTGTTATAAAAGTAATGTAAACTAATTTTTTATATAAGCATCCAGGATTTTTCACAATATATCATTATCGGAGTATAATTAGAAGATATGGTAGGAGGGTGTAGTGAGTATGGGTTTGTGTTCTTGATACTGCAAACTCTACTCACTATTCCCTCCTAACAATTTTCTAAACCAACCTGCTGCTCAAGGATTCATATCAACATGTACAAGCCTACAAGCCTACAAATATATATTTAGATAAAATGTAAGTTTGTATAAAAATATGCACTTTAATTGAAATTGTTTCTTTATAATCCGTTATATTTACATTGTTTATTTCTATTTAAATTTTTTCTATTTTTATATGTACATATTGGTGTAATTATTTTTAAGCTGTAAGTAAGAATTACTGTGTAATAATGTTCTTTGCCAGCCCCTCTAGTATTACTGAAATAGTAGATTTCAGATACTCTACAGGTTGGTGAAGTGTTTTTCATTTCACCAATGGTGTTGCTGTGATCTGATTACAGAGGGAATTGCCATCTTTATTTCCCATATTTTCACAATGTACATTTTATGCTACATCTTTAATTCATATAGTGTGTTGAGGGTACTCATATAATACTCAATTTCTGGTTCCCATAATGGCCCAAAAACTCTGCTCGCCCAACAAATTTTATTGATATTGTTATAATTAGTTTTGTTAATTAGAAATTGTGCAAATAGTACAACTAGGTAGATGCATGATGTCCTAACATGTATTTGTAGTTGGTACCGAGTTTGTTATAAAAGTAATGTAAACTACTTTTTTTATATAAGCATCCAGGATTTTTCACAATATATCATTATCGGACTATAATTAGAAGATATGGAAGGAGGGCGTAGTAAGCATGGGTTTGTGTGCTTGATACTGCAAACTCTACTCACTATTCCCTCCTAACAATTTTCTAGACCAACATGCTGCTGAAAGATTCATATCAACATGTACAAGCCTACAAGCCTACAAATATATATTTAGATAAAATGTGTGTATAAAAATATGTACTTTAATTCAAATTTTTTCTTTATAATCCGTTAATATTACAATGTTTATTTCTATTTAAATTTTTTCTATTTTTATATGTACATATTGGTGTAATTATTTTTAAGCTGTAAGTAAGAATTACTGTGTTATAATGTTCTTTGCCAGCCCCTCTAGTATTACTGAAATAGTAGATTTCAGATACTCTACAGGTTGGTGAAGTGTTTTTCATTTCACCAATGGTGTTGCTGTGATCTGATTACAGAGGGAATTACCATCTTTATTTCCCATTTTTTCACAGTGTAGATTGTATGCTACATCTTTAATAACTGTTTCATATAGTGTGTTGAGGGTACTCATATAATACTCAATTTCTGGTTCCCATAATGGCCCAAAAACTCTGCTCGCCCAACAAATTTTTTTGATATTGTTATTATTAGTTTTGTTAATTAGAAATTGTGCGAATAGTACAAATAGGTAGATGCATAATGGCCTAACATGTATTTGTAGTTGGTATCGAGTTTGTTATAAAAGTAATGTAAACTAATTTTTTATATAAGCATCCAGGATTTTTCACAATATATCATTATCGGAGTATAATTAGAAGATATGTTAGGAGGGTGTAGTAAGCATGGGTTTGTGTGCGTGATACTGCAAACTCTACTCACTATTCCCTCCTAACAATTTTCTGGACCGACATTCTGCTGAAGGATTCATATCAACATGTACAAGCCTACAAGCCTACAAATATATATTTAGATAAAATGTAAGTTTGTATAAAAATATGTACTTTAATTCAAATTTTTTCTTTATAATCCATTAAATTTACAATGTTTATTTGTATTTAAATTTTTTCTATTTTTTATGTACATATTTGTGTAATTATTTTTAAGCTGTAAGTAAGAATTACTGTGTAATAATTTTCTTTGCCAGTCCCTCTAGTATTACTGAAATAGTAGATTTCAGATATTCTACAGGTTGGTGAAGTTTTTTTTATTTCACTAATGGTGTTGCTGTGATCTGATTACAGAGGGAATTACCATCTTTATTTCCCATATTTTCACAATGTACATTGTGTGCTACATCTTTAATAACTTTTTCATATAGTGTGTAGAGGGTACTCATATAATACTCAATTCCTGGTTCCCATAATGGCCCAAAAGTTCTGCTTGCCCAATGAATTTTCTTGATATTGTTATAATTCGTTTTGCCAATTAGAAATTGTTCGAATAGTACAACTACGTAGAAGCATAATGTCCTAATATGTATTTGTAGTTGGTATCGAGTTTGTTATAAAAGTAATGTAAACTAATTTTTTATATAAGCATCCAGGATTTTTCACAATATATCATTATCGGACTATAATTAGAAGAAGAAGAATAAGAAAACGTATATTTCACATAAATTACAAATTAAAAAACAAACATAAATTTTTTAAAACTGTATACCGTTACAAATAAAAACTTACCACAGTAACAATAAACATAAGAGAAGAAACATGAATTTTTAAAGAATGAAGTTTCAACTTAAGTATATACTAAATGCAGGAAAAATTAATGCTAAAAAACCTGCGAAAATATACAAAGCAATACATTGAAATGAGCGATAAATAAAATGATAATGATAATAGACAAAAATACTTAATACTATTAAAACAAATATTAACAATTATTAATATTTAACAGGCTAAACCAAATTATGTTTCAGCCTGTGATGCTTATATTTAGTATATTTTATTCTTAACTGCTTGGAATCATAATTTCCAATCACCGTTATCAAATCATTATCATGTGTAACACACTGTTTAAAAAAGTTGGTAGACACTTTTAACACATGATCTTTTAACATAGCTAGTTCCAATTTCTCATGCATTTTCACAATATTACTATATATTGGAGCGTTGAGTATACATCTAACACACCTATTCTGAATCAACTGAAGCCGCTTATAACTAGAATTGCTAATAGAACTCCACACTGGACAGGCATACGTTAAAACTGGTCTAATGAGCGATTTATATATTATTAATTTATTATTGACATTTAGGACGGATTTGCGTTTAAACAAAGGATAAATAGAACAAATGGCACGTTGCGTTTTGATTGACACGTAATCTAAATGTTTGATAAAAGTCAATCTTTTATCTAAAATAACACCTAAGTATTTTATTTGATCTGACCATTCTACATTTACACCGTTAACCATTAAGGTGGGGGGTAAAAGTGGTCTCCTACGAGTAAACAGTATTGCCTGAGTTTTAGTAGGATTGATGGCAATCTGCCACTTAGCAAAATATCGGATCAACCTATCTACCCCTAATTGTAATTTAATCGTAACAGCTCTTGGAATATAAGAACTACAGAATAATGCGGTATCGTCTGCATACAAGGCTACCTCTGTGTTATTTATTGTAGGAATATCATATAAATAAAAGGTGAATAGGAATGGACCAAGTACACTACCTTGAGGTACTCCTGCTAAGCATGTTCGACGGGTAGATAATATATCGTTTACTAACACATAGAATGATCTATTACTTAAATAGCTTAGAACGAGCATAATAAGATATTTTGGAAATTTACATTCAATCATTTTATATACAATGCCATTGTGCCAAGTAGTATCAAATGCTTTGGCCACGTCAAATAGAACCATCCCCGTGTGTTTATTACAATTAAAGTTGTCAGTAATATGCTCTGCTATTCTGGCAATTTGATGAGCTGTAGAATGACCTGGCCGAAAACCAAACTGTACTTTTGGTAATAAATTGTTTTCATCTGAGAAAACACGTAATCTTTTCAGTATAATTTTTTCGGCAATTTTACTTACATTACTCAACAAGCTTATAGGCCGAATATTATCCGGTAATGAACAATCTTTCCCAGGTTTAGGACGAGTAATAATTTTTGCTACTTTCCAGTTAGAGGGAAAGTATTCTAGTTTAAACATACTATTGATAATGTTAGTGAGTTGAACAATAGCTTTGAACGGTAATTTTTTTAGGATAATCGACGGAATGTTATCATCTCCAACTGAATGCTTGTTTTTGAAAGATTGAGTGTATTTAAGCACCTCCTTTGGTGAAGTAAGTAGTGGCTGGGATATGAATTTCGGAGAGGTTATATATTTTTTAATGGCAATTCTTATTTTATTATTCTGATAATTGGACGATAGATTGGCATTTCGACTATGCGTGTTGAAATAGTAACCAGCCAAGAATTCAGCTTTGCCATTATCTGAATAAACATACCTATTAAGTTGATTGTCATAAAGCGGTGGGAGTGCTTCAATACGTTGAGTGTATCGTTTGCAAACCCTCCGAAGACTGTTATCATTAGTAGCTAGTTGGGAAAAGGTGTTAGCAACTTTATCATTTAAATTTTTATTCAATAAAATTTGCACTAACTTTGTAAATAGATTTAATAGTTTTTTTATAGAATGGCAATCAGTGTTAGAAGAATGACGTCTCGTATACATTCTACGAAGTTTATTTTTAACCCCAATAATAACAATAATGTATGCCGGCAGAGCTCGTATATAGTTCGGTGTTTTAAATGGTATAGAAATTTGACTCGCCTCTCTGATCAGATTGGTAAGGTCGCTGAGGTTGTTATCGACATCAGTAGGGCTATTTATAGAGTGAACAAGTTTAATATTATTAGAGATGTAATTTCTAAGCTTTGCCCAATCAGCATTAATGTAATCAGGAATTAGTTTTGGTGTCTTATGTTTACTATTGGCATTGGCATAGATGACTGTACCTATAGGGTTATGGTCAGACGACAAACAATTAATAGAAGTAGGAGTAGTAATGCTTATGTTTTTAGCTAGTACTAAATCTATAACACTTGGTCTACAACTGTGAGACGGGAAGTAAGTAGGTTCACATGGAGCCATTATCTGCAGCTCATTTTTTTCTGCGGCATTAAGAAGTACTCTACCGGCAGCGTTGTCAGCGAAACAATTCCAGAGTTTAGCTTTCGCGTTTAAATCACCAATTATAATAACTCGACGATTAGCTTTAACCAGTGCAGAAATGCCGTTATACAATTTCGGGTTGTGTCTCGGGGTCTTATATACAGCAAACAAGAGGATATAATGGAATGATCGCGACCAAGAGTTCTGTTAGAAATGTCACTGGGAGTATCTAAGTAGAGATTAATACCTACAGCTTGCACACAATGTAAAGAAGGAACATTAATGATATCGTATTTAATATGTTCATTTATTATTAAAGCAACGCCGCCACTTCTTCGAGATAGGTCGTTGCGATGACAGTTAAAACCAGGAAATCTAAGCTGGATATTATTATCGAGCTTAGTTTCTGAAAGCGCAATTATGTCAACCTTATTTTCGACTGCAAAATGATATAATTCACTATGTTTGTTAATTATGGAATTACAATTCAAGCAATTAATTTCAACTTATTATTAGTACCCATCAGCCATGGTATTAAATATAATGAGCGGCGAATATTTCTAAAATTATGCTAACTTTCGTAAGCGTATCGCTATTTCTACATAATTTTAATCTAGAAATTATTTTTTTAACTACGTCAATGAATTTCCTAATATTTAGTTCCCTAAATAAACTTAATAAAAATGATATATCGGAAACACTACCTTGAACATCGTTATTATTACCGATAGTTTCTGCCGTGCGAGTGACGCTGGCGTAAGTTCTACTATTTACAGTATTGTTAGCATTATTATTATTATTACTATTATTGTTACTATTACTACTACTACCACCCTTACTGCGAGCAACAGTAGTGTTACTCGAGCTTGCCTGCTCAACGTTAACTACAGTAGTACCATAGGAAGTAGAAGGAGAACGACTTGGCTGTGTCCACCTTCTAGCCAACACGGATGCATTAACTTTTTTATAAATATTACATTCAGGAGAATTTGCAAGGTGGTCACCTGAGCAGTTCGCACACTTAAACGATTGTTGTCGTGTGCACGCACCGTCAGGGTGATTGACACCACACTTAAGGCATCTATCAGGAAGATTGCAATTATGCCCCAAACCTTTGACATCTGTAGCACTGAATTATCTCATCCCTGCGATTGTATTTTTCCCATTTAATACAGCAACAGGATAGAGTTTTAATGCCTACAATATGTCACATAACTGCATTTGGCGGAAAAGTAATCATGTACACAGGGTATAAATGCACCGTAGACTCGAACGATTTTTTGAATTGTTTTACTGACAATACTGGGACGTGTGTTGTCAGTTCTTCTTCTACTTCCTTTTCCGTCAAGGAGGAAGGTAGTCCCTTCAGCACCATTCTAATGGGCTTACGCCCCTTAGGTAAATGCGTGTAATAATGGTGGTTGTTACTTTTAAGATACGTTATTATTTTATCAAAATTTTCTAAGGTGTTAACAATTATTGTGGTTTTATCCTTAAAATTACGTAATTTAAAGTTATTTAATACGAGCGACTTAATATTATTTATCAACGATCTTATATTTAAAATGATATTATTCAATAGCACGATGGTCGGGTATTTACCAGTTACATTGGCGGCAGTGGTGGATGTGTGATGTTGAATACTGGGCTGATTATCGACCAAAGCATCTACCCGCTGAATGGGTTTAAATTGATTACGAGTTTCGATAACGATAAACTGCTCGTTCCTTTGTTTTTTTGGTGTACTTTTACCCTTGTGTTTGCCAGCAGCGTGGTGCCATTCATAATCATTATCTATATCGAGCATCTGGGCATCGAGTTGATCAACATCGTCATTATTATCGTAACTTATATCTTCAATCAAACTACGTTTGACCGTAAGGGCAGTGGAAACAATGGTTGAACCGACACGTGCTTCCGCGTCCAGTTTAACAGTAGGCGGCGAGTGTGCGACGAACATGATCGCGCACCCGCGTAGTCTTAACTACACACAACTACAACTGTACAGACTTAACACGAATTGAGCAGATAAACGCGAGAGATAAACCATCAATATATCTACTACGTATTCTACCTATGATATGGTAGGAGGGCATAGTGAGTATGGGTTTGTGTGCTTGATAACGCAAACTCTACTCACTATTCCCTCCTAACAATTTTCTAAACCAACATGCTGCTCAAGGATTCATATCAACATGTACAAGCCTACAAGCCTACAAATATATATTTAGATAAAATGTAAGTTTGTATAAAAATATGTACTTTAATTCAAATTTTTTCTTTATAATCCGTTAAATTTACAATGTTTATTTGTATTTAAATTTTTTCTATTTTTATATGTACATATTGGTGTAATTATTTTTAAGCTGTAAGTAAGAATTACTGGGTAATAATGTTCTTTGCCAGCCCCTCTAGTATTACTGAAATAGTAGATTTCAGATATTCTACAGGTTGGTGAAGTGTTTTTTATTTCACTAATGGTGTTGCTGTGATCTGATTACAGAGGGAATTACCATCTTTATTTCCCATTTTTTCACAGTGTACATTGTATGCTACATCTTTAATAACTGTTTCATATAGTGTGTTGAGGGTACTCATATAATACTCAATTTCTGGTTCCCATAATGGCCCAAAAATTCTACTTGCCAAACGAATTTTTTTGATATTGTTATAATTAGTTTTGTTAATTAGAAATTGTGCGAATAGTACAACTAGGTAGATGCATAATGTCCTAATATGTATTTGTAGTTGGTTTTGAGTTTGTTATAAAAGTAATGTAAACTTAATTTTTATATAAGCATCCATGATTTTTCACAATATATCATTATCGGACTATAATTAGAAGATATGGTTGGAGGGCGTAGTAGGTATGGGTTTGTGTGCTTGATACTGCAAACTCTACTCACTATTCCCTCCTAACAATTTTCTAAACCAACATGCTGCTCAAGGATTCATATCAACATGTACAAGCCTACAAGCCTACAAATATATATTTAGATAAAATGTAAGTTTGTATAAAAATATGTACTTTATTTCAAATTGTTTCTTTGTAATCCGTTAAATTTACATTGTTTATTTGTATTTATTTATTTGTATTTAAATTTTTTCTTTTTTTATATGTACATATTGGTGTAATTATTTTTAAGCTGTAAGTAAAAATTACTGTGTAATAATGTTCTTTGCCAGCCCCTCTAGTGTTACTGAAATAGTAGATTTCAGATATTCTGCAGGTTGGTGAAGTGTTTTTTATTTCACTAATGGTGTTTCTGTGTTCTGATTACAGAGGGAATTACCATCTTTATTTCCCATATTTTCACAATATACATTGTATGCTACATCTATAATAACTGTTTCATACAGTGTGTAGAGGGTACTCATATAATACTCAATTCTTTGTTCTCATAGTTGCCTGCAAAAATTTTTTTGCATTTTTGCAGGATGAATTTGTTGGATATTATTGTATTTGGTTTTATGAATTAGAAATTGTGCGAATAGTGTCACTAGATAAATGTATAATGTCGTCATATGTATTTGTAGTTGTATCGAGTTTTAGTAAAAGTAATGTAAACATATTTTTTATGTAAGCATCAAGAATTTGTCACATTATATCATTATCGGACTCTAATTAGAATATGTGGCAGGAGGGTATAGTATGTATGGGTTTGTGTGCTTGATACTGCAAACTCTGCTCACTATTCCCTCCTAACAATTTTCTAAACTAATATTTAGCTTTTGTATTCATTTCAACATGTACATATCTAGAAATGTATTCTTACATATTTAATAAGTTTGTATAAAAATTGGTATTTCAATTAAAATTGTTGCTTTATTATGCACTAAATTTTCATTGTTTATTTTATTTACATTTTTTACGTTTTTATATATACAATGTGCTATAATTATTTTTTAGTTATGTATAAGTATTACTGTGTAATTATGAATTTCTTTGATAACTCAGCTATTATTTTGAAAAATGTTGATTTTTGATATTTTGTACATTTATGAAGTATTGCATTTATCATATATTTTTGATGTTGGTATTGAAGGTACATTTAACTTAAAAACGTTTTAAATTTTGAACGATTTCGCACATCCTAAAAAAATATATTCATTCCTCACTTATTGATATTTGGCAAGCTGGGTGGGACAGTTGTTCGACTGGAAGGAAAACGTTTATGTTTTTCCCAAAGGTTTTGGAGCGTTGTAAACTTAAAAATATTAATATTAACTTTTACAATGCTCAGGTGCTCTCAGTCATGGTAAATTTGGTTCATATCTCCATAGGTTCCATCTTGCCTCCAGTTCTCAGTGTACCTTTTGCTGTTCCAGCGAGGACTCCTTTGGTATTGTAGATGATATTGAACATTTAATGTTTGTTTGTCCCCTGTTTGATGATCTTAGAAATAAATTTAAAGTACATAGAGGACAACCTCTTGTATTTTCTAAACATAACCATGCCGGTCTTCTGTCATATATGAAGTTGTCTATGCTAAGAAAATTTAAAACTGGTAGGTAAAATTTTTAGCAACCTTTTGTCCTGTTTTTAATGTTTTATCTTAAATTGTATGTGCATGTATATATGTGCACGTGTATATATATATTTTGTTTGTACAACATTCATTTTTATATTTACACATATACTACACAAAACTCATTTTACACATATTCTTGATAGTCTAGAGGACTATGTTTCTCATCCCTTATTCCATCCTATTTTTAAGTTACACATTGCAGGAAACTACCACACACTCCTATTTATATTTTGTATTATACTGAATGTTCTTTTGTTTCAGCTACTCAACACTTACACACAGTTATCCATTAAGAACACTAGTTTCCTGCACCCTTATAAACACAATTTATTTAATACATTTGCCCCACCGTATAAGTGCGGATTGGGGAACCAAAAAAAAAAAAACGATTTCACATAGATATTGCTGTCTCCTACTTCTTAAATTCTTAAATTATTTTAATTTTTGTTATATTTGTGATATCAATGTGAAACAAAGCTCAAAACGAATCGGATGATATAGGCTATGTGTGCAATTTTCATCATTATTGCGTTAATAGTTTTTGAGTCAAATATACATCATATATTAAACACTGCGACTGAAATGTTGAATATGGTATTGAATTCACCTTGAGTTGGATAACTGTGTCTGGTTTATGACATTAAATTGTATTAACTGGGATATAAGTATCATTGAATGTTTAATTAATTAAACCATCTCTTTGTTTTTATTATGTAAAATATGATTTATTTTGATACCATTACTATTAAGTCATATGCATTTTATTTGTAATATCATTTTTTAGTGCATGTGTAATAGTTTTAAATCTCATTCAGTGAAGATTTACAGTATTGCATTTGTGTATGTGAGTTTTTGAATAATTGTCTGTATACATTTCTAAAATATGTTAGCACTGCTTCTTAATTAATTTTCATGACACAAGTATATGTCAATTCATTAAATGTAATATACAGTTTAATAATAGTATGTTTTATTTACTTTCTATGAGCTACAATTGTTTAACCTTATTAATGGAATCAGTAGCCTCAATTGAACGGACTTTTTATGTTGAACCTCTGTTATATTTTTGCTGACTAAATGTTTGTCTGTTGAAATATTACTATATTATATTTATCTTCGAAATTGCAATATAATGATCTTCATAAGAACAAAATTTTACAAAAGTCTGAAAAACTTTTTTAAAGTAAATACCATTTTATCTGAATAAAAATTTATAATTCTATATACATAATTAATTTACTGCTTTTATAATAATTAAATTTATATAATATTTTTATTTACAGGGTAAACCACATAAAGAAGCTAGTACAGAAAGTAACCAGTTATATTGGACAGTATTGCGATCAAATTTACATATTTTAACTATCGTGCAACTAATTAATTTCAAATTTGTCCATCCTCAGGTATGTGTACACTAACATTCAATGCCTAACTCTTTTTATATGTGTAGTTTTGTTATACAAAAAACTTTTGAGCTAAAGATATTTTCATTTTTATTAGAATAGTGTGTTATGTTTTTGCATTTTCTATACTTATGTATTCACAAATTTTGTAAATCATTTGATTTTTAATTCAATTTGCATTGTTAAAAAGTATCCAACTTAAATTTGTAAACAAATTATCAATTCGTTGCAATTATTAATTTTCCTTCATTAAGCATTATCACAATATTTTCAAATTTAATTATTTATTTGGTTATACCATTCATTCTCAATTTTCCCCTTTGTTTAAATAAATCTGCACAATTTATCCTGTGAATAAATTTATCAATAGGAAATATCTTTGGTTAGCAGTGACAAAGCTAACACATTGAAGATCCTGCCATAAAAATCTCAATGGGGCCCTCTTAATCTTATTAAATAATCTCTTTTTCCATTATTTTTATTTATTATTATTTTTTAATTAAAAACAAAAACAAATTACATAAATTAACATGTAAATTATGTTTGATAGAAATAATTTATTAGAAATAAAATTTTGTACTAAATTTATTAATATATGTAATTTTTGTAAAACTTTATGTGGTAAATAATTATAAAAATGATGAAAGTTTTAAACAGATGATACCGATGTAAATAAAAATAATTTTATTTGTATCTACAACTCTTACATCACAAATTATTTAAGATAAATATTGTTACAAAAGCCTTGTAAACATTTTTCATTTTTTGTTTCAAACTTATTGATGAGTTCAATAATAATGAGCTTTTTAGCTCTTACCAGCCAGTTATAATTGTGCCATTGTACTATGCAAATTATTTTATATTATTCTCAGTTTAGAGAACTAGCTTTCTGTCTCTACTACTGCGACAGGCAATGTTAAAAATAATTTTATAGCTATTAGATCGTCAGGAATATTACTCAAAAATGATTAGTGATTTTTCATATGCATTTAAAAAGGCTACTAATGGAAATATTTTCTAATGTTTTTATAAATTAAATTTCGAACTGAACATTTATCTACTTATTAATTTTTCTTGTCAATTAATCCTGCACTTTTTTTAGGAGTTTAGTTAAATAAAAATGTAATCGATTTTACAGATAGTCTATGTAAATGTAATCTTTAACACATTGTAAGATAAGTATAAAAAATCAAGAATTAAAAAAAAAGCTTTTGATACTATATGGAAAAATAAAATACTATTCACACTACACTCATGGAACTTCATAGGATGTCTCTGCACATTTATCAAACTTTTTGTGTCGGATCAAAGTTTTTGAATGATATTAGGGTCTTCTGGGTCTGAAGTTCAGAACCTTAAAAATTGATTATCTCGAGGATTAGTATTAGAATAAATGATGTTATACACACGGTTCAGGAACCAATACATTTATTTCTATCCGTGGGTGACTTCTGTATTTTGCTTTGTTGTTTGGTCGTTGTCAACAAAAACCCAAAATTCTCTTCCAGTTATGTTCTCAGTTTTATCAACGGAACTATACTTCATTAGATCTGCAGTGAAATATGCAGATGCCAACAGAAATAAATATATGTACTGACTCGCTTTCAACATTAAGAATTCCGTTAAATAATAAAAATTTGCATCCAATAGCCAACAAAATAATACTCATGTAACAAACCAAAACTAAGGACATAATATTTTTGTGAATATCAGCTCATTGTAGTATATATGGTAATCAATAGCCAATGAATCAGCAAAAATATCCATTTCTCATCCGCTTCCAAATACACCTGTACCGATAGCTGACTTCAAAGAATACTCAAAACAGGATTTTGAATCGACATCAGAGAATATCTATGGAAAATAAGCTAAAATCCTTAAAATTATCTTCAAAGCAGTGGCTCTCAGTACATCAAAAAAAGATAATTTTACCAATTACTGATGGAACACACAAAATTGACACACATTCATTTATTGGAAAAAAACATCACCAATGTGTCGCCCACAATGTTTGACCATTAAGAATCTATTGATTGCCTAAAACAATAGGAGATCGCATCGTCTTTACAAAGTTTACTGATGGATAATGTGGATACCATTAATCGAGTTTTCAATTTTTTAAAACATATCAAATTAACACCCTTGTTGTAATTATTTTAGTTTCCCGTCCCTAGTTTAGTTATAATATTGATACACGTAACACAAATTTTAAAAAATGAAGCATTTACTTACTATTGTAAATATATATATATATATATATATATATATATATATATATATATATATATATATATATATATATATATAATTACAAATATAAAATCGAAGTATTTTATTACTAATTTTTTCATGTTTCAAAGAAAATTGATATAATTAAACACAATCATGTAAACGCTTAAACTAGCCCTATGTTGAACATTATCAGAATCCAGTTTTTTTTTTTATTTATGCAGTCATTGGACATTTTTCCTTCCTTTCATTTTCCTCCAATATTTTTCAGAAATGAGCATCTTGTAGATTGACTCAGTGAAAAAAAAAGCAAAAATATATTTCAAAGTCTTGCGAAATAACACTGTTCTGATTCAAAGAAATAATTTGAAATATAGCATAAACACGAATTCTGTGAAATGTTACTGTAGACCAAGAATGTACAATTAGTGATAACGACAATTTCTTAAGAAATAGTCAATGGAGAATATAGATTCTAATGTAAGAAGGAAAAACATTTAAGAGTATGATTTTAAAAAGCATATCTTATAAAGAATAGCTACAGTCATAATATTAAATTTCTCAATGATCGTTTTTCTACTGTTAACTCTCATTTCATTTTTTTTTTGTGCGTAGACGACAGAAAATTCTGTGATTCCAATGTTAAATGACCAGTTATATTGTATTTACACAGACAAAACTGTACACATAATTCAGCACACTTTAGGACATTTAAAACGCACATCGACCAATATACATTATGTAACAACCATCCATACTCACATGTCCCAATTAAAATAAAATATTACTTATTTTAAATTGAGTGGGGTCTCCAAGAGCTTGACTCGCACTTGCTAGACCTTCAATTATGCCGTTGCGCGTTAATCTAAATTTATCTTCAAAGTAGCCGCTCGTTTTATTCACAAATCATATACATATTCTAAATATACAAAATTTTATACATTTGAGTGTATCCTATTTGCAACATTGAATATACCCATTTTTATTTTTTTCCAAAAATTGATATTTTTTTTTTATTCATTTTACATAATTACAACTAGTCCATTTGGACTATCCAGTAATTCTGATATAGGAAAGAAAATTAACGTGAAGAGGTTATCCGTCCAGTGACAGGAGCCTCAGAAGAATATGAATAAAATTTGTTTAAACAATATCATAAGGCTTATTCCGTTTCAGCCTTCTTGTGTTATTTAGGTTATCTAATGTAATAATTGCTTCCGTATTTGGATGCCTATTGTCTTCATGTTGAACTGCATACCGTCTAATGTCTGTAATTACAGTAGGAACATTTAGGTCTCTATGCAAGTCATCGTTTCTTATGAACCAGGGCGCATTCGTTATCATACGAAGTATTTTGTTTTGGCATCTTTGAATTATTTTGATGTGAGTGGTTTTTGCACAACCCCACAATTGGGCGCCATGGTCCAAGTTGGTTTAATAATCGCTTTGTAGATTAACAATTTATTGTCGATCGTTAACGTTGAGTTTCTTCCAATAAGCCAATACATGGAAGCTATTAAACGGTTAATCTCTTTCTTTTTAGCAATGATGTGTTGTTTCCACGTAAGTTTCTGATCGAGTCGCATACCTAAATATTTGATCTCATCTAGTATTGGTATTTGATTATTGTTTATTGTAACCGGAGCATTATTTGTTCTTCTGTTTGTGAATATTACATGAGCCGATTTGTTTTCATTTATACTTATTTTCCACGTTTTTGTCCACTTGCATATCTGATCTAAGGAATTCTGCAGGTTACTAGCGGCAACGTTTTCGAGGGTACCGGAAGCTAACACAGCAGTATCATCTGCAAAAGTAGCAGTTAGTGTGCTATTTGAAGCCGGAAGGTCAGCTGTATAAAGTATGTAGAACAGCGGCCCTAAAACACTTTGGATTCTTCTTCCTGAAATTTTACTTTGAAAAATCGTTCGTTTAGGTAAGAAGAAATTAGTTTGTACATACTATAGGGTACAATTTTTTTGATTTTATAAAGCAGTCCTTCATGCCAGACCTTGTCGAAGGCTTGAGAAATATCTAAGAATACTGCTGAACAAATTCGTTTCTCTTCGAAGTCATTTTCAATTTTATTGACGATTCTGTGAACTTGATCAAGGGTAGAGTGTTTGGTTCTGAAACCAAATTGGTGATCTGGTATTGGTTTCTTTTGATCAATAATCATCATTATCCTTTTCATAAATAACTTTTCGAAGACTTTGAATAACACAGGCATAAGTGATATTGGTCTATAGGATGAGATGACGTTTGGAGGCTTGCCAGGTTTAAGCACCATAATTATTTGAGCCATTTTCCATTGGATTGGCACATGCCTGAGTCGGAATATAGCATTGAAGATGTAAGTAATGAGCAATATTCCTTTTTTCGGTAGCTCTTTTAAGATATTGGCTGTTATTAAGTCATGACCTGGAGCTTTGTTTCTTTTTAAGGCTACAATTTCATGCCACACTTCTTTTGGGGATACAGGTTTAATGCGTTGTTGATCATCAGGAATATATTCCAAGAACTTTGAGATCTCTTGCTCGTGATTACTTCTAGGTTCAGACGGATGTGGTTGGAATACGTCCGCTAGGTGTTGAGCAAAGATGTTAGCTTTTTCAGTATCGCTTCTTGCCCATTGACCTGTTGCATTTTTAACAGGTGGGTTGTGTTGTTTTACCTGTTTAATTTTTTTAGTTACTTTCCAAAGGGAGTAATTCCTGTCCTGGGAAGCACTGAAGCTTTGCAAGAAACTTTGTAAACTTTTATTTTTTTCATTTTGCAAAAGCCTTCTTAATTGCCCAGTTATTCGATTGTATAAAGTTCTGTCACACGGATGCCTGGTGTTGTGTCATTTTCTACGAGCTCTGCGTTTTTCAGCTAATTTTTCCTTGATTACCATGGGATAGCTGATATTAACGTCAGTATTCAAAGATTCAGTTGGCGTGGAATTCCATGCTGCATTTTGAATGGTTTTGGTGAGAGAATCGACAGTTTCTTCCAGCTCTTGAATAGTTTTAAGCTGAATTTCTAGATTTATATTGTTTGCAATTTGCCTCCAAAAATTTTCCCAACACGTTTGCTTATTTGTAAGGAATGGCGGCTTTTCTTTCCTTATAATATTTGTACTTATTGTTAGAATAACTGGTGAATGGTCGGACGCTATATCAACACTTTCTTCAACTTCAGTGTAGTGTAGCGATATCCCCTTGACGACAAAAAAGTCTAGTAAATCAGGTATTCTAATAGGGTTACCAGATGAGAGATGGTTAAGTTGCAAGGAATCCATAGCTTTTTTTAACTCGCGTCCTCTTGGCGTGGTTAATCTGGATCCCCATAAAGTATGTTTAGCGTTATAATCACCGTCAGCAATATATCTTTTTCCCAGATATTGAAAACAATCAGCAAACAAGTCGTTTTTTATTGCATATCGGGGCGGACAATACACCGCTGCCAATAGAAGAGATGAGTTGAGTTCTTTCACAACAACGCTTGTAATCTGGGCATAATCTTGTTGGTAAGAATTATACTGATAATGTTGAATACTGTTTCGTATTAATATAGCGCTCCCTCCGCGAGCAGTTCCATCGGGATTTTGAGTATGATATAAACTGTAACCAGTTATGTTAAAAAACGTTTTGTTAGTAAAATGCGTTTCTGCCACAAGGAGCACATCAATTTTCAGTAACCGAAGGAACAATTCTGTTTCTAGACGTCACTGCGCTAGACCATTAGCATTCCAGAGTGCAATTCGGAGCGATTTCATTATTACGGAAGAATTTTCGTGATGAGCTTAGTTAGAAGCTCCATCATTATCTGATTTTGCTTGTTCATTTGTTCAAGCAATGATTCAAAGCGAGTTAAGATAGTCATTAGGCAAACTTGATCAGAATTAATTGGTTGCTGCTGTACAGCTGTTGGGGGGATTTCCCCTCAAAGCATGAGAGTAAGGTTTGTCTTGAGGTTTCGGCTGCTGCATGAGTGACTGAACCTTTATTGCAGGACTATTTGTAGTCGTTCCGTCTACTGTTTGATTAAAAATCGAAATATTAGGTTCATCACGCTTCTTAGTCGTATTGCTTAATTTTGGATGTGAGCTGTTAACGCGCTTAGTACTCATTTTCTGTAGTTCCTTATAAACTGTACAACCCTTATAATTCGCAGGGTGATTTCCTCCGCACAGTGCACATTCGGGAAGAGTTTCTTTACTTTTTGAGCATTTATTTGTAGGGTGAGTAGCTGCGCATTTAATACACTTAAATTCCCGATTACAGAAATGTTGCGTATGCCCATATTGTTGACAACGTTTACATTGAGGAATTTCAAAATTTTTACGTGGAGGCTCAACTTTAATTTTAGCATTGAGTAAATATTTAATTTGATAAATATCTTTATTAAGCTCATTTGGTTCGAGATCAATAAAAAATAATGGCAGAGGTTGTTTAGTGAGATGGTGTCGAATATTTATGACTTGACGCACTTGGAAGCCTTTTTCGTTTAAAGCGGCCATAATATAATTTGTATCAACTGATGGATGTAAATGTCTGAGTACAACTCTGTACGATCTTTCACTTTTTATTTGATAAGTATAGAAACTAATCTTCTGGCTAGTGAAATACCTTGTTAAATTACGATAAGCAGAAGCTTCGTTCACGTTTACTTTTACTCTGTTATTTGCTAGGGTACGGCAAACGTAGCCGTCATTTTTTATCGTTTTTTCGATGTCATTTTTCACTCGTTTAAAATCTGTAACATTCTCTATGAATATTGGCGGTGGTCTTCTGTTATTAACAGATTTGCTTGCCTGATTGTCATTGTTTATTTCTTTATTTACATTATCCATCTGTAGTGCGGAAAAGCGATTTTTGGTTTTGATTGTATGGGCTGCAATTTGATCAGCATGCTTCACTCTCTTGGCACCCTTCGAAACGTGCTGCCACGCATTATCGTTGCCTTCTTGTCTATGTTTGGTATAACTTTCATCATCGCTATTGCTAGCTTTTGAAAGTTGTCGTTTAATGCCAAAGGAATTTCCAGATTTTTGTAGCACTAGTGGGGCTACAGAAGAACCAGTAATATTAGCGTCGACGACTGTTTCGACATCAGTTGCTTCAATATTATTTAATTGATTTTGACACGCGTTTTTATTGTTACACGGTAATGGCGACGTTGGCCTAGACGACACAGGAGTACGTAACATGTTAAGTTAGCAGCTCGTGCTTATGTGCAGGCACATACACGCGCGCTGTCGCATAAGAACAGCGTAAAATAGAATAAAATGAAAATAAAAAATAAAATTATAAAAATTATTTCCACCACCGATGATTAGACAAATTAAAGTAAGGAATAATCTCACCGGGGTTTCTATATGTAGATATGTTATAGATAATCGGTCTGATTATAGCACGTTGAAACGAAAGATGTGCGATAAGACCGAAAGAACTAATTACACGAACGAAATTCAACGCGATAACCGAAACAACGTTCCCGAATGCCAAAATGGATATAATAATTCAATTTGCATTGTTTTACTTTAACCTTCTCTTATATAATAATTGATATTTCAGTCAGATTTACTTTTTTATATGCAGGATAGACCTGTACAAACTGGATCATATTGATGAGCATTGCCAATACACGTTTACTTTTTGGGCATCTTTTTGAACTAAAATTATTATCTTCTCAAATTTAGCATATTGCAAATTAAACATCAATTAATTTAATTTCATCCATTATCATTTACTTACAGTGCTTACACTGTGAATAACAAAATTATATTAATAAATAATATATCTAACTGTAAACATTATATCGCTACACTGAATAACACTGGCATGTATTTTTTGAATAATTCCAATTTGAATAACGTAATTTAAGCACTCATTTATTGGTCGGTTATCAGTTTAATTTCATCCTCAGTTAATCTTTGCCAAATTATGAGGAATTCATACAATTAGCACCAGAATTGTTTATTTTTTTAATGTTGAAAAATTTTAAAATATTCACTTTAGTGAAAACACTGTTAGCCTTATTATCAAATTTTCTACCATAAATTTTGTGTGTATATATATATATATATATATATATATGTGTGTGTGTGTGTGTGTATGATGTGTTAATACATATATATTTCAGTTATTATTAACTATTTATTACTTATTAACATGGTCAAGTTAACATTCATCAATTTTAACCTACGAGGTGATAGAAACATCTTTCTATATATTATTCACATTATTTATTCCATAATGTTATGTTAGAGCACTGTTATTTTTTAAATTGCCATTTTTTTATTTATTTTTTAATTATGCAGCTAAGAGTTTTGGTTGGAAATTTAGTTGGTTTCTTTTGGATAATATATTTCGCGCATAAAAAACAGGCTGCTGCAAAGGCTGCCGCACAAAATGCTCGTAAGAAGAAGATTACTCCAGATTAACCGTCTAAATTTTTTAGTAACTTTTCACTTAATATTAATAACAATTAGCACATTCTTGTGTGTATAATTATAATGGGAACTGTTGTAAATATAAAGGTACTTACATGATCTACCACTGATTTGAATAATTATATTCAGCGTATTAATGTAACAGTTCAAAAATTATTTTTATATTCGTTAAAATCTGAATCTTCAGATGTTTTTGAGTTAAACTATTTATTTTTTAAAATAACCGATAATAATAATAATAATTTAAAAAAGAACTCTCTATACTGCAGCTCAGGGAAGAAAAAAATTCCATACAAAGTTTTTTATAAATTCCAAAGAGATATAAAATGCAATATAATAGAACATATCCAAATCATCATACATTATTTTCCATAAGAGGCGTCTATCATCTCCCAGTTTTTCTTTAAGTATAAATAACTCTCCCCTAACAGCCAAAACAAGAGTAAAATTCCTAGGCTTATTGTTCGACTCTAAATTAACCTAGCGTTACCATATAACTGAAGTCAAGAGTAGGTGCTTAAAACTGCTCCCAATTCTAAAATATTTATCAAACCCAAAATACAATATAAAAACCCAAATCCTCTTAAATATCTATAAATCTATAATCTTATCACGAATCAACTATGGATGTCAGGTATATTCAACAGCCAGTAAATCTATATTAAGAAAATTAGATACAGTACACCATACTGGACTTCGATCCATTCTTGCAGTACATCCCTCATCACCATCAAAGAGTTTGTGTGCATTAGCAGGATCCTTTCCACTTACGTACTACAGAAAATACCACACTTATCTCTACTTAAGCCGTCTGCTCAGCTACAATAAAACATTTGCATACACCAAAAGATGTACATCCCCTAACCCCTTTTTCCAAATGACCCTATACCAAAGCTTCTTAAAATACTATCACTCTATCCGACTAAGCGATGGCTGCATTTCTCTGGATGCAGAGTTGTACGGAATTATGTACTGCATCAGCTGTACTTCCACATCGCAAAACACTGGTTATAACAGACTCTCTCTCCTCTCTACAGCTAATATGCCGTCAAGATAATAAAAACACCTTAATATTAGAAATTCAACACAATCTAAACACACTAGATAAGGAAGGATGGGAAATCCGCTTTCTGTGGATCCCAAGTCACATTGGGATGCACGGTAGTGATAAAGTAGACCTTGAAGCTCGGTCTATGGTACTTTCACCAGCACCAGAATACTCACCACCTTCATCATCATTAGCTCACATACTCATGAACAACAGCGAGCAGGAATGGACGACCGACTGGACCTCACAAACAACCTTCCTTAGGAGCATAAAATCAACTATAGAACCTTGGTGGCCTCTAGATGGCACAAGTAGAAAAGAATATGGTACCCTAAACCGTCTACGAGTGGGTCATACAGCCATATCACACAATTACCTTTATATAAAAAGCCCTCCACCAACAAACTGCTCCTTATGCGGACATTTAACAGAACCAACAGTCACACGCTTAATCTATAACTGCCAAACACTCACACCACACAGGTTAAAACACAAAATACAGGGCCCAATACACAAAATACTTTCAAACAACCCTCAATCAATAGTTAGCATTCTGGCTTTTGTAAGAGAAAGCGGACTCCCAGCACACATATAAACTAGACACACGTCTCCTTATGCTGTTTGTCCTTATGCTGAAATAACCCTGGTAGTTACAAACAGCATATGGAGATTTACATTAAAAAAAAACATAAATTTTAATTCAATATTTTAAACCCAACGTGTACATGATGCACAATGAAAAGACACTTATTTAATAGACACAATTTCATACAAATTTCACAAAGAAAAGGAACACGCTGTCTGCTGTGCTTAACTTGATGTGATCATGAGTCAAATGTTTTCGTTCTCAAATCTACATCGCACATACATCATTTGTGCAGACAATATTTGAACAAAATAGTAGATAGTACATTATGTACTGGAGGGTGTGAACGAAAAGCCGAGTACACGTAGGCAAGAGAAAGCACGCTATACTTCCATGCTTGCTTTTTTTTAAGAATGAACGTGTATATTAATCCGACAATTCCAACGATTTGCCTAATTTAGGCCTTCAAGAAGAAAACTGTTCATTTATCTTTTATTCTTTTTTCCTGGCAGTCATGCTTTACTTATGGAACGATTCAAGTCCGGCATGCAATGTGTCGTTCGATACATAATAAGGCGCAGATTGTACATAGAATTATGGATTGCTGTTGTTGTATTCTACAAAAGTTACTTGGACTCGTTGTTATATATAATTCTAATCCATATCTCCATAATGGAGCGATAATCGATAAGTAGACATTCCGCTTTACGGCCAGGTTTAGAAAAATGATTTTAGTTCTAACAATGGTCATAACTGTCCATCCCTAGCCATTATAGATCTTCTCGTATTTTCCACATGATCATGCCACGTTAAACGTTTACCAAATGTCAAGTGCGGACTTGAACACTTTACCCGTTTGTTGGTGAATAAAATATGTCGACATTTAACTGGGCAAAGGTATGCCAATTTTTCTGGTCGATTAAGATGATTTTGAACAGCTGCGTTTTCATATGCAACATTCATATTGAACGCGAGTATCGCTATATCATCGGCAAACCTGACCGGCAACACGTTAGATTCGAGGTTGGTATATCCGCAGTATAAATAGAATACAATAATGGAGCCAGCAAACTGCGTTGTAGTACGGACGATCTGACTGGAAGCTCTTCAAAAAACGAGTGATTATGATAAGATGTATTATTATTGCAATATGTTTATTATGATTATCTGAAAAATGACGGTGTGAAGAAATGCTGACTTGTGGGAATTATCATCTAACCAGGGCTTGGTACCACCTCCTTCCCTTCCCTTATCAGAGGTTTAATTATGTGTCAATGTATATACGTGATTAAATCGATAATTACGTAATTTTACATAAACGATATCAAATACGTCGACGTTTCTTCGACGTTCTACTGACGTTTTAAGTAACTCTTATGTTATCGTGATAAACAAGTGATACACGTATTGCACGATCATCTGTTCCGGCTCAGTTAATTTTCGTAAACGCGAATATTATTTTATTTCGGTAAGTACTATTTAGTTATTAATTAATAATAATTAATTTGTTACTCGATTATTTACGAGATATAATTTTTTATTTTTAAAAAAAATTAATTGAGTGCGTCTGCGTTCGTGTATGCATAAAACTAACGTAAATATAAAAATATTTCAACTAACCTAATCTCTTTCAACATCTATTCCACTATCGTTTTCCCATTCTTCCCATTCATCGTTGAAATTACCATCCTCTTCTTCATGTTCGTCTTCTTCTCCTTCTTCTTCATCTCAGTTTTCTTCCTGGTACTCCTCCTCACACCACATGTTTAGTAGTATTCTTTCATTCGATAACTAACAAAATGTATTTATGTTTAATTATATTAAACCGAGTAAATAAAATTACGATCAGTAGTAAATGAAAATCGTACCGAACGAAGAATTTATAAAAAATTCACATCCATCGCTTACGACCTCTCTACCATCGTAATTTCTAACGGTTATTCGAGTACTACCGAAATTTAAGTTTACCGAACGATATATATAATTTGTGTTTTCTATTTCTTCAATTAAATTCACATTCGAAATAATCTCGAGTATATTTCCGAGAACGTTCCTACGAATGTTGAAACTATCCAATTTTTTTTTTTTCACTATGTAGTTAATATGAAAAATACTCTATGATATAGGTGAAAATAGTTTGTTATGATTAATAATAGAACTGATTACACGCCCATCTGGTTTTTATATTATCCTGACGTGTGCATTGTTTTTATATGATTAAATAAGCGAAAAATCTCTGGATATCTCAGCGATACCACGGATTATCGTGAAATAGCGGAACAGTGGCGTATAATGAAATTTATAAAAATTTACACGATATCGCGGAAACGATGTTCTCGTGTGCAATGTTTTTTTTTTATATCATTAAATAAGCAAAAAATCTTTAATTATGTCGTTTACAATAAAAACAGAATTTCTTACACGTGTTCATTGTATGTTTTCAGAGAAATGGCAAACATTAAGTCAACATGGGTCATCAGTTTGAAAGGAAAATCAGAATTAACTCTGTCTGATTTAAAAATAATTATTCGCAAACACTTTAAGGGAGCAGTTTTTAGCGATGATGATGATGATGATGATGATGATGATGATGATAACAACGCGATGGCTTTAAAATTTACGTTACCCTACCTGATCCGATTATCCACCATTAATTCGCGATTGGAATCCGCCCCCTTTCGTAAATATTACGAAGTCAAGTGGTTTAACACGAATGTGATCGATGATGATACTAATATCGACAACGAATATGCGAAATTAATTAAAAAAGAAATTCTTCCGCGAAATAGTCGTACTAATATGTAAGATTTTAATTTGTACGAGACATTTACACTCACACACACACAAACACACACACAGAAAAAGATACACACAATTGTTAGTAAATGACACTATCGATAGGTGTTAATATTGATGTGTTTTTTATAGTTTAAAGAAAAAATTATATATATTTAGTTATAAAAATTGCGGTTTGATTTTTTTATTTACTTTTTTAGTATTTTCTATGTGTAATAATAGCAATAATTTTCCGAAACAGATGAAGAGTTTTATTATCAGTCTTACGTCTTATCGCAATTTATAAGTGATATACGAAATTTACACGACATCATGATTAACTAATTTTTTTTTTTTTTTTTTTTTTAAATCGTGGGAAAATTTATATAAAAAACGAATAAATTCAATTCCTTATTTTTAAACTTTGGTTAGTAGAAATTTTGTCTACTTTACATCACATCGATGTAAATAATCGATATAAATAGTTTCTTTTAAAAAAGTCATAGAACATTTATATAAACGAGTAAACTTTATTTTTTGGACTTGCATAATAAAATTCTGTCAGCGTGTACATCGTATGATGATAAAAAATCGATTTAATTAATTTTCTTTTAAAAAATCACAGAAAATTAATATGAAAAGTGTGAAATACATCATCTCAGGATAATGGTACATCCTCGATGTGATTGTATATATATATATATATATATATAAGATACATTACCCATTAACTGGTTATTCACGATCGAAAGAGATTAATGCGAAGGTGTTTGCTTGCTTGTTATTTTCTAGAGCAAAAAGTCATCAATCACGATCAAATATGATAAATATTACGGTTGAAACAGTTCATAAGCGATATAGAAATCGATTCGCTACGTATCGTATATATAATCGCGTAGCCGGACTCGTAAATGTCAACTTATTTTTATCAACTATAGAGGATAAAGTGTACGAATTAATAAATTCGCACCTTCAGTCGAGTGGACTGAAATTGAACTTAGTTCTACACGCTACATTCGAGAAAACTGATGTAAAATTAGGCGTGCAGACTTGTCCAGGCTATTTTTACTTGTAGCGCAGCTTTATTTCCGAGCAGCAATTTACGCGAATGGTTAAACGAACAATCGAGCGATATCGATACGTCTTTAACCAATTTCGAACGTGGAATGGCTTCCGGTTGGTCACTTCATCGAATAGTTTACATAGAACTTCGTGTAAATCGATACACGCTGATGAAGGGAGGACGAGGCTTTATTCCATTACCGATCAGTATAGCGTCTAAGAAAGCGGTAATCAACGTGAAAAATGCAGACGAATTTTGTTTCAAGTACGCGATGCTATCGAAATTCGTCAAAAACAGGGAACACGCTAGTGAATTATTCCCGTATAACAAACCTGATATCATGAATAAATACGATCGGTCGAATATGGAATTTCCCGTCAAATATCAGATTAAATTTGAAGATTCTAATCCGAACGTATCGGTTAATGTCTACGGGCTAGATGATAAGAATAAAATATTCCCCTTACGAATCACAAAGGAAGAACGCACTGACCATACGGATTTACTACTGCTTCAGTGCGAGGAAGATATTGTTGGATTACGAACCTGGAACGATTACTCCATACACAATTAACTAAACATAAAGAAAGAATATATTTATGCAGATGTTGTTTATGGTACGTACACGACGAAAAAAGATACGCAGAACATAAAACTTTATGCGGAAAGAAGCAGCCTACAGCGATTAAATTACCGGAAGGAGATAAAAGTGTTTTATCCTTTAAAAAACAGGAACACAAGGAATTCGTCCCCTTCGTCGTATACGCCGACATAGAGTGCATTTTAGAACCGACGAATTCCGATGAAGAAATTATTTCAAATATCGACGATGAGGACGATGAAGAAGAAGATCAAACAGGTGTACGAAGACCACATAAAACGAAAAATACGCAGAAACACGTGCCGATGAGCGTATGTTATTATATCGTTTTCAGGACCAACGGATCGATTTACAAAAAATCGTTCGTATATCGCGGGAAAGACGCAATAAAAGTATTATGCGCGAAATTACGAGACGAGGCCATCGATATCGAAGCACAATATCGACAAATAGTCCCGTTACATATCACCGAAGAAGATGAAGCGAAATTTCTCTCTGCGACATCGTGTCATATTTGCGATGAACAATTAAAAGACGGGGACAGAGTACGCGATCATTGTCATCTAACCGGAAAATTCCGCGGAGCAGCTTGCACTACCTGTAATTTGCAATATAGACGGCCGTACTTCTTACCTGTTCTATTTCATAATTTATCCGGATACGACGCTCATTTCATCTGTCTACATCTTGCCGACTTTCCGGGAACGATATCGCTGATTCCAAATACGGAAGAACGCTATATATCGTTTTCGAAGCAAGTAACAACGCGAATGCGATTACAATTTCTGGATACGTTTCGATTTATGGCTAGCAGTCTAGATAAACTCCGCTTCGAACTTACCATCGGACAGTTTTCATCATTGTAAATCGCATTTACAATCAGAGTTAGTATCGTTACTAACCAAGAAAGGTGTTTTTCCGTACGAATATATATCGTCATGGTCTAAATTGGAAGTGACAGAGCTACCACCTGGCGAAGCGTTCTATAGCAGTCTTACTAAAAGTACGATTACACCGGAACAATACGAACACGCGCAACGTGTATGGTCTGCTGTAGGAGTGAAAAACTTGGGAGAATATTCCGATTGATATCTATTAAGCGACGTACTGATACTAGGCGATGTTTACGAAGAATTTCGATCGATTTGTCATAAAGTGTACGACATCGATCCAGTATGGAATTTTACAACTCCGGGACTAGCTCGGCAGGCGATGTTAAAATGTACGGGGGATAAAACTATTGCAAGATTACGATATGATTCTTTTGATCGAAGCTGGTATCCGAGGCGGTATAACGCATCTAGCGGAACATTCGTACATCGGTAATAATTCGACAGAGGATGATGAAAATAATACGTTCATCGCGTACGTAGATTGTAATAACCTATACGGTCACGCGATGTGTAGGTATTTACCGTACGCGAATTTTAAATGGTTAACCGAGACGGAAATTAATCGATTAGACGTATTATCTATAGCTGACGATAGCGATGTAGGTTATATATTAGAAGTAGATTTAGAATATCCTGCTAATTTACACGATTTTCATAACGATCTTCCTTTATGTCCAGAAACTCGTCTAGTCAGTTCTCGTAGTAAAATAACTAAGTTATTAATTACTTTAGAAAATAAACATAAGTACGTTATTCATTACGTAAATTTAAAACAAGCGATTAATTTCGGATTAACGAAAATTCATCGCGTAATTAAATTTTCTCAATCTGACTGGATGAGACCGTACGTAGAATTAAATACTAGATTAAATAATGAGTTTGAAAAAAATTTCTATAAATTAATGGTTAATTCGGTTTTCGGTAAAACGCTCGAGAATGTAAGAGGGAGAATGCGTATGGAGTTGGTAATGAACGAGGAGAAATTCTCAAAATTAGTCGGTAAAACTCAATTCAAAGACCGCACTATATTTAGCGAGTCCCCCTTATTGGCTGCTGTTCATTTACGTAAAACGTCGGTTCTACTTAATAAGCCTATATACGTCGGAATGTCCATTTTAGATTTAAGTAAAGAAACTATGTATAATTTTCACTATAACGTAATGTTATCGTATTACGGACGAAATAATATTAAGTTATTGTACACCAAGACACCGATTCTTTTCATTATTTAATTAAAACTCGCGACTTTTATTTAGACGTAAGAACTAGATTAAGCGATTATTTCGATACTTCCGATTATCCCCGCGATCATCCCTGCTATAGCGTACGTAATAAAAAAGTTTTGGGTAAATTTAAAGACGAGACAAACGGAAAGGCTATCACACACTTTATAGGATTACGCTCTAAATTATATACGTTTAAAACGATCGATAACGATATTATTAAAAAAGCGAAAGGCGTACAGAAATCCGTTCTAGCTAAAGACGTTACATTTGAAAATTATTTAAATTGCGTTCGTTGCACATCGGCTCCGTTAAATTGTCGTTATAGAATAGTACGTTTCGCAGTTATAAGCACGTCCTGTATTAAACAGAATAAGTTATCATTAAGTTGTAATAAACGCTATATATTGCCGGATAATATTAATATATTAGCTTACGGTCATTACGTAGTCGATCATAAATCTAAATATCGATTAGTATTAGACGAATTAAGTAAATTATTTTACCGTACATGATACATAATGATGATGATTATGGTGATGATGATGATAATACACGTATATACCGAATTACGATTATTTCTTTCAACCAACTGCATCCAGTTATTTTATCGATATCATTTAGACGCGTGTACGTGCACGCATTTGCGCGCACACTTACTTATGCACTCGCACTCCCGTGTACACACTCGCTCGCTCACACTAACACACATACTCTCATACGCACACGTGCACGCATTTGCGCGCACTCGCACTCACTTATACACTTGCTCGCACGCGCACACCAATACGAATAATACGACTGTTGGTTATGATAAGATGCGCACACACACACTAACTCACACACGCTCGCTCGCACTCACTTATACACTCGTACATCTTCTTCATCCGTATCATCTTGGATTTCATTATCGTCATCTTCTTCTTTCACAAACGTTAGTTTTGAAAAAATATAGAACGCGAATTTTATCTTTTTTTATATTTTCTTAAAAAATAGTAGTCGATATACAGATATATACGTAGATTTGACACTTATTACAAAATTTTTTTAACTAAATCATTAAGCGGATTATAATTAATTTCTCGATCGTGTAATAATAATGCCTAACAAGATGTCTTCTCCGGGATAGCGGTCGATGTTTTAAATTCAATCTTTAAATCTGTCGGACTGTTTGAAAGTAATTCATTCTGATAAGTAGTATCGATCACGAAAATTGTATATTTTTTCGCAAATTCGTTGATCCCGATAAGCGGTGATGGATTTGGTTTCTGATAGTACATTTGTTGGAAACGAGCGTACATTTGATATAGCGTCGCGTATTTATTTTCACCAAAGTTTAATTGAAGGTTATCGTAGGGGTAATAAATCGAATTCAAGTAAACTTTAATATCGATTATATTACAATGATCGAATTCCGACATTACTTTTGTTAGTTGATTTTTGTCTGAAAAGCTACTATGACGCAAGAAGGTCGTTCGCTATTAGTACCGGTTTTTACCAACCAACTATGTTCGCTAGCGTATGGTAAGTCGGGATACTCGTAAAGACTCCATTGACGAAAATTTATCGGAAGAAATTTTGCGTTCTTCACATACTGCAATAGAGCTATTCGACCTTCATCATTGACGCGTATAAATGGTAAATTACACGCGACGTTTTGCAATGTAATCGAGACATCCGCTGCATTCGTATCGTTATATAACGCATTTACATCTTGTCTGCCTCTGGTTAATATCAATTCGTGTCGCGTATTTATAAAAACACGTCGATGATCTCCGTGTAAGCCGGAAATAAGTTTTAGCGGAATACTGAAGGAAAAATAGAGCGTTTTCGCATCAGCGGGCCTCTGTTTGTACGTAAGTACACGCTTTAAGGTCGCTTCGATTCATAACTGAACTAGCGTAGATGTTTTCTTCGTTCTTTCCGTCCATGCTGACGTACGCTTTAAGAGTATATACCTGGATTGCGTACTCTGTCTATTTCGACTCCGTTTATTTCGTATCGTATTTCGGAAAACAGATGAAGCGGTCCAGCGAAAGCGAAATTGGTCGATTTTTTCACGTATCCTTCCAGTATTAGATAACTTTCACTCGGTAATACGTAGACATCTTTCTGATGAACCGGTAATCTGATTTCGTCATTTTGACCGAAATTATTACTCGAATACGGTTTATGCGTATGATATTCGAACGAAACAATACTGTTTTCCGTCTGAATCGGTTCGTTTACACGTAGTATACTATCCATTGCGTGTGTTATACTCTGTTTGATATGACTTTGTAACCCAATTGACGTAATAGTTGTATACTGCGATGAGATAGGCACGATTTCTTACGATTGACTCGTTGTTTACGTACGCGTCGTCTATTTATACTTTTTTTTTGAATGACCACCAACACGGCGAGCGAGTAGTGTTAGCGGCGGAAGAGCACTTATTATAGGTTTTAACCATTATTGTCGCGTCTCAAGTGTAATGTAATAGTAATCGTTTCTTCCTGAAAATCGATTAGACGCCCGATTTGGTCTTCAACCGATATGGTAATATTATTTATAGTTTCATCGACTATCGGAAGGTAGACGATACTCTCGGGTCTTTCGACTATCTTATAACCCGGCGCTATATCGAGTGGCTACGAATGTAGGACGTGACTGACTCTACCATTCTTGTACGAACCACGAACCAAATTACATACTAGATTGATGACGTTCACGTTATTCATTTGGATAGTACCGGATGATACATTTTCTTTATCCGCCGACAATAATCGATATTGTTTTCCCGGATATTTCCCACTGTATAGTTCTCCGTCGGTCTGTTTAAATCCGAGTAATCGTCCTGGTCCTTTACCGTTATTAAATTAATGTTTAGATTTAAGACGCGCTTTTAACGTGATCGGATCAACTTTCAGCGATAAAGTCATGTTTTTAGCGTCTCCTCCAAATCCGACACTTCGTAAGCACCTGATTCGAGTGAAAGCATATTAGCAGGTGCGTCAACGTTATGCGGTTTGTCATCCATTTTTACGTACCATACTAGCGTGTTTTCATTTTCGGTAATATTGAATATCGAATTGTAGGCTGTGAATGACGTTAATCCTAAAGAATACGAGCCCTCGGTGAGATGTAGCGGAGGAAATATGTCGCAAGACAATACGCTATTACCCGCTCCGCTTAGTTGAAATAAGAAGGATCCCATCGTTAGAGAGCGTCGCAAAGATATTTTAAGCACAGTTCACCGCAATTTACCGAGTTGACTTTGTTCATAAATTGATACGGCGTTCTATTGTAACTTATACCGATTTTTTTATTAGCGCGTGTAAAGTATCGTACGAGTTCTCGAGGTGGGGGAAGATTACCGTAACTATCGAAATATCGAACGCGATTACCGTTCTTTATATAGCAACACCAATGCGTTCCTTTATCCTTCGCGCTATCTAGGTTAATTACAGCCGCTTCTCGATAGTGTGGACCACTTATCGGTAAACTATCTCTATCGAACGCGCCTCTAAATGATGTAATTTTTAATTGTTTCGCGAATTTTTCAATTTCCAAACCGTTTAACGGTCGATCAGACGGTACGTTTGCAGCGACGAAAAAATTTCTTTCTTTTTACTCGTTCGATGTAGTACTGCTCGATGGTGATGATGATGTATTTAAATAGAGACCGTATCCTTGTTTGTACGGTTTTAAATATACGCCTTTACCAACTTTAACCGATGATGGTGATGATGAATCGGGTGAATTAAAACTACGACGCGCATCGTTAACATCTTTCACAGCTTTCGCTACGGCTGATGTAGTACCTCCAAGAGCGCCGATCAATGAAAGACCGGCTAAAATTGGAACTAATGGTAGCGCTCCACCTATTTTTGGAACTGGGATTACACGCGTTTTAATCGATCGTTTACAACAGCGTATTTTTTTCAAGGCCGTTAAAACTTTTTTCGTTTTCGCCGAAACTGATTTCATACCTGCCCCGGCCTTACGAGCGATTTGTAATACTTTTCGAAAGTCTAGTCTGTTCTTTGTCGAGTTGGGTACGAGAACAACGAGGATTACAACAACAACCTGCTCCTAATTTTTGTTTCATCTTCATAGCATTCGTTACTAACCACGCACTCGTTCGTTCACCGATGGTAGCTGATGAATCGGACACTCTTTTCCAAGCTGCGTCTTCGAGTTTCTTATCAGCTTCCGATCGCTTTTTATCGTCCTTATATAGACTATAGGTGATATCGTGTTCTTGACAAGCTTTATCTAATCCGTTTATAGGTTGACAATTACTCGCTAATCGAGCGGAGAGGTTAGTACCAGGCCCGCAATAGTTATATCCCGGTAAATGAAGTTCGAACGGTAATTTATCTATAAGTTTATTCACTAAACCACTACCGACACTTTTCGATGTAGGCGATGATGTTGTCCTATATATATAGTTTTTCGACTGGGACGAGTCATATCGCTGAGGAGTGCTTATATATATATATATATATATATATACTTATATACTTCTATAATAATTCGGTATAAAATTACGTCAGAATACTTCGCTTCCGGTAGACGACGCTTTGTATTCGATCGTAGGAAACGGTTTAACGCTAGATGAAAACAATAAATTCCGAAAACACAGTACGCTCTTGCCGAATCATGTACGATGTTTAGTATGTGGAAGTAGTGGAAGTAGTGGAAGTGGAAAAACTAACGCTACGTTGTCGCTACTATTTCATCCGAATGGATTAAGATATACGTGGGTGTATATATACGGTAAATCGTTGGATCAAGTCAAGTATCGTTTACTACAGTCGGTCTTGGAACCGTTACAACCAACGATAGGTGTTAGTATGTTCGATCAATTAGACAACGTGCCGACACCTCAAGATGCGAAAGAGGATTCGGTAATTATATTCGACGATGTAGACTCGAACGACGACTTGGGAAAAATACGAGACTATTTTTCTAGAGCTAGACATAAAAATATCGATTGTTTCTATTTGTGTCAGACGTACGTTAAAATCCCAAAACATATGATACGCGATAATGCTAATATGATTATGGTATTCGCGCAGGACGAGATTAACGCGCGACATATTTACGACGAACACGCGAACGGAGGTGGATTGAATTGCGACTATAATTTCGTGAAATGTGTCGTGTAAGCTGGTCGGGTGACAAGTATGGTTTCTTGACAATTGTCAAAGAAAATAATATAAATAGCGGTCGTTTCCGTAAAGGTTTCGATCAATTTCTATCGATAAAAGAAGTCTAATAAGCGCTCGCTCCTACTGTTATATTACGTACATTATGGATCGCGAACGTATCGAACGTTAAATACAAGTGAAAAAATCGCTAAATACTTTACGAAACGCCATCAAAGAAAAATATAATACTCTGATTCGCGATAAAAGTTCGATGATGGACGCTACTTCGCTAGTATTACAACCGGTTACCGAACCGTTGAAAGAGATCAAACAAGCTATATCGGACAAAAAAATGATGACAAAGATGGCAGCATCATTACCACAACCGTTAGAGACTGATGAGAAACGTATTAAATTATCCGCTATTCCTATACTTAAAACTCCGCTCAAAGCTGAACCCTTATCACCATCACCATCATCAGCAACGCTACTATCGTCGTTAACTACCAAAATCGAATCACCTTCTATTCGATCACCTAGTAGCAGCATGAAATTACCGTTATTCGATCGATTTGAAGATACCGCGTACGGTATTCGGTTTCATCGTGGAACAAACGAGTATAGATTGGGAGATGTACCGATTAGTTGGAATGACGAACGGCGCACTTTACGATTGCACGCGGGCGAATTAAAAGATCGAGACATCGACGTATCTACCGGTCTAGCTTATCTACTTACGCATAAACTACCGGCTGTCGAATATTATACGGACGCTGATTTGAAACTGTATAGACAACTGTTAGAAGCTACTAGAGCTCATTTACGTAGCACCGGTGTGATAAAAGGTTTAGATAGCGTCAAATACCGCGAAATAATTAAACCTATGTTCACCTCAACATCATCATCAGAAGTTGTAAAGAAAAAAGAAGGTGGTAAACTGAGACTAATGAAGTTAATAAATAGCCGTAATTGTAATAAAGGTGATATTATTACATCGCCGATTATTTACGAATACTGAGATGATCCGAACGAATTAGTCGAACGAATAGTTTTATTACACGCGTCCAGACAAAGCGGTAATACCAGTGTCGATAACGAAATTTTATCTATCGAAGAAGAATTAGCGGAAGCCGGCTATATTCATTTACCGAGTGAATATGAAAACCAAGACGAATAACGATTCCGTGAAAGAGCAGATTGTTAAAGAATTATTCAAACCGGCTCGTAAACATTATCCTACGCGAGCTGTACAAACATACGGACAGAATGAATTTTGGCAAGCTGACATCGTCGATATGAGACAATACGTACGTTCGAATAAAGGCTATCGTTATATTCTCTGGATTATCGACACGTTTTCAAAATTTGCTCGTTGTATTCCGCTAAAGCGTAAAACAGGAGCGGAGGTAGCTAAAGTCTTGGATGATATTCTACGCGTGTGTGATAAAACACCGAATAATTTATAGACGGATGATGGTTTAGAGTTTTTTAATCGACTCGTTAAACTAGTAACCGACAAATATCGTATTAATCACTACAGTTCGTACAGTCCGCTAAAAGCTAGTATTATCGAAAGATTTAATCGCACGATTAAAAATAAACTATGGCAACATTTCGCCATCAGCGGAAAATATTATTGGGTAGGCATATTATCGAAATTAACGTGCGAGTACAATAACAGCGTCCATTCTACGATCGAAATGCGACCTGTCGATGTTAGCGCGAAGACCGAAGCGGAAGTTGCTAAACGCATTGCATTGAAACATATGAAACAATTAGTAGTCGCGCCGCCGAAAAAACTATATAAAGTCGGCGATTACGTACGTATAAGTAAAGTAAAATCGATATTCGAGAAAGGTTACACGCCTAATTATAGTTCGGAAATATTCATCGTACGAGACGTCTATCTTACAAATCCGATGACCTATACACTTCGAGATACGAACGGAGTCATAGTTAAAGGACGTTTCTATCATCAAGAACTAACCAAAACCGCTTATCCCGATACGTATCTAGTAGAAAAAGTGATAAAACGTAAAGGACGTCGCGTATACGTAAAGTGGCTCGGTTTCGGTCCAAAACATAATTCTTGGATACCGGTTAAAGATTTCGTTTAACAGGAAGATGCCTCTACATAAATCGGGAAAATACTCCGATAGAGAAGCGCAGTCGGCGTTATTACCTAAACAAGCATGTATTACAAACAGTCTACCACTAACCGCGGATGGAAATTACGATTTACGAGGGAAACGAATGTTACACGCTGATAATAAAACGCCCGTCTCGCAAGATGATGAATTGATTAGTTATTATCGATGTAAAAATTTCATATTACATCTCATCGGATGCGTTCAAAGATAAACTATTAGAACATTTAGGTATTTCTCAGAGCAGCGATGGAAATTTGAATTTGAATGGAAAACGCTTATTAGGAAGCGATAATACTCGTCTTAATGCGGAAGATGATGAATTAATTTCTTTCGCGCGTTGCAAAAAAACTCAAAAATGGTTTACCGAGACTACTACATTCAAGGAAAAAGTATTCGAAGCTCTAACTAGTAGTCTTTCGTTCACTCCGTCATACATTAGTGCGCAACATAAACGAATAGTTAGTGTGGGAGATGCCCTCAATGCGACGGATGCAATTACGAAGCAACAACTGGATGCGAATATAGCCTCGTTAGAGAATCGTATAAAAAGATTGGAACAACTTCGAAAACCCGATTCGGCTAATGTGAATTACCTCTCCAACTCCATCAAACGCGAAGAAACCGACGTAAAATAAATAAACAATAGTATTAATAAAATAATAAATGAACGAATCGATTAACGAGTATTTGTATTATTTCGATTAGCTCGATTATACATCATATTCTTAATAGATAAAAATATACGCCTGTTTAATTACGGTCGAGTACTTATTTCGCGAAATAGAATTATAGAGACTAATCTCGAGATTATTCTTCATCCGATACTCCATTAAAATACATCGTTACATCTGCTACTCCTTCACCATCGCTATCGTTATCTTTATCATCGGTACCATCATCGCTAAACACGATTTCATCATTATCATCATTACTAACGAGTGCGCAACACTTATAATCGTTGACTATACGCATATTTTCTAAACCCTGTTGAATTATTTCTAAATGTACATCGTGTATATACTGTTCCATTACATCATCGCACTCGGTATATGTAGGAATAGTATTACGTAGCAGGTAATAAGCTAAGAGTTCGCGACAAAAATAGTTGCATACGATTTGTTGATAGAGCAACGAGCTGCGTATATTTTTCAATATAGGCGAAGTTGTCTGTTCCAGTACACGTGCGATCCAGTATTGTGGACGTTTACGTAATAAATTTAATTGTTGCGGAAACGCGCGAAGTTGATTTTGGCACACGCGATACAATTTTCGCATTATAATTTCGACTGCGCGCTTATAACGATTTTGTAATTGATCCAAATATTTATCAATTTCATCGCATTTACGCACGAATAATCTTCCGCTGTCCGATTGCGGTGATAAATCTACCGCATGATTCGTTTCTTCCATAGTGATATATATACCGAATAAGCCTGGTTTACTCATCGCCGGATAGCGACTCACCATCATTTGACCTTGTTCTTCTCCTCGTTCAGGATAAACCCATACGGTTAAGTTATCCAAACGATACCGTTGATCCATCATTGCGTCACAAACTTCGAACATGGTAATACGAGGGAGTTGACTGAAAACTTTATCGTACATAAATTTAAATTGTCTATACGAAAAATATACAAAATTCCGAATATTCGATGTATCGATATCGTAATTTTCTTCACGGAGGAGGATATTTTTATCCAGATCTTTATACACTAATACAAACGGTTCCGCACCGTTGTTCATATTTAAACCGACGACTATATAAAAATCCGAATCTAACGAAATAAATTTTTCCGCAATCGGATGAATGTTACACATTGGAAGTGATCCATCTTGTCCAGTTGGAAACAAACATCTGCTATCTTCCATAGTGACTTTAGAAAAAATAACGATAATATTGATCAAAGCACAAAAACACTCTAGTCACAGTTTAACTAGCGAGTAAAGTCTTTTCGATCATACTTTTCATCTATCACTGTTAGCGTCGCATCGTTGAAATAATACATTAGACCCTGAGTATGTCATAAAGACGTCATTTGAACATCGTGAGAACGTCATTCACACACCGTAAGAACGCTTCATTTACGTCGCAAAAACATCATTCGGACGTCGCGAGCACGTCACGATCGCATCATGAGAACATCATTCACACACCGTAAGAACGCTTCATTTACGTCACGAAAACATCATTTGGACGTCGCGAGCACGTCACGATCGCGTCAGAATCGCGTCAATAGAACGTCAAATACACGTCATTAGGATCTTGATGTTTCCTCGATGATTACACATTCTCATACACGGACACTGTTATTATACTGATGAAAATAATTAATGTTAAACATAAGTTTTCACGTTCAATAGTTATGTCTACTAGTACTAGTGCTACTACTACACCAGTTTCTCTTCTGACAAAAAATGTGTTTTTTGTTGATTTGCAAGGCCTCAAAACGTCGACGAATACGTTTATTATTAAAGAATTGGCTATTCTTAATATTAAAGGTGATTACGCGTTACATAAACTCTATCAACCACCGTTCAACATTTCGTTAATCGATTCGCACACTCAAGCGAAAAATCTTTGGATATCACAACGATTCCACAGATTATCGTGGAATAGCGGAACAGTGGCTTATAATGAAATTTATAAAGATTTGCGCGATATCACGGAAACGATGTCACCGTGTTTGTTTCTAGTAAAAGGACTGGAAAAATATAGATGGGTGGAAAATTTTCTACCAACGACGCATACATCGGTCGAAGTTTGGAATTTGGAAGATCAATTCGGTACACCAAATTTAAAAATGCTACATTCACTCTATCACGGTATATCATCAACAATAAACTGTTCACATCACGGTCACGATCGATTTATTTGCGCTCTTCGTAATGTATACTTATTAGCGAAATGGTACGATATGAATGTAGCGCCGATCCAAGCAATACTATCGCCGAATATGTTCTTGGAAACTGTTCCGGATGATTTATTACAAGGCATCTTTTCGTGCAGATTATCCCAGTTATTTTATAAATTACCGGCTAAATTACGCGAACGAGCAGACTTCCGCAGATACAATCCGTTTCGAATTACTTTTCCATCGCAACAAATGTGTAATGATTGTAGTTCATCTTGGGAGAAGGAAGATTAATATCACCAATTTTTAATATTACTTTGTAAGATGCGGAAATTATTATCTTTTATAATTTTCAATCAATATATACTAATACATTAAAGAATAAACAAATATTTGTCTTAAAACGAGAGATTTTTTTATTTATTTAATTTTGCGGAGCGCTAGTTTTTGCTATATATAAAATCGAATGATTCTTATATACATTGCCCAAACTACACTTTGTGGAAGTAAACTAGCATGTAGTTCTCAGGTGTTTTTTTTTTATTTTATTTTATTTTTTTTTTAAATCAATAACTAATTACCAATGCAATTTTCTTCTTTGACTACCGAGTTAAACCATTGATTGAATATTATTAAATCTGAATTACGTGTCTGATTTCCATGAATTGTCATTTCATTAAAATTTGAGTGAAACAACTTCATCAGGAAATCATAGACATCTGTAATACGATGATGTAACGATACATCTTCGTCATTTAGTTGGAAATACTTTATGATTTTTTTCTTCTGCCTCGCCATATTCCCATGAGTGGATTCGTATATTATACATGTTTTAAATGTATCATCTAGCGATAACATATTCGGACACGTATATCTGTCTGAAAATGTGATATTCTTTCTCGCTCGATAAATATAAAACACGATCCATTCGTGCGATTTGTGGCGAGGCAGATAGCTCTTGATTACATCTTTTATTGCTGGAGCAGGTGCAATGTGGAAAAGTAAATCGTCCAAACGCAGGTCGAAAAGTTGCTGTTGTTCTTGAATTGTTACTTCCATTAACTGATTAAAATCTTCATCAAATGATATTGAAGAACTTCCATTAACTGATTAAAATCTTCATCGAATGATATTGAAGAATCCATTTTATAACGATTTGTTTTCAAACAATTGTTAATCTGGAAACCGGTGTACTATATAACTGAAAATTAATCTGTACTAATGTCTAAACCATAATGTGAATCATTTAAATATCCTTGAGGATTGTTGAATAATCGCTCGATCGTGTCAAAAAATTGTAAAGGTTGCAGAAGTCATTGATGTGCATAATTCATTAAAGGCAAAATGCATCAAGGACAAAAAACTTTTGTCATCGTCTTTGGTGGTAACTTGTTAAAAACGTTGACATATTTGATATCTGTTATGCACAATTACTTAATCATCCATTTAACGTTAGAGACCGCTTGCATCAAAAATAATACCAAGCGGTTAGATGATAATTCCTACAAATCAGCATTTCTTCCCACTGTCATTTTTCAGATAATCATAATAAACATCTTGTGATAATAATCATAATAATAAACAACGATTAGTAGTATAATGTTTCAGGGGATATTGCAATAGTATACTGCCGAGAAGCGAGTTTAATTACTGGAGCTTCTTTGAGTAGCTTCTTTAGGTACCCCGTCAAAAGCTTTGAAACGTCGAAACCTATAGGAACTGTTCATTGCCCAACTCGTTTGGATGATGTGACATCACGTAATCATCGGTTTTTACACACACACTAACACTCGCTCTCTTGCAAACACCAATATGATTAATACAACTGTTGGCTATGGAAAGTTTCATGCACACACACACATGCTTGCTCGCATGCACACACCAATAGATTAATATGAGTGTTGGTTATGATAAGATGCGCACACACACACTAACACATGCATGCTCGCATGCACACGCACACACTAACACACACACACTCACTCGCATGCACACACCAATACAATTAATAGGACTGTTGGCGATGATAAGATGCACACACACACTCGCTCACACACACACACACACTGATAGCATTAGGGACTGTTGAGGATGATAAGGTATGCACACACACACACTCAGTTATCATCAGTTGGGTTAAGAATTTCACTGAAATATGTACAATAATTGGTACAGTGGTTGGTGTGGAGGGGTGTGGCAGTCAAAGGTGATGATTGGTTGACTTCGGAATAATAATAATCAATTAATAACTCCTCCAATAATACGAGAAATAATCAAATAAAATGGCATCAATGTTAATTGCCATAAGAAAGTGACCCAAAATGATGGACATTTTACACGTTGAGTATATGGGTCCAGCTGATGGGGCTAAACCCCCCACTATATAGTCTACTGACACCCTATCTAGTTTCCACTCCAACAGTCCTTCAACTAATTTATCACTATACAATTCCTTTCCTCTTCTAACCTCATCTACTTCATCTAACTGTTAAATCACCTGTGCCATGATGGCCTCGGTAGTTACACATGGCAGTATAAAAATAATAAAATAATAAATTTCTATATGTTACATCTTATTAAGACAAAAAAATATGGAAGAGTAATTTATAGATTCCGAGTGATGTGTATACTTACAACATACCTAAGTTAAAGAATTAAAAAAAAATAAATCAAAATAAAAAATCACATTTTAGATACAATTTATTTATTATAACGGGTTGAACATTTTTCCCCATATAAACAGTGTCAATTATTTACTTTGCAGTTTGAAAATGAAAACTGCAACTATTTACTAAACGTTACTAATGAATAAAATGAACACGATTTACACAGAAACAATTTTCGAATAAATCTCCTCTTTTTAACCAATCTTTACAATTTTTCTTAACTCAAGATTTAATTTTTACCTAGATTTCCATGGTTCTACTTTTTTAAAAACATTAAGTGGAGAGAAATTGTACTTATCAACAGATTGAGGTTTTGGGCATTGCTTGTTGCCGAACCGAGACTGTTCCTTATGCAGCTTAGAGAAAATCCTTATTGCCCTTTACATGCTGGTTGTGCAGTTTGCAATCCTGATCACGTGTTCTTTGAATGCCCATCTTTAACAACATTATGCTCCGAACTGTATCTTAAATTACTGGGCGCGTCTCGTAATGGTCCTCTTTATAACATATTGTCCAATTTTAGATAAGTTGTCCGAGTTTATAGAAGTATGAGTTAGCAATTATTACAATATCACGTTGGGTAAGCTGTAAAGGCATCCCCATTTTAAAAAAAAAATTTGCCCCTAATGGCTACTTTGATAGTATATGCTACATAAGCTGAAAAATGAATACTTTTATGTAAACACAGGAACCTAAGCGGAAATAATAATAAATCAAATAAACAATAATATATATACAGCAGGAGGAATTTAGAATCGAATGTTTACGTTAAAGTACATATTTTGTATAAACATCCTACAGATATTTGTTTTACATATACTCACAAACACACACACGCAACTACTAGTTGCGCATGAACTACAGTGACGAACCTATTGCATGTGTATGATTAAAAAATTGCTGACACGTGGCGATTTCGAATATTTTGAAAAATAATTTATTTTTTCGAACATTCTAATTAAGTAAAATCAAACTTAGGCTATATGTCCATTTTGTATTATAACGTTGAAGCAAGCTGGAAATACGAATCTCAATCGGTTTAATTAGCCAGCACCACAGTGTCGAAAGGTTTGTACCGCATAACAATAAATCTGGACTTGTCTCAATACAAAGCGCATCATTTCCCTCCTATTTGGTAACACTATGATCGACATCAATTTTAACACTTTCAAGTATATTCATGCGTCATTTATACCCGCTACGTAAAAAAAATCTTAAAAAAACCTTTAAAAAATCTTTTTTTCCCATAATTTTATTTGAAAGTATTCGTGGTTCTATTATCTTATTCTTCGTTTTCTACACTTTTTACTTAACAAGCTTCTAAAAACTTTAATATACAACATATGTTTTCACTATTTATTATCGAAATTCGATAGTTAATATATTAGGGTCAATATATATATATATATATATATATATATATATATATATATATATATATATATATATATATATATATATATATTACGTACGATCTGTCCTTGAAACGAGCAATAGGTAGAATTGATATTTTACATTCAACAGAATGCTATCCAATAGCGGCTATTCTCTGTGTTGTAACGACCTGTTCGACATATATACATATACTCACATAGGGATGCCAATTTATGTGACAACCCGTGCGATATACATATACATACACATATCTACCGATCGTTAGCATATATATATATATATATTTACGTTATATACTTTAATAGTCAGATATAAGTACTAAATGTAAAAAGTTACCGACTTTCTGGTTTGCTTTGCTCCTTGAGGTATGTCCGGGATGCCACGTGGGTTGGCCCACGACCGTTAATAGAATAAAAATAAATAAATAAAACAAAAAAAAACGCGGTTTTTTATTTTATTAAAATTTTATTATATTTTAAAAAAGAAAAAAAAATGAATTGCGATTTCGAACGCGCGCGATTTTCGGCTACGTTTATATGCTTACTATGTTACTTTTAAAAAATATAAGTTAGGGAAAATAACTTATTCATATAGTTGACGGAACTTTCCCTAGCTTGGATGGACGAGCTTCATGGTCAAAGTCCCGACAATCCATCCTAACTTCTTCACACGACCAACTATTCGACTTAACTTGACTCAACTAACTGACTTAAACTCAACTGACGAAACTGACGAAACTGGCGAACTAAACTCGGACAAAACTCGTCTTTTTATTACTCTCCAGGACTCCGAGGCGACACGGGTATTTTATCATTATTATACTTATTTTCTTTACTTTTGACGAAATGCCGGTTTCTTTTTCTACTATATTGTTTTCGGACCTTTTCTCATTCTTTTTGGTTTTTGTCTGTTTTCGACGAAAATAGTTGAACCAAGGAAAAGTTCCGTGGTACCTTATATTTTAAGGTTTTATACTTATATATACATACATATATAGTCTTATATATATTTATTAGTACGGCGGCCAGCATCAGGTAACATAATATATATATATATATATATATATATATATATATATATATATATATATATATATGTATACATATACTTGTTTTTCTAGGAATTCTATATTAGAAATTTCCTAAATTGACTGTTTTCGGCGGAACTCTCCGATTTCTCTTTTGGGATAGCCAATCAGAAAATTCGGAGCTGTTTCTTTTGGTCTTCGACCAAAATGCCGACTGAGCCCATTTTATGAGCTATATTTACCTTTTTTCGTCTGCTCTTGCCACGTCAATTCTTAATTTATTATATATATACCCTTTCGGCACTTTTTCTATACTAACTTTGACGAATCTTTTACAATCCTAATCTTACCGGCGCCAGTGTGCTTTCCCCAGTACATATATATCTATATTTATATCACTCTAGTTTCATTCTATTTCTTTTTTATTATATTTCCTTTTTATTATATTTCCTTTTTTTATTATACTTCCTTTTTTTATTATATTTCCTTTGGGAAAGTCATGTTCGCGACGCCGACCGTATGTACATACACACATACATATATAAGTCTACTATTTCTTTTTCTCGTAATTCACTTTCACGTACATATTATTAAATTTAAACTTCCAAATATACATTTTCATTCTAATTTTAATTTATCACTTTTAACTGCTCACTAATACAAACAATGTAACAAGCATGGTTGTTACAGTGTATACTAATCGTAATTTATTGACGATGTTGCAAATCCACTTGACAGTATCTTTTCAGACGATTGAACTCTGTGGGAATTACTCTTAAGATCGGCAGCTAGTCGATTGACATGAAGCTGCTGCATTTATCTGCTACTGTGTATTCTGTTTCTTTTACATCAGGCATCTGGAGATCCTTTGCAGGTCGATATTGCAAATGTATCATGGCGCTCCAAGTATGTTACGCAAGACTTTCGACTGGAAACGCTGGATTATTTCCCGTCTGAAATTGCTGGCTGTTCCCCAGATTTCAATCCAATATGTTCATAAAGATTTTAAGATAACTTTATACATTAACTCAGTTTATTTTTAACTGATAATAATGAATTCCAATGAATTAACCCGGTTATAATCCGTAGTTTAAGTTCAAGTTGTTTTCTTTTGACTACAATATGGTTTATCCAGGTGCATTCTTAGGGTATTTTACAGAGCAGGACTCCGGGATTATTTTATCGTTAAAGCTGATCGGTGTTTTTCATTTAATTCTGTTTAGCGTAAACAGGACATGCGCGTGGATATTAATTTACTATGAATTTCCACGATTTACACCATTTCTCTATATCAGGGGTCGGCAACCTTTTTCGGACGGCGGGCCATTTTCAAAATAAAATTTTTTATGCGGGCCACACTTTCAAATGTACCTTAAATAGTGCTTTTATCTCATATACAAGTATAAATATTATTAAAAATAAAAATAGAAAACAATTATTTTTTATCGACATGCTATGATAACAATAATGTCAGGGAACAAAAATTTTACGATTCTTAAAAGGGAAAAAAATACAATTCTAATTACATATGTATAAATATGTAAATATAAAATATTTAGGAAAATAGTTTTCATTCAAATTCAATGCGCTTTTTGTTCTTGGATATTGTTTGATAATTCATTTAAGTCCGGTTCTGTTTGGGATACTGAGATCCTCAACAAGTTTTGTAAATTTTCATCCGTCAACCACCTCGTTCTATATTTCGATTTTATGAAATTCATCCTTGAAAATGTTTGTTCGCATAAATAGGCGCTTGAAAAAATACAAATCATTGATTTTGCAAAATTTCTTTAATTCGGAAACTTATTTTCTGGTAGATTTGAATAAAATGTAATTAAATTATTTTCATAAAAATTATTTTTATATAACTCTTGTTATAAATTGTCTGTTGCTTTTACAATATCAAATTTTAAAGGATTTTCAAATATTAATATGTCCATTTCTTTTGCATAAAAATCTTGAAACCGATGACGAAAATTTTCATCCAGTAGTTTTAGTGACTCAATAAAAATATTGGAAGGACACTGTTTGTCGTTTTTGGTTGATAACGATTGCAAAGTAAGGAAATGACAATAATTATTCTTTTCAAGTTGAGAAATAAATAATTTTATTTTAAACTTCGTTGATTAACTTCCCTTTGCCTTGTAGTGTTGTATTTAATTTATTGAGGTAAGTTGTAATGTCCACTAGAAAAGCTAACTCGCTTATCCATTTTAAATTCGATAATTCTGATATATTATTTCCTTTTTCTGTCAAAAACATTTCAATCTCGTCTATCAACTCGAAAAATCTTTTTAAAACTTTCCCACGGCTGAGCCATCTTACTTCAGAAAAATAAATGATATCTTCATATTCTGCGTCAATTTCATTTAAGAAATTCCGGAATGTTCGATGGCTCATACCGTTTTTGCGAATATAATTGATGGACTTTACTACAATATTCATAACGTTTTTCAAATTTACAACTTTTGCGCAAAGTGCATGTTGATGGATAATAGGATGAAGTTGTAGAGGAGGCTGCGTAATATTTAATTCTTTCAATTTTTCATTAATCATGCCCACCAAACCAATATTGTAACCCGTCATGTTCTTTGCACCGTCAGTTATCACATTTTTTAATTTTTCCCATTTGAGATTGTACATATTGAAAACATCTAATAGTTGCAAAAATATATCCTCACCTCTTGTATTCCCATGGAGGCTTTTTAATGCAGCAAGTTCTTCTGTTACACGAAATTGTTCATCAATTCCACGGATAAAAATCAACAATTGAGCGGTGCTAGTTATATCGTTACTTTCATCAAGTGCTAATGAAAAATACTCAAACTGCGAAGAATTTTCTTTTAATTTATTAAACATATTAGTTGATATATTTTCAATACGTCGAACTACTGTATGCGCAGACAAACTAATATCTTCGAATTTTTAAATTTTTTCCGGACAAATTTCGTTAACAGCAGCCAAAATACATTTTTTAATGAACTCTTCATCCGTAAATGGTTTGTTATGTTCAGCAATTAATTTCGAAATATGTAAAGACGTTTTGACTAATGATGAACTTTGTTCCTTACATTTTTCAAGAACGTTTTGTTGTGTTTCTAATGATTTTTGTAAAGAATCAATTTTATTTTGTCTGAATTTAGATTCAAATTTATCATACTCACTTTTGTGTTTCGAAATTCTTTGAATGCGTTTATAGATTCTTTGCAAATTAAGCATAGTGCTTTATTGTAATTATCAATAAAGAAATAATCAAAAGTCCATTTTTTATTAAATTCGCGGTTTTCTTTATTAATTTTTCTCTTCTTTGGTATTTTATTCATTTTTCCCACGATAAAATATGAATTATTTTGAAATTTATAATATATATATTTGTTAAAATAAATATATAGCAGTAAAACTTTATTGAATTATTTTACCAATAAATTAAAAACAACATGTATTTCTTATTACCTATTATCAGGGGCGGCTTGTGACTCTGTTGCAGGTTTGAGCAAACCGATTTCAAAATGATCGAATATTATTATAAAACAAATTACTATTTTTAAATAATTGAAATGGGAACACTGATTTATAAATAATGTTTTTACGTCCTAATTTTTAAAACGTTGTAAGTTGAAAACAACAGGAAAATACTCCGTCGATAAACTGTCCCAATGTTGGAATTAAATAGCGACTAGATGCCATACGCGCTGGATTGTTCACTCAAGTAAAGACGTCAACCGGAAATGTACTATGTAAAATCGATGTTAGTACAGAGCTCGATTGAAACCTCGAAGAACGCGCCGTATCTTTGTAGTGGTTGTAATCGAATCAAAATTAATGTTAGTAGTAGCAAGCTGGCGAAATAAAAGAATGCTACACTAGATGTTTTCTATACATGTGTGCTAATAAATATTTATTTAATTTCTGTCCTAAACTAAATACATATTTTTTTTAAATTTAATTTCGTAATAATTGCACTCTTTCACTCTGTATTCCCGTCGTAATTATTTCCTATGATGTTCTGTAGGCCCAGGGTTGCTATGCTACATACCTTCACGTGGTGCAACCTGATAATCCTCAAAAGAGGAGAACTAAAATGTAGCAAATGTTTTCATGTTTCAGAATTATTCTTTATGTTATCTGTTAATCTGTCGAAAATGTACTTTCCATGAATTTGTGTCTCATCCTATTAGAAAATGTAATGACAACATCAAAACTGTTCATTAGGCGGGAAATTATCTGAAAATTTTAAAAATATTTCAACGATTTATATATGTATATTAAAGTGGATGTACGGTGGTATATATTAACACGCGTGTTCGCGTAATTCGCAAGCTGAGTTTGCATAGTAATATTTTTTTTTATTTTTTTTTTTATCCTATATCGGTCCAATGCTGGACGTAGGTTCTCCCCAATCTTTTCCATTCATTTCGGTTCTGAGCTTTCTAGATCCAGTTCTTTCCGGCTACTTGAATTATATCGTCGTACCAACGAGTTAGCGGTCTGCCAATGTTTCTTCTTTTATGAATTGGCCACCATTCCCGCATTCGTTTCGTCCATCTATTATCCTGCCCTCTGGCTATGTGCTCTGCCCAGTTCCACTTCAGCTTGGTCATCTGCTCCGCCACATTATGAAGTCCGGTCTTTTTCCGTATCCAGGTATTTCGCTTCCGGTCGCACCGTCTTATATTTAATATTATTCTTTACTGCGCTGCTTATGTTCTTATTATCCTTCTGATGTTTGTTTTTGTGAAGGCCCATGTTTGTGAGTCATATTTAAACATCGCACACTGATTATATAATTTACGCTTTAAACACATTGGTATTTCGTTGTTTTTGAATACGTAACTTAGTTTCCCGAAAGCTACCCATGCCAACGATAATCTGCGGTGAACTTCTGTCTGCATCATCTTTTTCTTATCAGTTGTAATTTTTTGTTCTAGGTACACGTACTCGGTAACCATTTCTACTACTATTTTTTTATTTCCATTCGGACATTTTCCCGAGTATTTGTCATTACGTTGGTCTTACGTAAGTTTATTCTTAGTCCTACTTTATTTGATTGTGTATTTAATTCAGTTAACATTATTTGAAGCTCTTTTACACTAGTGCTACATCATCTGCAAATATCAGGTGGTTTAAACATTCTCCGTCAATTTTTATACCCACAGAGTCCCATTCTAAATTCCGAAATGTCGAATGCGGTAATAAACAATTTCGGTGATATCACCCTGTCTTACACCTCTTTGCATTGGTAATTTTTTGGTGATATTCCAGGAGTTTATCTTCATCGTTGCAGCCTGGTAAATTTTCTTGATCAGTTGTACGTATTCCTCACTGATTCCGTAGCTACGTAACGAATCTATTACGGCCCATACCTCCACTGAATCGAAAGCCTTTTCGAAATCTACAAACGCCATTTATAAACTTTTATATTATATTCTTCGCATTTCTGTATCAGGGTTCTAATGGTTAATAAGTGATCGCTTGTACTGAAATCGGACCTAAATCCAGCTTGTTCTGTTGGCTGATTAAAATTAATCCACTAGCCTATCTGATTATTGGCCTGTAGTTGGCCAGATTATACATATCTCCTTTCTTATGCATTAGAATTACTTCCGCTTCCGTCCATTTTTGTGGAATAGTCTTTCCATTTAGGCATTTATTAAATATTTATTAAATAAATACGTCATAATTCCATATATATTAACTAAGGTTTATGTGTAGTCATTAGGCATATTATACGTGTAATATTGATTGATGTCTACATGCTGTTACCGTACATATTATATAAAACGATCGTATATAGACATTCCACTTACGTGGTCCCTTAGATGCACCCGCAAACATATAATTAATCCCCCAGTAGTAGCTCCTAGTTAAGATAACTTTATATATATATATGAATAGTTTATTTGTAACTGATAATAATGAATTCGAATGCGTTAATCAGGTCATGCTCCGTAATTTAAGTTCAAGTTGTTTTCTTTCGACTAGAATATGGTTTTTCCCGGTTATGATCCAGATGTAATTCTAGAAGACTCTGGTATTGTTTTATCGTTATAGCGGATCGGTATTTTTCCCTTAATTCTTTTTAGCGTAAAAAGGACGTGCTGCGTGGATTTAGATTCATTTACTGCGACTTTCCACAATTTACATCATATCTCTATATGATTAATACGAGCATGCATATGTTCAGCAGCAACATTAAGATCAGGATGACTTGATAATATTGCTGCATTGTCAGCGAACATAGCTGTTGTAGTGTTAATGTTGTCCGGAAAATCTGAAGTGTAATTCTGGTATAGTACCGTCCCAAGTACGCACACCGGAATGTATATTACATATTTGAGAATACTCATCAGCAGTATTTATCTGAAAGTATCTATCTATTAAGTAAGATTTAAATAGCGTATATTGGTGAGGCAAATTTTTCTTTAGTTTAAAATAACTGCTTGTAGGCGATTGTTTATACACGTCTCTTCGTTCGTTACTGTGTTTATTGTCGCAGTGGAAAACTTCAGACAGGTATTTAGCAATATATTTCAGCTTTTTCCTTGGTGCTCCAACAAGGATCAATATGCAAATTCACGCGTAAAGGCCTGAAAGTTCTAAATGCTAACCGAGACTAGACACGTAGCATCCTACATTAATAATATCACTAATTACCGCTGCAGGTTCACCTGGTGACGAGCACATGCTGTCGGAAAACTACTCCCGACGTATAGAGACTGTGGATCGCTAATTTCGAGCGGTGTACGATTTCTTCGTTAACTCGAACTGCAACACAGGCCTGTAGAAACGAAGTTTAGTGGATTTACCGGGATAATTTCTCTATACATTGGTTTCATTGTCATTCAGAATTTTGTTGCCAGAAGAATGAGAGAATGTGTAGCCTTAATAGGATGTGTTGAAGAAGAAAAAGTAATAGGTTTGGACTTCGTCGAGGTCTTCAGAGTTTATTCGAGCAGTCCTTTCCTCTAATAGTCGTGAAAAATCAAGTTTAAGTTTACGTTAAACGATGGATGTCGAAATTTATTACTTATAGAAAATATATTTATCGTTCGATTTCGATGAGCTAAATTAAACTTTTCCATATAATTCAACGAAATTGATAATGTCAGAATGTCGGTGCAATTCGGTTAATTGAAAAGAACAAAATCTGTAATATAATTATATATATATATATATATATATATATATATATACCGTGATGTATACTGTTACAGAGGCCAGAAGCACGGCTTAACTATAAAACTAATACATTAAGTGTTAAATTAAAAGTAACTAATGAAATTATCACAATAGGTGTAGTGTATTTGTCTGATTGAGAGAAATTAGATTATTAAGGTTAGCAGTGGAAAGTATTTCATCGATCGTGGAATGTCCGTAGGTAGGAGAATGTAGGAGAATAAAGGAGAAGATGGGATAAGGAAAGTTGGATATTACAAGATAAACACACGGCATAGTCTTATTGAATATGTAACGATAAGTTAATTTGGAATGACCGGTCTGCACTCTTGTCAGTGCTACTTCTTCTCCGGGTGATAACGTCATTACAAAACGAATAGTTCTAGTTAATATTTAAAAACTGGTTTTGTATATTTATAAACGTTAAATTATAATTGCCGTTATCCCGGTTAGACTCCGTGTTAAGGAATTTGAATTAACAATAGCCTATATTCCTATATAAATAAATCGAATAATGGATTAGGTACCGAGTAGTGTTACTTCTCATACCGGATAAGATTATTAACAAAAAGTAAACGTTAAGAATTAATTAAAGTATATTAAAAATTGCAATAAAAATAAAAAATTAAAAAAAGAAAACCGCTAACAAAAATACAATCCGTTGTAAATATAGGCTACGTATACTAAGAGAAATAAATAGTAAAATAAACAAATAAAATTATAGATAGCGTATATCAACGAGAAAACCCCTAGTGAAGTTAATATAAAATATAGTAAATACTTTAATAAAACCGATTCAGTCTTCTACGTTTTCTAATATCTTGATGATAATGATTAAATATAATTATACTACTCCTCTGACAGTGATACTGTTATTGTTGCGCATACTGTCGAAATTTTCGCAGAATAATTGTGTCCAGTATCTTATATATAGAATAAATGTAATATACCTTGCATTTTTTTCAACATTGATAACATCTACACGTGTTAAATTTAATTCGAGAACAGTTATTTCGGACTGGTTTTTTATTTAATTTTATGTATAAGGCGTTTAGATTTTTAATTTGAATGAACGAATATACTTGTTTTAATTTTTTATAATGTGGAATGTAGTGATTGAAAAAAAAAATCAATTGAAAAATTAGTTAAATCACTTTTTAATTTATACTTTTAAAATTATAATTTGTTAAAAAAAAATGTTGTTCACTTGATAATGGCGTAAATATTGAAAAGCTTTTTGTGTTTTTCAAAAAGTATATGTTAGTGATTTAACTAATTTTTCAATTGATTTTTTAAATATACTTGTATTTACTTTTTTATTTTTTTCACATTGTAAAGTTTTCGTTGCGAAATACGTCATCTTCTTTTTTTTTTTACGCCATCTCCATTCGAAGGTCGGCGATCATCGTAGCTACTAATTATCTCTGGACGCATCTTGCATTTGACGTGTTGATATTTGATATCTGCTTCCCAAGAAAGTTTTCGCCTACCAGGTTTTCTATGGCCAATAATTTAACCATATTGTACAACAGATGGAACGGGTGATATTTTTTTGGACGTCTACGCATGTGTGCGTAGTATTTTAAATTTCTGCTATTGATTTGACATTTTATTCAGCACTTCTCTATCGGTCACGTGATCTAGGTATCATATTTTTAGCATTCTGCGATAAACGTACATCTCAAAAGCTTCAATTTTCTTCTCCAAAGTTTATGTAAGAATCCATCTCTTTCGATACCGTATACTAGTATTGACCAAGTGTATAACATCATTCCTAAAAAAAAAAAAAAAAAGGTTGCATAATTCCAAATATCCGTCAAGCTCGGTCGACCATCCCAAAGAACACAACACAACACGTCCGTATTATAACGTCATTTCTTTCGTGCTGCTCCAAATAATTCCTACAATTTACTTTCGATATTCAATTAAATTCAGAACGCTCGTACTTCGATTAATATGAATTATCGAAAATATTTATCTAATCAAAAATACGTCGTCAAACTAATCTACGGAAGCCAGTGGTTTGTAGAACTTCCAACAATACATCACCCAGTCCTTCGACCGACTGCACGTAATGTATTGTAGATATGTATATTATTTTTAATTGCGCGCCAATTAGTCCTGATAATAATTAATTTTATTAAGAAATAACAGATATCTAACAATAATAATAGAATGACCGATAAATGGCGAAATAACAAGAGGAAATTCATCACCCGGATAATAGAGGATGCAATAGAAACGTATACAGTATTGAAAAAGAAGGCGCTGAGCAGGGCGTCAAGGTGATTGTTATATATAGCCTCCTATCTCACTAAAAAGTAGACTACTGACCGGTATTAGTTAATTTTAGATAATTATAATACGTTTTTCTAAAGATATAAAAAACTAATTTGTTATCAACATATTATCCTGCTATGTGTTGACTTTTGTATTTTGCTCTATTTACCTTTTTCGAATATGTGTAAAGTGTGTATACCTCATTGCTCACCGACGTATATAACGATTAAAGCCTGCTTCATATATATATATATATATATATATATTAGACGCAAAAAAGAACTCACGGGGATTAGTATTATTAGAAGAAAGACCTGCCGTCACCATCTTCTTTTTGATCTTCTCTTTGCTGGCATCCGATGTATATTCAAATTATCGTTAAGACTGAATCCGTTTGAAGAATTTTTTCCTCTTTTTAAATCTTTGACAACTAGAATTCCTCGCGACGAGTATGATTCGAGACATATTTAGGAGCTGAAACTATCGAACGAAGAATTTTCTATCGCTGTTACTATATTATTTACTTCGGAATTTCCGCATAGTTACGTACCGTATTAATAATTGGCCGCGCGCTATAATCGCTTTGCCATATACGAGAGAACGCGAGTTTAGTTCGCGATTTATACGTACTCCGAAATATTTGTACAGACTTACCCGGCAATGTGTCGCAGAATTAGTTATTGTTAGCTTTGTACGATGTTACATGTCGACATTCGTTTTTATATCGAAGTCGATTGTCTACATTTATTTTAACTCAAAGTCGATCAATATATTCTCTGGATGACGGCGCTCACGAAATCAGGATTTTCGTTAGAGGCTATTTGCGAAACGGTATCTAGTAGTCGAACTACTTACTAATTATTTCGACGATGATGAAACAAATAAGAATAATTAATAAAAAATATATTTAAAAAGCGCACGTGAAAAAATTGAACAACGTTAGAAATAAGAATTGAGGGTTAAAGTAAAAAATTCATTCTAAAAAAGAGAGAATGTCTTTATGTATTCCGGTTGCCAAGCGATGAACGATTGTTTTCTAATCGTTAGGACGGAAATATATTTTCGAAATAACACGTGTTCGTGCGTGTGAAGACGTTTTAAAAATTAACAGGTTTTTCTTTTGTTCGTTTTCTACAAATACAGGTAAGATATTTTATAGAAAAAAAAATCTCTAAGCTTGAATGTAGTAACGTAATTTAAAAGATTTAATTTTCGTTTTGTAATCTATGTATTGTATCTGTATTCGACTTTTTCGTACACCCACATAATTGTGCACTATACATCTACATCGGTTTCTGCATGTACCCGATTACTCAGGATAGCTTCTAATCTATTTTTCTAAATTTTAGTTCTATCTCTTTTTTTTTTTTATCTATGTGCGTTCTTCAAGTTAGTCGGCTGTCTAGATAAACTCCAAATAATTGATTTCATCGTACTTTGGTATAACTTCATTGTCGAGAAATACTCTGTGGTTATATTGTGGGCGATTTCTGAATGTAAGATTTTGTCAGATTTATTTCTATCAATCATTGTTCGGTCCAGTCGCTAACTTTATTTACGTAGCTTTGCAGTTTATTAATAGCTGCATTTGGACCTTTTTCAGATACGAGTATTGTAGCATCGTCTACAAACGTAGTTATTTCAGCTGTACCGTCTTTGGGCAAGTAATGAACCCAGTACATTAACCTGGGGTGTACTCCTGCTAGTATGTTGCGAATATAAGAAAAATTGATATGAAGGTTATAAAAAAAGGGAGGGCAAAAATTGATAAAATTGTAGGGAGTGGGCAAAGTTGAAGAAGTCCTTTGCTTGGAATATGGGCTTTTAATTTTAGTTATTTCAAATGTGTATTTGCTAATTATCTAATAAACGCTTATATCATATGCATATAAAAAATGTATATTCGAATTTCATCGAACTAGTCTAAAAGTTGAACACCTAAACTTGTTTTATAACTTACCATCGAAGTGAAGCCTGTTTCAAACTAACATATGCCGCCCTAATATCATAATAAATACAAAATTAATCACTATAAAATTTTGTTTATGAATACAAAGCTTTTTGACAATTATGTCATTATCAAGCATATACAATAAACACCACTATTTGTTAAAGTATTTTCGAAATTTTTCAATTATATCATCGACCGATTTAAAAGCTTAGATTGTGGAATGTAGTGATTTTTTATACTTGATTACAAAAAACCGTTAAAATCACTAAACTTTATTTATTAAGCAAAGCTTTTCGGCAACTACGCCATTATCAAGCTATATATATAAATATATAAAAACATAAAATATTAATTTAAATCTAAGTTCACAATTTTTGCATAATAAATGAATTATAAAGAAAAAAGGAAAAAAAATCAATTTTATATATTTAAATTTATTTATATATAGCTTGATAATGGCGTAGTTGCCGAAAAGCTTTGCTTAATAAATAAAGTTTAATGATTTTTTGTAATCAAGTAAAAAATATAAATTTACAACTTATAATTTATCGGTTTCTTTCTTTTTAGGCGCTTACAGTATTTTTATACTTACTTTCTTATGGCGAATTAAATTTAGATTTCATTAATTCACATTTTGAGCGTATAAAGCGGGTGTTAATTGGTGAGTGTTGATTTTTATCTTTCATGTGATAGTGTTAATTTATAATTTAATAATTTCGAATTTGTTACTAAAAGACAATTTTAAAAATAATTTAACGCGCAACTGTAACACGTTGATTATATATATATATAATATATATATTATATATATATATATATATATATATATATATATATATATATATTACATTTAAAATAAAATTGATTTATGTATAAAATATTATTATTATTAACCGTGTTTAATAATTCGAATACTTGAGCGTCGCTATACATTTGTATGTAGTTTCTGTGTTTTCTACCGAGCAGTTCAGTAAATTTAGTTTTTAGAACGTGCGGTAGGGTTGAACTTTTACTATATTTTCTAAGATCCATATTTATCGTAGCAGTAATTTTGGTCTAGGGCTGATAGTTTAGATATATTGCTTGTTTCAATTTTAGGTAAGGTGTATTGGAGTCTTTCTAAAAGGTTACTAGTAGGGACAGTTACGGATTTGGAAGCATTACGTTTATTTTGATATTGGTAGTAAAATTTGTTTGCTACTATGCTGTTGCTAGCTAGTTGAGATGAACTGGACATTAGTGACGATAGAATATTTCTCTCCACATGTAAAGCTGGAGTGGGGCTGGTATGAAATATTTTTAACGCTATTTTCACGGCTGTAATATACTAACATAATCTAGTCTATTAAGAATATGCGATTTGTAAAGTTCTTTAATTAGATCTTCGGGACGATATTTTTACACTTAATCGTTATGAAAAGTGTAAAACATAAATATTCGTGTTTTTGTTGCAACTCTCGCGCCACTGTTTAAAATAACATTGGAACATTTAATCAAAAATATCGTTTAAATTTTAAATTGCATTCGATTAAATTTGTACTACTGTGTACATCATCATCATTATTACAAAATGAAACGAACTTACATGTTAAAAATACTACTGATTATTTCTAATCGTAAACGTATTATATCTAATTATTTTCATTGCGCAATAGCCAGATTGTACCTTCCCTGATGCTACAACGGGATTTAGAAAAGAGTACTATATTATGTGCACGAGAAGCTACTTGTAAGTCTTTTTTGTACTATAGAGACTTTAGGTCTAATCCTTGAGACACCACAGCATTAGCAATATGAAATTCAGATTTTTCGTCCACATGCATTCTCTGAAACTATATCTGTCACTTAAATATAAACGGAATACTAGATAGAACGGACATTAGACGTTTTAATTTAAAGAGTGTTGAAGTCGAAAAAAACATCTGTACACTATTGTGTTTTTTTTTGGTGGGGGGGATGAATTATATGACTTTGTACCTAATGAATTTTTAATTTGTTCTTGTTTCAGTCTAAAATGAAACTGATAGGAATTATTGTTGATTTGATGAAAATTGGGACAAGCCTTGAACTACTAAGTAGTGTTTCAAAAACTTTTGATAACTACGGTAATAATCTTATATAGGTCGGTAGGATTATATTTTACTAGTAAATTTTTCTGGTTATGAAATAATCAAAGAAAATAACCCAAAGGGGTGAAAATATAAAATATATATATGTATATTTTATTTCTTTTTTTCTTTTTTTCCACTACAACTAGTCAACCTGGAGGCCGTTAAGCAGTTGATATTTGATAGATGACATGTGAAGGGAAGGAACAGGAACTCGATAGTTCCACCCTTTATTTCTCCTTGATTTATCTAATCTCCGCAACTCTTCCGAGTTATCGAGCAGGTTTATGGCCAAAGGATTTTGATGATTTTCCAACCCTATTAAGTAACGTTAAGCACTTTTCTCGACCTCCTCAAGAACAGTACTTACTTGTAAGTCACGGTGTATCGAAACGTTTGATACATACCAAGGTATTGATGTTAGTTGTCTTAGAGCTCGATTATGAAATCTTTGTATTATATATCTATGTTGCTGGGTTTCGTACACTATCATTGCTGAATACCGTACGTTCGCATAGGCTTTAAAACTACATTATACCCCAGCAATTTATTACTGAGGCTAAGTTTAGACTGTCTACTAGTTAACCGATACAATTCTCTCAGTTTTAACTGAAGCTCATTTCGTTTGGTTACTAAGTGTTTTCTCTAAGTCAATCGCTTATCCAAATGCATGCCCAAATATTTGAGTACCTCACTTTGATTCAACACCAAAGGTTAATGAGAGGCAGGATACAAATCTATTTGTAAAGATCATGCGAAAAGTTTTATTTTTATTTATTTTTATACGACGCTCGTCACACTACTTATCGACAATATTTAGCGCTTGCTGTAACCTGTTTAATACTACGGTCTCATCATGATGTGAAGTTAAAACAGCAGTATTATCCTCATATATCGCTACTTCTACTTCAGCGGTCAAAGGAAAATCCGCAGTGTACAACAAATACAACGTGGGACGTAAAGCGCTACCCTGTGGCACTCCCACTCTCACTGTGTAAACATCGGATAATGCATTTTGATATTTAACCTGAAAGTATCGATCCTCGGTATACGATTTTAACAAAACGTAAATTGGGTGAGGTAACACAGATTTAATCTTATACAGCGGACCAGGGTGTCAAACCCTGTCAAACATCGAGGAAGACACCAACACATATCCTTTTCTTTTCCACCTATTCTCAATTACCTTGATGCTCAGGAATGAAACCAAACTGATAGCTAGGAATTAAATTGCTGTCTCATCCTAGATAATATTGTCTTCTCGAGTGCTTTTGACAACACTATGTTTTTCGACTGATATGCCTATCAATGAAGAATTAAAATAAATATAATAATGCTTATGAAATAAATCTTCCCTTATATTTCTTTAAATTGGCCGGTTGATAAAATAAAAATTGAAAACTTTTTAGATACAGCTAGCCAAGCAAGAATGATAACAACGAGCGACAAGAATTCAAGTGCAGCCCCACTGTAATGTTATATTTACCCACAGAATAGGGTTGATATCACACAGCAGGCATAAACACAAAAATGAAATCTGAGACAGCGGACTGAATACTCGTCAATCGAGTTCACGCAGAAGAAGAAGATATATATATATATAATTTTTAAATTACTATGGATAGTGTATAACTACGTGGGTATATTACAACTCACAGAAATCGCTGAATGGCTAAATGACAGAGATCATTTTATTTAATTTAATGTTGGCAAGGGTATGCGCGGCTGCTGAAGGCGTTGGTGAGAATCTTTTAACAAGAAGAATTTATATTGAGAGACGAACGGGGGTGTAGATTTGGTGCGTTCAAGAGAATATGGCGAACTGAAGGATAATATAGTTAAAAATAGAAAAGCCAGGTCGAGAGACGTGAAGTCCTGTTGAAGACGCAATCGTGGAACAATGAAATGTATGCAATTCTCAGACGGTTCGTTTTGAGTCGTGGCTTCTAGTGGTGGTCCCACGGCTTACTTGATGATTTTATGGATCTTAAAAATTTTTGTTAAGAAGACTAGTGTTGCGGCCTTCATTCCCTACGCGGATCTGTACCCCCGAAATAATTTCTTTAAAAATTGTGTTCTACTAGCCACAAAGTTAATATACTCTTTGTTTTAAATGAATTCGTTCTTGTTTGAAATAACGAAACCTCTAGAGAAAACTGTTAGCAACAGTTTTTATACATATTTTTGTTTGCGTCTTTATTAAAATAGAACGTGTCCCACCGAAAGAATATTCTAAAAAAATGTTTCTAAATAGCTTTACTCTGTACATAAAACGAAACGAGATAAAAACTAGTCGTGTTTTTAAGAACAAAACATTTTTTGAGGGAGTTGGCGCCATCTTTTGATATAATAATGAGTCTTAAGTTTAGTATACTGCCGATAGAATGCGCTAAATTTATTATTCGGAAAGTACACGGATTATTTTTTAAATTATTATTAAGTTTTTAGTTTTAAATTATATACGTCGAATGTAATACAAAACGAATTAAAAAGCTTTCGTACTACGATTAATAACATAAACCGACTCGAGAAATGAACACAGATAGTTTAAAAATTTAATAAAGTGAAAATACTTTTATAACGTATCGCAGTATATATATAATATCAAAACAGTCTACTAGTTTCACAAACCAACGGTTACATGCATTTTAAATAGTTGCTCATATAGTTTAAACATCAATGTTATCAGCGATATTAGACGATAAGATGCCCCATCATCGTCTGGTTTACCCGTTTCTTTTTTGTTTTTTTTTTAATATGATGACTTGGCCACTTTAAAGTCAGTAGGAGCAGAGTCAAGTTGTATATATACATCTTCTTCTTCTTCTTCTTCGCGTGTCACCCGATTCGGGTATTGCTTAATCATCATGTATTGATTCCACTATCTGATGGAAGGAGTTCCGATCTCTTGAGGCTTTGATTAGTTCCGCTGCACTCTGAATTCCAGTCCATATTTTAATATTGTCAAGCCAAGAGATCCGTCTTCTTCCCGGTTTTCTTCTACCATCGATCGTTCCCATTAATATTGTTTGTAAAAGGTGGTATTTCGATCCTCGCATTAAGTGTCCCAAAAACGGTTTTTTGTCTTTTTATTATAGTCATTAGTATGTGGCCAGTTCTCATAAGTTTTAACACGTCTTCGTTCTTAGTTTTAATACTTCTGTAACACCACATTTCGAACGATAAGATGCGCTTCTTCATATTTTCTTTTATCGTCCAAGTTTCACACCCATACAAAAGTACTGACCACACGTAACAACTCATAACCTTCTTTTTGATAACTAAGCTTAATTTTCGGTCACAAAGATCGTGTTTGAATTTCACGAACATGCCTCAGGCCATTTCAATTCGAGCTCGTATCTCTACATCCGGGTCACTATCTCTTGTGATCCAGCTACCCAAATATTTATATTTATTTACTTGTTCAATTTCATTCCCATTGAGAAATAACTTTTTTTTTGTAACTGGTTGGCGGGAAGCTACCATGAATTTTGTTTTTTTAATGTTTATATTGATTCCCATTTCTTGGCTTACAGTAGCAACTGTATCTAATATTCGCTGCAGATCTTCTGCAGATTCAGCCAATAATGCCGTATCATCGGCAAAACGAATCGCTGAAATTTTATCACCTCCTATTTGTATTCCTATGTCTCGTCCTTCTAGAGCATTAACAAAAATTGCTTCTGAATATATGTTGAACAATGTTGGGGACAGTACACAACCTTGTCTAGCTCCACGTCGTATTGGTATTCGTGCAGTTAACTGATCATCTATTAATACTCTAGCGTGTTGGTTTTTATAAAGAATTTGTAAGAATCTTAAATCTGTCTGGTTAATACCAATGTTCCTCAACGTTTTAAATAATTCTCTGTGCTGTACTTTATCAAATGCTTTATTATCATTTATAAAACATATATAAACAGTTTTGTGAAAATCTAGTTGTTTTTGAATTATTGTTTTCATGCAAAAAAGCGCTTCTCTAGTTCCCATCCCATTACGAAAACCAAATTGGTTCCATCTCATGTTTTTTTCGCAAATTTGAAATATTCGCCGATGAATTATTCGCAAGAAAAGTTTCAGGACGTGGCTCATAAGGCTTATTATCGCATTTATATGCATTCGGAGTTTTTGGTATAGTGATGAATACTGATTCTAGCCAATCTTTAGGTAACCGCTTCTGTATACGACATTTAAAAACCTAGTTACTTTCTGTATTGTCATGGGACCTAATAGTTTCAATACATCAGCATGTATATCATCTGGTCCTACTTGCGAGCTTTAACTTGCTTGATTACAATTTCCACCTCGGATTCTAAAATTGGCAAGGTATCCATTTCATCTTGAGGTGTTATCTCTTCTTGATCATTAAATAGAGTTTTTACATATTCTTCTCACGTTTTTATTTTATCTATAGCTCCCGTAATGATATCTCCATTATCCATCTTAAGGATAGTTGTGTGTTATTTCTCTAATTTTCTTATGAATATTAAATTCGTAATGTATCCTTTGTAATTCTTCAATCTCTTTACACTGCGCAATTAACCATTCTTCCTTTGTACTATCCTCCGTTTAATGGTTCTGTCAATTTGTTTGTATTCGGATAGATTGTTCTTTTTTTTTCTTCTCTGCTCCATTAAATTTCATTAGTAATCCATTTCTTATGTCGTCTGCCAGTATAATTAGTAAGATGTTCTTTAGTCGCTTCATTGAGATTTTATTTGCCGCCATTCTTTTTCAATATTTTCGGTATTTTTCATTTTTTCCGGTTTATAGTTTACTTCCCCTTTTACCTTTTGCTTTATTTCTTGTTTCTGCAATAATTGTAGATCTAGTTTTGTCGTTTGAGCCCTTCTGATTTTTTTTAACTCTTACGCGTATCTTAGCGTGCAATAAAATATGATCTGTTCTGGCATCAGCGCTCGGCATGGTCTTTGCAGACAGTACACTCTTTCTAACTGTTCACTATTATGTAGTCAATCTGATTATGAACAATTGTCTCAGGTTTATCAGTAGGGGATTTCCACGTATATAACCTCCTCGCTGGTAGTTTGAAATAAGTGTTTGCAATACATAGTTCATTTTGTTGGCAGAACTATATTAAAGTATCTCCCTGATCATTTCTGATTCCCAATTCAAATGCTCCTGTGACATTTTTTGTAATTATATTACCAACTTTAGCATTGAAATCTCCAATGAGATATGTAGCTTCATGTTTCTCACAAATTTTTAATGCAGTCTCTATATCTGCGTAAAACTTGCCCAATGCATTCTGTTGTAGTTGCATATATCTGTATAATATTGATATTCGCAGGTTGTGCTTTTAATTTAAGCAGTAGTACTCGATCAGTGTAAGGTAAAGTAACACTGTTACACCATGTTTTTATCCATCATTATTGCCACTCCTTTCTGATGTTTCCCATCTCTGTCACCTGCGTAGTATACAGCCATGCCGTCAGATATTATTTTTCCAGAAAGACCATCTTACCTCACTGAGGCCGAGTATATTCAATTTTAATCTGCGCATCTCCAAAATCACGTTCGCCAATTTTCCTGGGTCATATAATGTACGTATGTTCCATGTACCAAGAGTAATCACTTCTGCAAAACTATAGTTTTACTTCCGGGTATTCTTCGCACCCCTGCTGCAGCTGGAGACTCGGGACCAATGATATAGTTTTGTCCTGCATGATGATTATTTTCTTTGAAGTGCTGAAGTAGTTTTCCGTTGCTTTCTTCAGCGCAGTTATTTAGCCGCTTCTGCAATATGTGCACCACGTCCAAATATGTCTGTAATACAGCCGCTTCTGCACATCACGTCTTTCCGGAGCCTTTTTACAGCTTAAACTTTTCTAGATTCCTTGCGCTCTGTCGAATGGAGAAACTCATAATCTATTGTGCCGGCTTATCGCAGTTACATTGATTTTTGAACTACTGAACGTTGTAGAGAACACTGTAATTCGGATGTAGTCGCGACAGAATTCTTGCTGCAACGTGTGTTTAATATTTTGCCTAACAGGGCCGGCACGAGCACCTCCGTTACTATGTGGTGTGCAATATTAGCAATCATACCCACGGATGATAATATCGTCACGAGTAATTAATCTACATTCAGACACAATAGACCACTATCATCAATGCGATTAATAAAGAAAAAGTCACGAGTTCTATCAAACGTTGCTTTAAACTATTAGTATTCCGTGTAATAATTCGTATTCCGTGTACAGCCATGTGTACGTTTTGTAGTGTGATTCAGTAAAGTGTTGCTTGTTTATTGTACACTCCTCGATTGCAGATACCCGACTAATTAAATCAGCGATCGCCGTATTAATGAAACTACGCACGCCCTGAAAGAACTTATTGATATCCTGTAATCCTCTAAAGTAATTTCCATTTCCTTGGTGGCTTCCAACCGCGTCGAGTTTCCTGCCTACGTTTTTTTTTTTAGTATAAGACATTTTTTGCTGCTGCTGCTGCTGTTGATTTAGGACCGAGATTTTCTCTTTAGTTAGAAATCCTATTCTACACTCGATTGCTTTTACGACGCAATAATCTAAACCGTTGTTTTTTTGTGTGTGAAATTTTTACCACCGAGTGTGAGCGTTAGCAAAATATGATATCGCAACGTTTATTCGGGAATGACGATGCGATAACAAATTCACCTAATTTACCGACGCTCGTTTTTCAATTTATAAGTTTCTAGTCGGGACTTTTTTTTTGTTTTTTTCATACAATCCGTCTAAATAAAAATGCAATGAGTAAATAAATAAGAAATATGAATTACCACCCAACGGTGATAAATTCGTGTGAAATATATGAATTATATAAATGATAAGTTTAAATAATTACCGTCTATTTTGTAATTGAATTTAGTTAATTCTTTTGAGGCGTTTTTCGGTAAATTATTGTCGAAGGCTTCGTATATATTTTTTAACATTTTTTCCCGTTTGTTTTATCGCCGGTACACGCAGATCGTAATGTAATCGTTAATACCAGGGCGCAGATATAATGTTTTGAAATCGCTGAATAGTACTCAGTGTTGCATTACTCCGAGTATTTCAGCTTCGTAAGTCCACACCGGTTCCAATAACATGTTGCAGAATACGACCCGATTCTGCAATAAGAGATTGGACAATATTAGACAGTTCATGGATTGAAGTAGTTTTTGGGTTTTTTATGTCCCAAGTGTAGTTTTAGCTTACTTTTCGTGAAATCGGGGTATTCTTTTTGTTCAGACGGATGAATTATCAGCTTTGTTCGAAGTGTAAACAATACGTAATTCGATTTGAATTCATCGACTTTAATTTCCACATCTTAAACCATTCTTCTAAATATGTGTTAAGTGATCCTATTGATCTGTCGCTATCTTGAAATCGCGATTAATAGACAATGTCGCTGTATCATCGGCTTGCAGTGATTTTTAGTGGAAAGTCCGATGTATAAACCTGGTACAATGTCGGTGTCTAAGTACACTACCCTGCGGCACTCCAGAATGAACGGCGTGCACGCGGGACATCCACTTGGAAGTATCGATTTTTTAAATAAAATTTGAATAGTATGTAGTACAGATAAGGTAAGTTGCTTTTAATTACAATAATACAGTGCGCCATACTTTATCAAAAGGTTCTTTCGATATCAAGGAACACGGCCGAACAATACTCATTTGCTTCGAAGCACCGGCTTATAATATCAACAATTCGATGTACTTGTTCAGTAGCGCTATGTTTATACCTTAGAGTTAGTTTGTTCGCTGCTAGAACAGTGTTGATTCTTTTTAATGGAAGTTTTCCAAATTTCGATATATAACTGGCAGCGGGCTAATCGGTCTATAGGAAGTTGTATCCTGTGTTGGTTTCGCCAGTTTGTGTATCATTACAACGGTTGCAAGTTTCCAACGATGTATTGGAAAATGTTCAGTACGAAGAATGCAACGTCATTAGAGTTACCGCTTTCTTCGGTAAATTTTTAAACATATTTGCGGTTATTAAATTATAATCCGGTCATTTATTTATTTGTAGGGGTAGACATCTGAAATAGCGTAAATAATTATTTACTCGTTCTTCGCGATTATTTAATTACTCTTCTGTTATCGGAATATATAATGGATAAGTATTTAGCAATTACTTCAGCTTCCGGTGCGTTGTTGCGCGCAAATGTTATCCGTTCAGATTATATGTAATATATACTTGAACTTTGTGTTTTCAGAACCGACTTTGAATTATTGAAATTGCCCTAAATTTAACTTCGTAACTCAACCGATCGGTCTGTCAAATGTAAATATTTCTTTTGTAAACATTATCATTTATGCAGGTTATAATTATCGTCAGATACGTTTAATCGTTTTATATTTATACGTGGTTTTTTTTTCCAACCGATATACATTTATTAATACTCTACCGACGGCGTCTACTTAACTAAATCCCGTCGCGGTACACGCGAGATTTATCGAGAATTTTCATTAATTATACGTTTAATTTTATTGCCATAGCGGCCGGATTATTATAAAATTTAATTTTCGCAGTCGTGATGGCAAATTTTTTTTAATTCCCGATTCCACTTCGTGGTCTTGCTGAATTTTATCGTATTTTTTTTTTCTTTTTTATAATGGGGGTGCTTTACAGCTTACCCAACGTGATACCGAGGGGACTATCTACATCTTAATCAAGGATGCTGACTTGTTTAGAAACGTCGCTATATGGAGGAATAATTGTAGATTATCTAGATAGAGAATGGAGAATACATTGTACGGAGGTGTAACGTAGCAAGGTAAAGCTCCGAACGCAACGGCGTCATAGCGGAGCATTAAAAAAACCACACGATCAGGTTTGCTGCCTGTTCAGAATGAAGGGGACAAAAAACGATGTCTAAATCGCAATCTGCCGATGAGTACAATTCGACGTATACATAATTGAACCTCGTCGTAGTTCACGGCGTTCACACCGATTTATCGTAAATTAATTATATATTTTATATTCAGTCATCGTTAATTCTTTATTTGTTGGTGGTCGTCTAATTTATTGAAATTTCATCGAATTATTTAATTAATTTTTCATATTTATTAATTATATTATATTTATTTTATTACTTCATTTAGATATATAATTAGTGGGGGAAAAAAACCCCGATTTGATTATTAAAAAATCTGATAGTGAATCCGGTAAACAACGCAATCAACAAATCGGAAATATGAAAATGTATTCATGATTACGCTGGAAAAATAAAAATTTTCCAATACAAAAATTCGTTAAATATATAATAAATTTGTTAAAAGTAATTCTTCATCAAAATCGATCGTCGACGAATTTCATCAATTATTTTTATCCCTTTTTTTTTATTATTTTCATTTTTCTAGTAATTTATCTTCACGATCACGATGCGCTTATATCAATCCACTGATGTGAATGTAAGCGTTTCTCTTTTCTTTCCGTCTGTAGGCGATCACGAGCCTAGTTTATCCATTTCACACCGGCTGATTTCTGTATAATTTATCTTATATGTATCTGTATATATAATAATAATAATAATAATAAAGCCTTTATTTCATTTAAATACGCCAAAAAATACACGCGTAAAATAATTAAAATTAATGATAATAATAAAAGCCCAAACTGAGCAAAGATGGTTTTTTTTTTTTACTTTGAAGAAACATATCCAACACCCATTTTCTTTCAAATCGTTCTGTCTCTTGCTTTCCGCATCCCGTTGATAACATATTTAACAACGTCGTCTTTCATCGTCTTTTTGATCTTCCGATTTTCCTTTTAATCCATTTTATACATTTCCTGATCCAGCTATCCGCTTGTTTCCGCATGACACGACCACACCATGTTAATTTGAGTTTTTTTTCGCTATCTCCGTTAGATCTTCTGTCCTTGACTGTGCTCTTAATGCTTTATTGTTTATTCTATTGTAACCCTTAACATTTTCCTTTCCATCGCTCGCTGCACAATTTGTAACTTTTATATATATATATATATATATATATATATATATATATATATATATATATATATATACTAGCTGACTCGGCGAACTTCGTATCGCCCCACAATCGATAAATGTATAAATTTATTAGCTGAAACGCGGTTTTTTCGTTTCATCCGATAGATCGCTTTATTGTTAATCATGTGAATCATAATTATTAACAAAAATCAGTTTTATTTTCATTGTAGTGCTTTGTGATAGATGTTTTTCGTTTGATTACCTGGCGCATAGACAAACAAATCTGATGGTTTTCTAACACGGGAACAGGCAACATACAATTGATCATGTGAGAAACATGGGTTTTCCAAATTAATACCACAAACACTTAATGATTGCCCCTGGGACTTGTTTATGGTCATAGCAAAAGCAAGCCGCACTGGAAACTGTAGTCGTTTAAACTCAAATGGCACATCAGTCGGAATCATTGGGATGCGCGGTATGAGAACATCTTCTCCTTTATACTTTCCCTTTAGTATAGCTGCTTCTAACACGTTGTTTAGTAATTTTTTTATCGCTAAACGTGTGCCGTTGCAAAGACGCGGTTGGTTGATATTTCGCAACATTATAACTACCGATCCAACCTTTAATTGAAGATTGTGAGGTGGCAATCCTGGCAAATCCAGCGAGTTTAAAAAGTCCGGTGGATCGTTGATTACATCATCTTGGTTAGTAGCTGAATCAACTGATTTATATATCCTCGATTCGTCTGTAATTTGTTCTTGAATTTTGAAATTTAATTCATTTACATCTATGTTTTTTGCAGCCAATATAGCTCGTTCGCTCAACCAATCATGGTTTCTGTAATTTTCAGCAACATCTGGAAACACCTTCTGAATAAGTTCATCTTTGTAGTATCGGCCGGCCAAAAATCGCCGGCAGAATTTTTAAAAATCGAAAATGAAATTTTTAACTCGCGATTTCTCGATACCGGTTAATTTTTAAGACATTTATCTAATAACATAGATTATATATCTCCACGTCTACTTTCTTTTAAGACCAACCCAAACGCTTTAGCTACCGTAGAGGCTTCAAAAAGGGCCCAAAACCACAAAACCCTTTAAGCCCGATTTTCTCGGTGATTATTCGATATAATTTTACGGCAATACCATCTTCAGACGCGTCTTTTAATGATGAATAACTTTTATTAAAACACTATTTCCAAAATTTAGAATCGTTCTCAAATTATTGCGAAAAAATCATAATTTCGAAAAAATCGCAAGCACCCACCCCTTTGAAATTTTTGGATCGGGTTTGAAATTTTTTTTCGCGGTTTTTCCATTTCATCCGATAGATCATATATAGTAACGACTATTTGTAAAGTCGGAATCGTTTAAAAATGTTTACGTCGCTCGCTATGCCTTGCCAAAGGTGGCAGGTCATCGATTTTCAAAAATTCGTAGCTCGACACCTATCGATCGTAACGAAAAACGGATTTCTGTTTCGTATCGGTCATTTTAATATCTACCAAATCGATTCTATCAAAATTTTTCCAAAATCTAAATTTAAATAATTTACCCCCCTTCAACCCCCTAACCTCCCTGAAATTTTTTTTCAAATTTTTCTCGCCGTAAAAAGCATCCTTGAACTTCAACGAACATTTAAAAAAAAATTGGCCAAATTGGTCCAGGCGTTGTTGAGTTATGCGCTTAGAATCTTTAGCGATTCATTTTTATATTATATATATATATATATATATATATATATATATATATATATATATATAATGATTTTATTTACGAAAAAATTTTATAATTCGGGTTAATATTATCGGTTTTGATTTTAACTAAAATTTCCTTTGTTTATTTAGATTTTTGTCTTATTGAATCGAATTTACTTAACGCGTAATAGAACCGGGAAAGAAAACTGCGATTATTAACGCTTACTAGTTATAATATTTGGTATTGAACGAAAATTAGATCGGGCGAAATTTCTTTTTTCGACTAAAAGTATTTATATTCAAATTTAACGGGACAAGATTTCGGTTTAGGTATATCCCGCTAAGTTTTTGCTATTATTTATTTTTTAGATTTGTCGCGTTATAATTTTTCGTACTATTTGTCGATAGATCGCGCTGGTTGAAAATAATTAATTTTTCTTGTTAACCCTTTGAGACTTCTTACGCAAAATTACAAACACATTGTGTTCTGTGCGATAGTGACAGAAAACGAATGAAAAGTACGAAGTATTTCTTCTTTAGATAATTCTTGAAATAATTCTATTTTTATAATTAAAACATTCGACCAAATCCACGGTAGTATGAATTTTTCGTTTTCTTAACTCTTTTTTGGGACCGGATATTTTAATTTGTAACATATTTTTTTATAATCGATTACGTTATTATAGTTTATTAATGCGCTTAATTTTTAAATATCACGAAAATTTAGTTATAATTAAAAATTTATCCATTTTTTTTATGGGGTGGTTTCTTTATTGAAAATCAGAAAATCCCGTTATTTTGCACTGTACATTTGAATGTATATCACAACGCTAGAGATACGTATTATGAAAACATAGTGTTTTTTTTTTTTCTATTTGTACAGATAGCTCTGCGGTAATTATAGTTAAGATGATTTCAATTGGAACCTTTGCAAACAAGATTTTAAAAGTTGGCGTCACTGTAAAATCACTGTTTGGTTTTTTTTTTTTTAATGCAACGTTCGAGAGCATTCTGCGACGCAAGTTTTGTACCGTTACTAGCCGTTCGATCTCAACTTATATCGCAGAATTATATCGAACGTTCTTAAGTAGAAAAAATATCGACCGATGTACAACTCGCAGCTGTACCAATTCCAATAAAGGACTTTCTTCGTAACGTACGATCTAAATTGTCCGACAGTGAGCAAACGAAAGATTCTCAAATAATACATTAACTCAAAAGATACGGTTTAAAAAGAAGAAACAAAGTGGTCCTGTACCGTGCACGCTCAAGCCACACATCGCAAGCCCACAAATACTTTTTTTTTTTTATTTGTTAACATTTATTGAATATCGAAATTCTTAAATTATTAGAATATTTTTAAAATGGCTAAGTACTTTATATATAACTTTAGCAAGTAATTTTAGACAAGACGCCGCTTGATCGTGAAAAAACTGATAATTCAAAAATATGACATTATTAATTTATGTAGGAAAACCCCGAAGAAAAAAAACTACAAAAAGGAAACGAAATTATATTTTATCAACTAAATTCGACGACATTAAAATACAACCAATAATGCGAACTAGTTAAAAATAATAAAAATGCTTAATAATAATATAATTAATTTATATATAAACATAATCATGTTGTTAATAAAATTACAACAGTTAAAAGTATTATAATCTATGTTTTAATCTTCTATGTTTATATATATATATATGAAAATTCTTATGAAACGACTGGTTAAAGTAAGCAAGCATTATGGCTTAAAACTGAATAAAGAAAAAACAAAATTAATGATAATTGATGCGAAAAAATCAATAAATAAAACTGAAAAATGTATAGATGGATATCAAACGGTACGGGAATTTATATATTTGGGATCATTAATAGAAGACGTAGGTGGCTCTACAAATGAAATAAAACGCAGAATTCAGTTAGCACGAAGTGCTATGAGTAGATTAAATAAAATATGGAAAGACACATCCATCACAAATGCAGTGAAAATGAAACTTGCACAGTGTTTAATATTTTCAATATTTATGTATGCGTCGGAAACTTGGACGTTGAAAGCGATCGATAAAAAACGCATAGACAGTTTTGAAATGTGGGTTTGGCGACGGATGCTGAGAGTACCCTGGACAGCTAAACAAACAAATGTATCAATATTAAACAGGCTTAAAATTACAAAAAGATTAACCAGCCATGTCCAAATGAAAATAATGAAATTTTTCGGTCATGTTATGCGGCGACAGAATTCTATCGAGCGATTAATTATAGAGGGAAAGACGCCCGGAAAACGACCTCGAGGACGAGTCTACACCAGATGGACCGATTCCATAAGGAAAGCAACAGGGAAATCGTTCGTGGAATGTGCGCGAGAAACCGAAAACCGGAATAGATGGCGTACATTAGTACAAGAAGCAGTAACATGAATTGTGGTCACGACATCCCTTCGGGGGATTACGACTATTGATGATGATGATATATATATATATATTACGGTTCCAACATTTAAAATAAAAAAAAAACAAACCGAAACACAAAAAATAGATTCCCAGACCATTTTTAGGACTACAAAAGAAGAAATTGGGCAACATAAAGTAGCGGACAACGATGTTACTCCCTGATAATAAAATAAATATTAACAAATCCGAATTAACTAATAAATAGTTAATTATTAATAAAATAAATATTTACAAAAACAAATCAACTAATAAATAGTAAATTATTAATAAAATAAATATTAATAAACCCAAATTAACTAATAAATAGTTAATTATTAATAAAATAAATATTAACAAGGTACATTAGATGAAGTTTACATTAAATCAATCATGTAATACGAATGTAAAAGATAGTAAATTACCTATATATATATATATATATATATATATATATATATATATATATATATATATATATACTCTTACACGAGATGCGCAACTTTGAATACGATTCAATATGTAGAATTAAATATGAAAGGAGGCCTGTAACTTTGCATTATTGCTTCAAACAAACGTATTTATAATTAATTTTTAACGAATTATTAATTTTCGTCACTTTGATTTTTAAAATAATATTACATTGACATTAATCGTTTTATTGTTCCTTCGAATATATAAAATATATATTTTTTAATGGCAGATATTATTTCGTTAATAAGTTATTTCGCGGTCATATTTTAACACGAGTTTAGGCTTTTGTTTAAAATATTGAAACGTTCTGTACTTCGTGATTCTATTTTTTAAAATTTTTAATGAAACTGTTAATATAATATTGGTCAAATATTCAACGTGTACGTGATCCGCTGCAGTACGTTACATTTTTGATCGTTTAAGATTTCTGTTATTGGTGTGAGTGTTTTCTTTATGTATACCCGGTATTGTAAATAAAAGTTTATATGGTATTTATTAATCTGTCGAGGAATATGTATGCGTATATTTGTAGTAGGATTATATGCAAATGGTGCCTAAATAATGTGCGTTTTAATGTGTGCGAGTACTTGTGAGGTTTTCGTTTCGTTTGCAATTTATCTATGATTTTTCATAATTTTTAAATTCCCCGTCGCACTATTTAATAATTACTAAATAAATGTGTACCTCCCTGTATACCGCGGCACACTCAAGATTTGTATCTGGGGTGGGTTCAAACATCCCCCCCCAAAAAAAAAAATTAAAAAATTCGTAATAAAAAAGAATAAAATATACACAGCCGAATGTGTAACAAAATTCTACAGGCAAAGGCAAAACAAACTATAAACGATCACGAACAACAACGAAACAAGTAATAACAAAACAAAAAAAACGCAATGGTCATTGGGTCAAATTTGAATGCTGAACGGACCAACCAACGGCCATTTTTTCTTTGTGTTGCACAGTCATCTGGATTTTCAATGGCATTAGCAGACAGAATGTAAGGAATATTTTCTAACAGTACTTTTTGCAATCTAGGCTGTTTTGCATGCTCTTCGAGATGAAGTTTTATTAGTAATCACGCCAGAGCTCTTTCAAATATTCTTTTCCGTTTCAACTAACATTTTAGCTGCGATATTGTTTTGAGCTTACAAGTTACACGCCTTCTAGATATGTATTTTATACTTTTCTAAGCTCTTTGGAGAGGGCTCAAACACGGTAACACCCGTTGGGGCGCCACTGTATACATATAATATTATATATATACTATATAATATATATAAATACCACTATAATCATATATATATATATATGTACCAATACTATGTAATATGTACATAACCTGAATTATAGTATATTAAGTGCATGCAAGTATACTTTCGACGACTGGCAGTTAAATTGGCGCACAGCCCGCGCAGGTGTGAGTGTACAAGTGGTTACTATATAATCATATAGGATAGAGTATTATAAAGGGGAGTAATACACTGATAAAGTCTAAACTGGCTGTTCAATGTATTGCACATATGTAAATGTAACAGACTGTAAAAACATTAATTTGAATAATAATAATGTATTAATAAAAATATATATATTTACACACACATATATTTACATATATATATATATATATATATGTATATACAACGCATGTATACACACGGTATGTTTGGAGGATGTTCGTCTTTAATCATTCACGTGGAGTCTTCGATTGGACACGTGTGTATTTTTTATTGACAGAAGATGTCATCGTTGTGGGGCCCACCTTTAAAATCGATAATTATATTTTGCACCTGGTAAGCTATCCTCCCGGCAATTCTAAGTCGCCTTATTATTTCCCTCAAAATTATGAAACAAAACTGATCTCTATCCTTGTTCGATAACGTTCGATGAAGGAGCTAGAAATTATATATTCTATATATATATATATATATATATATATATATATATATATATATATATATATATATACACGGCTGAATAGGAGGAGAGATAATAAATATGTTTCATGGACGTGCGTAACGTCATACATCGTTGTAGGTCTATAGTTGGTGTAACTTTATATTCGTAAATCGGCGATTTACAGCCTTGACCTTGAGTGTAAGGGTCAACGAATTAACGGTCAATGTTACGTACGCGAACGTGTGCGTATGTGTGTGAGTATATATATACTCGATATGCGTAATAGTTTTTCGTCGAAGGCTATATATAGTTGGAGCAACTGCTTCAATTTTTTTTTACTCTCATCATGAAGCCGGTTTCGACAAATGTTTTCTACGTCTGGTATTTGTCACGTCAAAATATTCAAACGAAGAACTGGCTTCATCAATTTGCGCGTGTATAGATCCAGTAGAAGGGAGGGTAACTATTCTAGTGAACTATATATTCATCTAAAATAAATTCCTCTTTACCACAAAATACTTCATATATATACATATATATATATATATATATATATATATATATATATATATATATATATATAATTATCATTTTGTTGCATCTCCTTTCACGAGGTTGTACATCAAGAACTCTTAGCCGTCTTATATCATTCTGTGTCTAGCTGAATTTATTACTTCATAAGTTCTACCAATCCTTATGTTCGTTGTTATTTCCTTCCTATCCTTACCTTTCCGAGCACCTTCCCTTGCACCGCTAACATAAAAATACCTTCTCGTAATTTATGCCCGATATATTTTCGTTTTTTTCCTTTTATATCTTGGACGATTTTCAATTTATCGACGTTGCATCGATGTAGCACGTTCTTATGCGAAACGAAATCAGTCCACACTATCTTAAGAAACCGCCTATATGTCCACATTTCGAATGCGTTTATTCTTATCTCGCTTTCGGCGTTAATTGTTCAACATTTCCCTATATATGACCCCGTACGTAGCAACGCGTTATTCTTTTTCTTAACACCAAATCCATCTTTTTATTCTGTAATATTTGTCCCAAATTTGTAAAAGCTTGCTTTGCCAGTGCTATCCGCTTTATATATATATATATACATTAAATTACGAGCGTGTGAACGTTATATAGCAAACGATTATCCTAATAACGAAAAAGAGATTTCTTCCATCTTTCACTTACGCGCTTCTAATGTCGAGTTTTTACATTTTAAGAGAAAAAAGATCTTCGTTGAGATGTACCGTAACCATACGCAGAGACCTTAAAATTACCTACTATATCAGGGATGAATTCATCAATCAAGTCTTACAGGCTGATGAGGCATAATTACACGCTAGCGATAAATCTGTTAGATGACAGCGGGGAACAGCATTAACTAAACATAACACAAAATTAGTTAAAGTTCAACACTATTGGATGTTGACCCCCCCTCATATGCCACTTCACACTTTTATAAAAATTGATGGATAGTTATAAAACGGGCCAGTGGCAATGGGTAAATAATAATTATATATGAAAAAGAAATAAATGCTGAAAATATCGTGGATTCAAAAAAATAGAAATACAATGGAACGACTAAAATTTTGAAGAGAGCGTTCACTGTCAAGGACGGCGAAGTCTTTAAAAATTATATAACTAATTTAACTACTATTCAAACTCTATGTTGAGCAATACAAAATGTAAAACAGAATCACACGTCTCAACGCCCATCAGTAAAAATGAAAACTAACACATGGGCTCTAGTGACCAAAACAAAATTGAAATATTTATTAAATATCTTTCCGGAATCTTCCTAGACAATTACGCAGTAATCCATGAACATAAAAATACAATCAACTACTTGCAAACATCGCATCATTTGAGCTTACCTATAAAACTTTTGTCACCCATGTAAATTAATGCGTTTATACGAAAATATCATCATTCCAAAAAACCACCTAGATATGATCTAATCACTGCAAAAATTCAGTACCCAGCAAAACGATCATTCTACTAACGTATATTTTTAAGCAATTAATCATTCGAACCGGCCGCTTTCCTAAAAATGTCTAAATCATCATTTCAGCTAAGTTATTGGTTAAGTTAGAGTGATGATCATCATCATTTCAGCTAAGTTGTTGGTTAAGTTAGAGTTATAAATTAATTTAGATTGTTAATAATCACAAATTTGTTATTAATTTTATATATATATATATATATGTGTGTGTGTGTGTGTGTGTGTGTGTGTTAAACAGTAGCGGTGAAGGATACAACCCTGGCGAACACCTCGCTCACTCGCTCAGGATGAAACTTCTCCGAGTATGTACCTTTATTGATGCGAACTTTTGCCGTGGTTTTTTCATATAACCGCCTGATCAACTGTACAAGATGCAATCTCGCAACAGGTAGTGGACGACACGAAAGTTATGAATCAGTAGTGACTGTTAAGGGAAAATTCTTTTAGGCGATTCTAACAATTGGGCGGAACTACAGGACACAAAATATAGATAATGCTATGTGAAAACCATCGCAACCTGCATAGATAATTCTAAAAGAACGGAGATCCAAAGTGTGAAACTACCTCTCGATAGTCGGGAACCTGGATTTTAGAACGCTAAATAATTGTGTACTTAAGGGACAGAAATATATCGTAATAGTGGAAATTAACTTGCGAGGAATATGCCTGAACGAACGAACGGTAATCGTCAATAGCGCAGTTTGTATTTGAAGGAACGTTCGCGGAGTACCTTAGTAATTCTTTAAGAAAGAATGTGCTTCCTTGAACCCGTTGTCGCTTGTTGATTTTTTTTCGCTTTCAGTAAATAGACGCTGGACGGTTAACTAACATCAAATACGGACAATGATAAAAGACGGCCAAGACTTTGTTAAACTTGTTCAAGGCCACGTCGCGTCATCATCATCTCTTATACTTTATTGTAGCTATTTCGTAATCGTGTATATAATAGTTAATCAGGATAATAGGAAAAATACGGCTTACGTTAAAGCTAAAAATTAGGCAATAACTTGGAAACAGTTGGAGGGTGCTTCAAGACAAAAATGAAAATTATTTCATAATTATTGTCTCGCTCTTAAAAACACGTTACACTACTCGCTTCTAAATACAAACTAGTTTAACTTAAAATTTAAACAGATCGGAATTTTTTTGTTTAATATTCACCCTTTCAGTCACAATGTGTTCTCTATACTATAAAAACGGTGATTATATATGCATATATATATATGCATATATATATATATATATATATATGAATATATATATATATATATATATATATATATATATATATGCATATATATATATATATATATATATATATATATATATATATATATATATATAATATTATATATATATATATATATATATATATATATATATATATATATATATATATAATATTATATTATATATTTTTTTTATATATATATATATATATATATATATATATATATATATATTCACATTACTAAAAATTGAATGCTTATGATTCTCTGTAAAGACAAAGTTATTGAGAAATTTCATAATCCCGTGTCGTCCTAGTTGAAAAGATTTATTGAGATTTATAAAGTATTATTTATATTATTGGTTTATTATTATTATTATTATTAAATTAAATTAACGTGCCCTGTACAGCAGCTAACGCTAGAGGCACGGTAGGAAATGAGGATTAGATTGATGAATAGAGACCGGACCGGTGGAGAAAGGTAATTAAATTCGACAATGAAACACGGTCATCTTTAAAGAGGTGATGAAGCGAAGGAGGATGATTAAGAGATCTAAGAGAGGAATATGAGGGACAGTCAACTACAATATGGGAATGAGGAACATAACATTTCAGCCGGAACACTTTATTAATGAGATACGCACGAGTGAGACGCGTATGGGCCAGGCGCAATTTGGTGATGACTACATCGTCTCTGCGACTTGGAAGCCAAATCATCCAAGGATCGATCGAATGTTTGATTTGCCGCAGTTTGTCGTTTTGCGACACTGCCACTTTCTGCTGTAATACAAGAAGCTCATTTATGATGAATTTGCTAATTCGTGTATATATATATATGTGTGTGTGTGTGGGTGTGTGCGCCATGCAGAACATAGGTTGTTGTAAGTAGTCACCTTTTATGATAAATAGTCACTCGACCGCCATATGATACTAGCCATACCTTCGGAAAAACGAAACAACGTCGTATCGGGTGGTAATTACCTATCCGGCGGGCTTCGCACTGATTAGGAAAACTAAATCACAGCATGTCGCTGGTAGGAAAACGGAAAGAAGTTCACTTGCCGAAGGTATTCCTTCTAATAAGTTAAGCTTTTTACTGTATTAACAATTGCAGACTATCAGCAACTCTCTCGAGACAATATGCCTTATAGTCGGATTGATTAATGCCAGTCTAGAGCAAGTAAGCGAGTATCCGGCGTCTTAAAATCGTGCCCATTCGGCTAGGGGAGTCAATTCCGACAGAAAATATTAGGAAGGGTGAAAAAAATTACTACGGAATATGTCAATAACAGAAACGGGTTAACCCGGAACCAACGTTGGTCACATTGATGATGATGTCGGCACGGGCAAATCTACGTTTCGATTTAATTATGCGTTTATTATTATAATTATTATTAGACATTTAACAAACAAAAAAAAATCAACATATGGTTTCTTGCACGTACAGACATATAAAAAAATAAAACATAAACAATATTCATTAAATATATGTAGATATATCAAATTATCATAAAAATCATAAAATTTCGTACTACCTGGGTACCGCAGGTAGGACCGTAGGTGTTGCCGGATGACGATGGTGTATCCTATTATTATTATTATTATTATTATTATTATTATTATTATTATTATTATTATTATTATTATTATTATTATTATTATCGTCCTGATTCCGTACTTATATCAAATTTGAATTACATCATTTTTTTTTTTTTTTTTTATTATGTAAATCTCCATATGCCGTTTGTAACTATCAGGGTTATTACAGAATAAGGAGACGTGTGTCTAGTTTATATGTTTGCTGGGAGTCCGCTTTCTCTTACAAAAGCCAGAATGCTAACTATTGATTGAGGGTTGTTGAAAGTATTTTGTGTATTGGGCCCTGTATTTTGTGTTTTAACCTGTGTGGTGTGAGTGTTTGGCAGTTGTAGATTCAGTGTGTGACTGTTGGTTCTGTTAAATGTCCGCATAGGGGAAGTTTGTTGGTGGAGGGCTTTTGGTATAAAGGTAATTGTGTGATATGGCTGTATGACCCACTCGTAGACTGTTTAGGGTACCATATTCTTTTCTACTTGTGCCATCTGGAGGTCACCAAGGTTCTATAGTTGATTTTATGCTCCTAAGAGAGGTTGTTTGTGAGGTCCAGTCGGTCGTCCATTCCTGCTTGCTGTTGTTCAGGAATATGTGTGCTAATGTTGATAGAGGTGGTGAGTATTCTGGTGCTGTTGAAAGTACCATAGACCGAGCTTCAAGGTCTACTTTATCACTACCGTGCATCCCAATGTGACTTGGGGTCCACAGAAAGCGGATTTCCCATCCTTCTTTATGTAGTGTGTTTAGATTGTGTTGAATTTCTAATATTAATGTATTTTTATTATCTTGACGGCATATTAGATGTAGAGAGGAGAGGGAGTCTGTTATGACCAATGTTTTGCAATGTGGAAGTACAGCCGATCTAATGTACTCAATGCAGTACGTAATTCCATACAACTCTGCATCCAGAGAAGTGCAGCCATCGCTTAGTCGGATAGAGTGTAGTATATTATCAATTTGGTAGAAGCAAGCTGCTGGTGAATTCTCGCCGCCTGCTGTGGATACACGTCATTGTATTTTTGAAGAGTGCTTAATACTATTTCTTTTATATTTGTAGGGTGTGTAGATTTATTGTACTGTGTGAGAGATAAATCTGTTTCTGTCTCGGAAGGGTCCCAAGGAGGTATCATTATATTGTAATTCAATGTTGATTTTGGGATGGAGCTTATGTGATAAGTTGATAGTATTCTAAGAAGCTTTGGTATAGGGTCATTTGGAAAAAGGGGGTTGGAGTATGTACATCTTTTGGTGTATGCAAATGTTTTATTGTAGCTAAGCAGACGGCTTAAGTAGAGATAAGTGTGGTATTTTCTGTAGTATGTAAGTGGAAAGGATCCTGCTAAAACACACAAACTCTTTGATGGTGATAAGGGATGTACTGCAAAAATGGATCGAAGTCCAGCATGGTGTACTGTATCTAATGTTCTTAATATAGATTTACTGGCTGTTGAATATACCTGACGTCCATAGTTGATTCGTGATAAGATTATAGATTTATAGATATTTAAGAGGATTTGGGTTTTTATATTGTATTTTGGGTTTGATAAATATTTTATAATTGGGAGCAGTTTTAAGACCCACTCTTGAGTTCAGTTATATGGTAACGCCAGGTTAATTTAGAATCGAACAATAAGCCTAGGAATTTTACTCTTGTTTTGGCTGTTAAGGGAGAGTTATTTATACTTAAAGGAAAACTGGGAGATGATAGACGCCTCTTATGGAAAATAATATATGATGATTTGGATGTGGAAAATATAAACCTTTCGTTTCAGACCATTGCTGCAAACGATCTATGGTTTTTTGTAGGATTTTTTGTGCATTACAAGGAATACTGGATGACAAGGATATATTAAGATCGTTAATATAAAGCCGAGCGGTAACAGGCTGCGAGATATAATTTGCTATGTCATTGATATACAACATGAACAAGGTTGCACTTGGTGCAGAGCCTTGTGGAACACCGTTTTCAGTCTGAACTGGTGCTGATTTTGACAAACCGATCTTAACTTAAAAAGTTCGGTTGTTTAGGAAACTGCATAAGTAGTTGCCTAAATTACCGGTTATACCGGCGGACTTTATTTTTATTAATAGCCCATGTCGCCACAAGCGGTCAAACGCTTTTTCTAAATCGAAGAATACAGCATATAAGGGCTGTTTATCATGTTGCGAGGTTAATATCTGCCTCTGTAAAGTGAGCAGATGATCGGGTTTTAGTATTGGAATAACTATAGCTGAATTCCAGCTATTGGGAATGATGCTGGATCTCCATATTTGATTGTATAAATTTAAAAGGAATAGTTTTGCGCTTGGTGGAAGGTATTTTAACATATAAGGATGTACTAAGTCTGGACCGGGTGCAGTGTTTGGTGTATGTTGGTTGAGCTGAAAGTTTAGTTCTGAGATGTTAAAGTCAGAGTTGTATGGTGCAGCAGGATCTTGTGGGAAATGTATTTGCTCTTTCTCAGCCGCTGATTTTGTATCAAGAAAAGCGGCCGAATATCTCTGGGATGAAGATTGGCTTGCAAAGTGTTGGGCGAGGGAATTGGCTACATCATTTGGATCGAGAATAGTTTTTCTACCTGTCTTTAATAACGTAGGAGCGGGTATGGAATTTACGCCATTAAGTGATTTAATTTTTGACCACATATAATGGCTTGATGCTGACTCTGGTATAGAAAAAACAAAATTGTGCCAGGATTCACATTTTTTTTGTTTTGATGAGGTTACGAGCTATAGTGCGTGATTTTTTGAAATGTATTAGGTCGGTGATTGACTGTGAGTGTTTATATTTCCTGAGTGCACGTTTGCGTTATTGGATTGCTACGGCAATCTCATTGTACCACTATGGGACCCTTCTTGGACGTATGTTTGAAGATGATTTGGGTATAGTTGTGTCAGCGGCTTTAAAGATTGCCTCAAGGAATATGTTCAGGTTTTCTTTAATAGAACTGTATGGTTTGATGGGTACCTTGACTGCATTTGTGTAAGATTTCCAATCTGCTTTGCGAAAAAGTAGACGCGGTGTTTGTGTTACTTGGGCAGTAGTGTTTGGTGTTATGATTTGTATGATAATTGGGAAATGGTCGCTAGTGCATAAGTCATCAAACACTGAAGAACTGAGGATAGGGTATAGTGTGTTTGTGAAACCAGAGCTAGATCTATGGTGGAAAATGTATTATATGTCAAGTTAAAATGTGTGTGGCTTGATGGGAGTAGAGTGGCGAAATTATGAGATTGTATGACATCATTGATGATGTGACCGTGCTTGTTGGTAAAAGATGCCATCTATTGATACAGTTTATTCATATTTTTTTTTTATCTTATAGTTACATTAATACTCCGCAAATCATTTTAAATTAATCGTAACTGCGACCAGAAATTTCTCCATATCGACACGGATATCTTTAACGATCGAGAAACGACGATTCGAGTAAAACGACCTTTCGAATAAAAGTCGATCGTGCGATATTTTTGTTGCCCACCCTACACGTCTGTTATCTTCAAAATTCCCCTCCTACCAAAGATATTATCCAGACTTTAACGTTATTACGGATATAGAGTATAGATCCGGACTTTATTCGTTTATTATTATTGTTATATCTTATAGGGAAACAATATATATATATATATGTATATGTAAATGTATACGTCGATTACCAGGCTACTTTACATATGTTATTTTATCTGATATCTCGAACTTTGTTCAACTCTATTTATTTTTCTTGGCTAGAAATATCGTATAGTTTTAAATTTTATATTTTCCATATTTACGATGAATTCCTCTTACTTAACACGCCATAATATATATATATATATATAATTACAATTTAAATTTGTTTACTATTTATTGTACATATAAAACACATTGAGTTGCAGTAAATACATTGATATACAAAACATGAAAGAAAGAGGAAAATAATGTACAAATTCAAAAAAAAAAAATGCAAAATGCAAAATGTTCAATACGACCTGACGGTATACCGCAGGAGGAACCGTTCCGATACCGGAGTAGATCTATTTCGTTTTCCCGACGTCTTACACCAGAACGCTGTAATTTCCACGGTTCTCTGGTTAACTTACGTTCTTCCGTGTAATTATTATTATAAATTTTTGATTGCGATGGACGGATAATGTCCAATATAATATTTTATTATTCGCGACTACATTGCTATCATTATTATTCCAATTTTCATTATTTTATTATTAGGAGTTTATATAAAATATTTTATTTTAATTCCATACGACCAGATACGCGTTTAAATTATATATATATATATATATACATATATATATATCATCATCATCATTGGTGGATCAGCCCGTAGGCTGGTTCGTTCCATGCACCAACCACCTCTATGTAAGCCGGTCAACTGCTTTTCTTTTCATCTCAGCATTGGCATCTTCCAGTATGGATATATACGTATATATGTCCTGCTTGGCTATCCGTTTCAGACAGTACCCTTAAAAAATTACAACTGATTCAAAATTACTGTTGCAGAATTATACTAAATCGTCACAGGTATACAAACATTACTGATACGCAGTCAGAATTAAACCTCTTATACCTATCTTCCTACGTTAATAAATTATCTAAACAATTTTACGGACAGGTGTAGAATACATCGAAATAATTTAATTAATTCCATAGGCGATTACGATATGCTAAGCCTATGCGTTTAGGTACAAACATCGTAGAATTA